>JASXSY010001561.1:0-138160 GCA_034509805.1 Sipha maydis
TCGTTCTTATCAACCATTTACTAAAACATCTCTAGAGTACAAATTTTTATGGCATTTGATTATTTTCTATTGCTTTATAACGAAGCTGTGTCACAATTGTTAATTGTGCTACTCAGAATAAATTGTATAACTTTTTGATTTTTAGAGACAGTAATAACTATATAAATGTAAAAAACTTTTGTGTTTCATCAATATTTGAACATTTATAACTTTTTCACTGAGAAAAATAACATATAATTTTGTTAACTATGCCATTTTTAGAGACAATAATAACTATATTTATTTAAAACATTATGTGTTTCATCAATATTTGAGCATTAATACCTACCACACATACGAAAAAAACATATGATAGTGTTAACTATGCCATTTTTAGAGACAATCATAACTATATTTATGTAAAACATTATGTGTTTCATCAATATTTGAGCATTAATACCTACCACACAGACGAAAATAACATATGATTGTGTTATCTATGCCATTTTTATGCCAATATGACACGTTGTATAATATGCGTTTTATTGATCACCGATTGTATCCACAGGGAATCCTTCTCATTTAAGATATTCTTGTTTCACTTATAAATTTTGCATTGGAAATATTTAATAACATATCTATTAGGTGTGTGGCTCCTCAGAATTCTTTTCAGTTTTCGTTCTTATCAACCATTTACTGAAACATCTCTAGAGTACAAATTTTTAAGGCATTTGATTATTTTCCATTGCTTTATAACGAAGCTGTGTCACAATTGTTAATTGTGCTACTCAGAATAGATTGTATAACTTTATGATTTTTAGAGACAGTAATAACTATATAAATGTAAAAAACTTTAGTGTTTCATCAATATTTGAACATTTATAACTTTTTCACTGAGAAAAATTACATATGATTGTGTTAACTATGCCATTTTTAGAGACAATAATAACTATATTTATTTAAAACATTATGTGTTTCATCAATATTTGAGCATTAATACCTACCACACATACGAAAAAAACATATGATTGTGTTAACAATGCCATTTTTAGAGACAATAATAACTATATAAATGTAAAACACTTTTGAATTTCATCAATATTTGAACATTTATAACTTTTTCACTGAGAAAAATAACATATAATATTGTTAACTATGCCATTTTTAGAGACAATAATAACTATATTTATTTAAAACATTATGTGTTTCATCAATATTTGAGCATTAATACCTACCACACATACGAAAAAAACATATGATTGTGTTAACTATGCCATTTTTAGAGACAATCATAACTATATTTATGTAAAACATTATGTGTTTCATCAATATTTGAGCATTAATACCTACCACACAGACGAAAATAACATATGATTGTGTTAACTATGCCATTTTTAGAGACAATCATAACTATATTTATGTAAAACTTTATGTGTTTCATCAATATTTGAGCATTAATACCTACCACACAGACGAAAATAACATATGATTGTGTTAACTATGCCATTTTTATGCCAATATGACACGTTGTATAATATGCGTTTTATTGATCACCGATTGTATCCACAGGGAATCCTTCTCATTTAAGATATTCTTGTTTCACTTATAAATTTTGCATTGGAAATATTTAATAACATATCTATTAGGTGTGTGGCTCTGTAGAATTCTTTGTAGTTTTCGTTCTTATCAACCATTTACTGAAACATCTCTAGAGAACAAATTTTTAAGGCATTTGATTATTTTCCATTGCTTTATAACGAAGCTGTGTCACAATTGTTAATTGTGCTACTCAGAATAGATTGTATACCTTTTTGATTTTTAGAGACAGTAATAACTATATAAATGTAAAAAACTTTTGTGTTTCATCAATATTTGAACATTTATAACTTTTTCACTGAGAAAAATAAAATATAATTTTGTTAACTATGCCATTTTTAGAGACAATAATAACTATATTTATTTAAAACATTATGTGTTTCATCAATATTTGAGCATTAATACCTACCACACATACGAAAAAAACATATGATAGTGTTAACTATGCCATTTTTAGAGACAATCATAACTATATTTATGTAAAACATTATGTGTTTCATCAATATTTGAGCATTAATACCTACCACACAGACGAAAATAACATATGATTGTATTATCTATGCCATTTTTATGCCAATATGACACGTTGTATAATATGCGTTTTATTGATCACCGATTGTATCCACAGGGAATCCTTCTCATTTAAGATATTCTTGTTTCACTTATAAATTTTGCATTGGAAATATTTAATAACATATCTATTAGGTGTGTGGCTCCGCAGAATTCTTTTCAGTTTTCGTTCTTATCAACCATTTACTGAAACATCTCTAGAGTACAAATTTTTAAGGCATTTGATTATTTTCCATTGCTTTATAACGAAGCTGTGTCACAATTGTTAATTGTGCTACTCAGAATAGATTGTATAACTTTATGATTTTTAGAGACAGTAATAACTATATAAATGTAAAAAACTTTAGTGTTTCATCAATATTTGAACATTTATAACTTTTTCACTGAGAAAAATTACATATGATTGTGTTAACTATGCCATTTTTAGAGACAATAATAACTATATTTATTTAAAACATTATGTGTTTCATCAATATTTGAGCATTAATACCTACCACACATACGAAAAAAACATATGATTGTGTTAACAATGCCATTTTTAGAGACAATAATAACTATATAAATGTAAAACACTTTTGAATTTCATCAATATTTGAACATTTATAACTTTTTCACTGAGAAAAATAACATATAATATTGTTAACTATGCCATTTTTAGAGACAATAATAACTATATTTATTTAAAACATTATGTGTTTCATCAATATTTGAGCATTAATACCTACCACACATACGAAAAAAACATATGATTGTGTTAACTATGCCATTTTTAGAGACAATCATAACTATATTTATGTAAAACATTATGTGTTTCATCAATATTTGAGCATTAATACCTACCACACAGACGAAAATAACATATGATTGTGTTAACTATGCCATTTTTAGAGACAATCATAACTATATTTATGTAAAACTTTATGTGTTTCATCAATATTTGAGCATTAATACCTACCACACAGACGAAAATAACATATGATTGTGTTATCTATGCCATTTTTATGCCAATATGACACGTTGTATAATATGCGTTTTATTGATCACCGATTGTATCCACAGGGAATCCTTCTCATTTAAGATATTCTTGTTTCACTTATAAATTTTGCATTGGAAATATTTAATAACATATCTATTAGGTGTGTGGCTCCTCAGAATTCTTTTCAGTTTTCGTTCTTATCAACCATTTACTGAAACATCTCTAGAGTACAAATTTTTAAGGCATTTGATTATTTTCCATTGCTTTATAACGAAGCTGTGTCACAATTGTTAATTGTGCTACTCAGAATAGATTGTATAACTTTATGATTTTTAGAGACAGTAATAACTATATAAATGTAAAAAACTTTAGTGTTTCATCAATATTTGAACATTTATAACTTTTTCACTGAGAAAAATTACATATGATTGTGTTAACTATGCCATTTTTAGAGACAATCATAACTATATTTATTTAAAACATGTGTTTCATCAATATTTGAGCATTAATACCTACCACACATACGAAAAAAACATATGATTGTGTTAACAATGCCATTTTTAGAGACAATAATAACTATATAAATGTAAAACACTTTTGAATTTCATCAATATTTGAACATTTATAACTTTTTCACTGAGAAAAATAACATATAATATTGTTAACTATGCCATTTTTAGAGACAATAATAACTATATTTATTTAAAACATTATGTGTTTCATCAATATTTGAGCATTAATACCTACCACACATACGAAAAAAACATATGATTGTGTTAACTATGCCATTTTTAGAGACAATCATAACTATATTTATGTAAAACATTATGTGTTTCATCAATATTTGAGCATTAATACCTACCACACAGACGAAAATAACATATGATTGTGTTAACTATGCCATTTTTAGAGACAATCATAACTATATTTATGTAAAACTTTATGTGTTTCATCAATATTTGAGCATTAATACCTACCACACAGACGAAAATAACATATGATTGTGTTAACTATGCCATTTTTAGAGACAATCATAACTATATTTATGTAAAACTTTATGTGTTTCATCAATATTTGAGCATTAATACCTACCACACAGACGAAAATAACATATGATTGTGTTATCTATGCCATTTTTATGCCAATATGACACGTTGTATAATATGCGTTTTATTGATCACCGATTGTATCCACAGGGAATCCTTCTCATTTAAGATATTCTTGTTTCACTTATAAATTTTGCATTGGAAATATTTAATAACATATCTATTAGGTGTGTGGCTCCTCAGAATTCTTTTCAGTTTTCGTTCTTATCAACCATTTACTGAAACATCTCTAGAGTACAAATTTTTAAGGCATTTGATTATTTTCCATTGCTTTATAACGAAGCTGTGTCACAATTGTTAATTGTGCTACTCAGAATAGATTGTATAACTTTATGATTTTTAGAGACAGTAATAACTATATAAATGTAAAAAACTTTAGTGTTTCATCAATATTTGAACATTTATAACTTTTTCACTGAGAAAAATTACATATGATTGTGTTAACTATGCCATTTTTAGAGACAATAATAACTATATTTATTTAAAACATTATGTGTTTCATCAATATTTGAGCATTAATACCTACCACACATACGAAAAAAACATATGATTGTGTTAACAATGCCATTTTTAGAGACAATAATAACTATATAAATGTAAAACACTTTTGAATTTCATCAATATTTGAACATTTATAACTTTTTCACTGAGAAAAATAACATATAATATTGTTAACTATGCCATTTTTAGAGACAATAATAACTATATTTATTTAAAACATTATGTGTTTCATCAATATTTGAGCATTAATACCTACCACACATACGAAAAAAACATATGATTGTGTTAACTATGCCATTTTTAGAGACAATAATAACTATATTTATTTAAAACATTATGTGTTTCATCAATATTTGAGCATTAATACCTACCACACATACGAAAAAAACATATGATTGTGTTAACTATGCCATTTTTAGAGACAATCATAACTATATTTATGTAAAACTTTATGTGTTTCATCAATATTTGAGCATTAATACCTACCACACAGACGAAAATAACATATGATTGTGTTATCTATGCCATTTTTATGCCAATATGACACGTTGTATAATATGCGTTTTATTGATCACCGATTGTATCCACAGGGAATCCTTCTCATTTAAGATATTCTTGTTTCACTTATAAATTTTGCATTGGAAATATTTAATAACATATCTATTAGGTGTGTGGCTCCTCAGAATTCTTTTCAGTTTTCGTTCTTATCAACCATTTACTGAAACATCTCTAGAGTACAAATTTTTAAGGCATTTGATTATTTTCCATTGCTTTATAACGAAGCTGTGTCACAATTGTTAATTGTGCTACTCAGAATAGATTGTATAACTTTATGATTTTTAGAGACAGTAATAACTATATAAATGTAAAAAACTTTAGTGTTTCATCAATATTTGAACATTTATAACTTTTTCACTGAGAAAAATTACATATGATTGTGTTAACTATGCCATTTTTAGAGACAATAATAACTATATTTATTTAAAACATTATGTGTTTCATCAATATTTGAGCATTAATACCTACCACACATACGAAAAAAACATATGATTGTGTTAACAATGCCATTTTTAGAGACAATAATAAGTATATAAATGTAAAACACTTTTGAATTTCATCAATATTTGAACATTTATAACTTTTTCACTGAGAAAAATAACATATAATATTGTTAACTATGCCATTTTTAGAGACAATAATAACTATATTTATTTAAAACATTATGTGTTTCATCAATATTTGAGCATTAATACCTACCACACATACGAAAAAAACATATGATTGTGTTAACTATGCCATTTTTAGAGACAATCATAACTATATTTATGTAAAACATTATGTGTTTCATCAATATTTGAGCATTAATACCTACCACACAGACGAAAATAACATATGATTGTGTTAACTATGCCATTTTTATGCCAATATGACACGTTGTATAATATGCGTTTTATTGATCACCGATTGTATCCACAGGGAATCCTTCTCATTTAAGATATTCATGTTTCACTTATAAATTTTGCATTGGAAATATTTAAAAACATAGCTATCAGGTGTGTGACTCCGTAGACATTACTTGAAAGTACTTCTGTTTCTGCACCGATTATGAGTCCTTCAATTTACGAATAACCTGTTCGAATGCCTAGAATGATTAAAAAAAAGTACAATCACATTATGCATATTTAGCACCCTATGTTTCATTTCTACGATGCATGAATAATAGAGGAATTAAAAAAAAAAATTATAAATTTTTAATTGGATATTTAACCCTATACGTTTGTTTGAAAACTCTTTAATACTTTCCTGAATTTTTAAATTTTTTAGTCTTCGTTCTTATCAACCATTTACTAAAACATCTCTAGAGAACAAATTTTTATGGCATTTGATTATTTTCCATTGCTTTATAACGAAGCTGTGTCACAATTGTTAATTGTGCTACTCAGAATAAATTGTATAACTTTTTGATTTTTAGAGACAGTAATAACTATATAAATGTGAAAAACTTTTGAGTTTCATCAATATTTGAACATTTATAACTTTTTCACTGAGAAAAATAACATATAATTTTGTTAACTATGCCATTTTTAGAGACAATCATAACTATATTTATGTAAAACTTTATATTTCATCAATATTTGAGCATTAATACCTACTACACATACGAAAAAAACATATGATAAAACATTCAAAATAAACTGAATTGGATGTAAATTATGATGAAATTAATACGTTTGTGGTACAAGTTTTTGGACAGAAAACTATATTTATGTAAAAGATGTATATATTTCATCAATATTTGTACATAAATACCTACCACACTGAGGAAAATAACATGTGATTGTGTTAACTATGCCATTTTTAGAGACAATGATAACTATATTTATGATATAAATTTGTTAGTTTTATCAATATTTGAACATTCATAACTTTCAAATATGAATGAATTCAATCAAATATGCTCTAAAATATTTATTTATGGATGATAATAAGTTTTCAATAAAAAATCAGTAAAAAAAGAAAAAAAACATTGCGAGGACTGTTCGTTACAAAATAATACATAACCTTTAGGAAATCGTAAAATCCATGCGGAGATAGTGTATTCCAGGTATTGGCAAGCGGTAGGCCAAGTACGATGGACATGACGACCACAACAGTTTGTCTAAACACATAAAAAACCAGTCGGCTTTACAAAAAAGGTATATAGCCATCTAAAAGGCTTTACAGAAATACTTTCGAGCAACTTCTACGGAGTCACACATCTAATTTCGCAACTAATTACTCTGAATCATTAAATATTGAGGAAGCTATGACAATGATTGTGCGTAATATTAAAATAATTTATACATATATATATATATATATTTATCGTACTTAAAGATATATTTCATTAGAAAATCATGATGTTCTACAAAATATAAATGAAATTTACCGCAGCTTGGTCATATAAACTGTGCATCTTTAAAAGAAACAATGATGAAGGACAACTTAAATTTAATATTTTAAAAAATCTAAACATAATTGCTAAGGATGAATCATTATTATAGTTTCCAACTATGAATATAAGCATGTAAATAAAAGGAAAACATTCAAAATAAACTGAATTGGATGTAAATTATGATGAAATTAATACGTTTGTGGTACAAGTTTTTGGACAGAAAACTATATTTATGTAATAGATGTATATATTTCATCAATATTTGTACATAAATACCTACCACACAGAGGAAAATAACATGTGATTGTGTTAACTATGCCATTTTTAGAGACAATGATAACTATATTTATGATATAAATTTGTTAGTTTTATCAATATTTGAACATTCATAACTTTCAAATATGAATGAATTCAAATGAATTCAATCAAATATGCTCTAAAATATTTATTTATGGATGATAATAAGTTTTCAATAAAAAATCAGTAAAAAAAGAAAAAAAACATTGTGAGGACTGTTCGTTACAAAATAATACATAACCTTTAGGAAATCGTAAAATCCATGCGGAGATAGTGTATTCCAGGTATTGGCAAGCGGTAGGCCAAGTACGATGGACATGACGACCACAACAGTTTGTCTAAACACATAAAAAACCAGTCGGCTTTACAAAAAAGGTATATAGCCATCTAAAAGGCTTTACAGAAATACTTTCGAGCAACTTCTACGGAGTCACACATCTAATTTCGCAACTAATTACTCTGAATCATTAAATATTGAGGAAGCTATGACAATGATTGTGCGTAATATTAAAATAATTTATACATATATATATATATATATATATATATATATATATATATATATATATATATATATATATATATATATATTTATCGTACTTAAAGATATATTTCATTAGAAAATCATGATGTTCTACAAAATATAAATGAAATTTACCGCAGCTTGGTCATATAAACTGTGCATCTTTAAAAGAAACAATGATGAAGGACAACTTAAATTTAATATTTAAAAAAATCTAAACATAATTGCTAAGGATGAATCATTATTATAGTTTCCAACTATGAATATAAGCTTGTAAATAAAAGGAAAACATTCAAAATAAACTGAATTGGATGTAAATTATGATGAAATTAATACGTTTGTGGTACAAGTTTTTGGACAGAAAACTATATTTATGTAAAAGATGTATATATTTCATCAATATTTGTACATAAATACCTATCACACTGAGGAAAATAACATGTGATTGTGTTAACTATGCCATTTTTAGAGACAATGATAACTATATTTATGATATAAATTTGTTAGTTGTATCAATATTTGAACATTCATAACTTTCAAATATGAATGAATTCAAATGAATTCAATCAAATATGCTCTAAAATATTTATTTATGGATGATAATAAGTTTTCAATAAAAAATCAGTAAAAAAAGAAAAAAAACATTGCGAGGACTGTTCGTTACAAAATAATACATAACCTTTAGGAAATCGTAAAATCCATGCGGAGATAGTGTATTCCAGGTATTGGCAAGCGGTAGGCCAAGTACGATGGACATGACGACCACAACAGTTGTCTAAACACATAAAAAACCAGTCGGCTTTACAAAAAAGGTATATAGCCATCTAAAAGGCTTTACAGAAATACTTTCGAGCAACGTCTACGGAGTCACACATCTAATTTCGCAACTAATTACTCTGAATCATTAAATATTGAGGAAGCTATGACAATGATTGTGCGTAATATTAAAATAATTTATATATATCGTACTTAAAGATATATTTCATTAGAAAATCATGATGTTCTACAAAATATAAATGAAATTTACCGTAGCTTGGTCATATAAACTGTGCATCTTTAAAAGAAACAATGATGAAGGACAACTTAAATTTAATATTTAAAAAAATCTAAACATAATTGCTAAGGATGAATCATTATTATAGTTAATTTATTATTGTGCTAACTAAGCCATTTTTAGAGACAGTAATTTAAAGATGCGTCATTCGATTTAAATGTGATTTTATACAAAGTAAAAAATAAAATCCGATAAATCATGTAACAATAATTGTAATATTAGATAAAGCATAAGAGTTTCAATAACCTGAATTTACATGAAATCATGTTGTTAAGCTAAATTTGTTTAAAATTTTGACTGGATGGTTGTAAGATTGTAATTTTCTAAGGAAGTGTCTATGATACTAGAATATTTACAACTAATTACACTGAAGCATTAAATATTGAGAAAAGTATGACAATGATTGTGTATAATATTAAAATAATTTATATATATTTATCGTACTTAAGGATATATTTCATTTGAAAATCATTATGTTCTACAAAATATGAATGGCATTAATTGATGTACTGATAATCGTTGGGTCCTTAGCTTTGTCAGGATATCGCACTTAAAGCACTGTTCATCAATGTTCTGCGGGTGGACAATAGCTTTTTTATTTTCTATGTATACAGGAAGAAGTAATTACGACGATCCGCCCATAGGTATATAGAAGAGTGTATTTTTTTGTGGGTGTGGGATGGGGCGATTGCCCACTGAGAATCTGTATTTTTTCTATCTTTATATAGTTTGTACGTGTGTATGTAATTTAACTTCTCCTAAACGACTGGACCGATTAGAATGAATTGTTTTGTATGCATTTGGTTAACACCCTGCATAGTTTAGATTCCCAATTCCGCCCAGCAGATGGGATTAATAGTATTGCAATAATTTTAATCGAAACTTTAACTCATTGTCATTTATTCAATTTTAGTTTTAGAGCTATGGTAAAAAGACTAAATTGAGTTTTAAAAATGACAGTCTATTCAAATTTGTTATTAAAGTAAGGGTTGATATTTAAATAAATGCACGTTTTGTTGCGCATGCGTGCAATAAAAGAGTTACAATTTTGAAAACTCTCGAAAAATGTGTATTAGGCATTTTCAGCGCTCTCCAACGCCAGCACACACAGTTGTACCTATGCTGCATGATAATGTTGTATAATTATACTGTCAGGTTTAATCTAAAAAATAAATAAAACTTTGGGTTAGACTCAATTTGAAAGTATTACGCAATCATCTGAATACTCCATTTATAAAAAACAAAGATGAAGGACAATTAAAATTTAATGTTTAAATAAATCTAAACATAATTACTAAGGATAAATAATTATTATAGTTTTTAAATATGAATATAAGCATGCAAATTTAAGGAAAAAATTCATACTGAATTGGATGTAAAGATATGATGAAATTAATGTGTATGTGGTATGAGTATTAGGACAGAAAATTATATTTATGTGATGCATTTTTGAGTTTTATCAATATTTAAACATTCATAACATTTTCACTGAACAACATTACATATGATGGAACTATTCCATATTTAGAACCAATAATTTAAAGATGTGTCAATTAATTTTAAAGTGAATTTATACAAAGTAAAAAAATCCGACAAATCATGTAACAATAAATGTAATATTAGATAACGCACAAGAGTTTCAATAACCTGAATTTACATGAAATCATGTTGTTATGCTAAATTTGTTTAAAATTTTGACTGAATGGTTGTAAGATTGTAATTTTCTAAGGAAGCATCTATGATACTAGAATATTTACAACTAATTACAATGAAGCATTAAATATTGAGAAAATTATGACAATGATTGTGTATAATATTAAAAATAAATTATTTAGGCATTTCTGATCTCCCAAAAATCGCATATCAATCCGATATCACAGGACAGAATAATATAATGTACTTATAATACACAAATTGTATTTGCTTCATGATTTAATGCTTATTAGATTAAAAATAGTTAAGAAGGCAAATTGGACAAGAAAGATTGACTAGTATGGTGCTGTTGCATTCTACATCGCGATATATAATTAGATGCATGGAAAATAATAGATCGGTTTGCAGAACAAAAACGCTTTAAATAATTTGTTTTATAGAATAATAATAAGTAATTACTTGGTACTTCATTAAAATATTATAATTAGATTTTTATTATTATTATTAACTAAACGTTACATATTTTTATTTTTTTTTACATATTTGTATGAAATTTTCAGATCAAAATGACTTGACCAGCAAGAAGTTACAATATTCTCGTATAAATTAGAATTTAATAAATTGATTTTTGCATATATTATTGTTTTTTCTTAATAAAAAAATTGTATCAAAGTCGCCCCCCCCCCCCTAAAAACAGGACCAGAGATGCCCTTGCGTATATACCGGTATATACCTAATACCACGACATGTATAACCTCGAGAGAAAATCCACTTCCTTTGCCCTGATAAGCAACTTTCTCAGTTAGAATGTTTACCAGTCCCTAAAATTATGTGTAGTACGAATTTTAAAAATGTGTTCAAATAAAACCTTTATAATAATATTTTATACAATTTTATAGCTTGACATTTTTTTTAATAATTGAATGGTTTTTTGACAAACCATATTTTAATTATTATATAAATTTTACACAGACACACAGTAAACAATATTTTGTGTTGTTACTTCTTATACTCATTATAGTTGTTATTGAGAGTAAATATTTTTATTTTTATCAGCTTAGTAATGTTTATCTAGAAATAACTCGCATGCAACTCTACAATAGCCGTCGCTGGTAGTATTATTATTAAAATCAATACCTATTTTACTAATATAACCAGTAATCAGACACACCACACATTAATACATTATAGAGTATAGACAGTCTGACAGTACTACACAGTAGACATAATATTTTAATTATTGCCAATTGGGTTTTTGGACTTCATAGTTGTCTAGTTTTATACGTTTTATACTGTCATGTCATACTCTCTTTCTTACGTTGTTGTTGTTTAGTTGTTCGTTAAGTTTTTATTTCTACATATTTCCACAATGCATAAATTTTTAATAAAAGTAAATCGTAAGTACTACCATTTGATTGTCACTCATTGACACTCTTTGAGTTGTGAAACATTAATTTTCATATGTTCCTCGATTTAAATCAAGTACATTTTAACACCCCTAAAATAGAATTTGCAGCTTTAATTTCCATTTGTTCATAAGCAACCATGCGCTTGCATACTCCTCTAGGGCAGAAGATTTTTTCAGAGCGCATAATATGGACAAAGTTTCAAAAACCAACACTTTTGGGAAAAATTAACAAACATTTTAATTTTGTTCACAGTAATGAATTCATATATTAATTATACATATTTTTATTTAATTTATATTATATATTATTGGTTGAAGAAGACTATAAGCATCGGTAATAGTTTATATTTTTTATTTAGATTTGACTGATTTTAGACTGTGTGTAGTACGAACATTTGGTTATTTTAGGAACTGATGTTAACGAACATGTGGGTCAACTGTATCCTCAATATTAGAATCAGTGTAATTCACCCTGGTCGAGGTCTTAAACTGTTCAAAGACGAATCATCGATAAGTGGTTTATTGTGTGTAGCTTCTAATTTTAAATTGAATTTGACAGAATTATTGTTGGTATATATTTTTAATAAATCGGTGAGCTCATTTTTAATTGAATTGATGAAAATGCCATAAATTTTAGCAAAATACCATATAATATTTGTATTAAATAATGTACCAACTTCAATAAATCCTAGTGCATTCATCATATTTAAACAGAATTATTTTGAATTAATAGCAGTTTTAGAGTTTTCATCGTACGTTTACCATTAACTATAATCGAGTAGGGATCTAAAATTAAAAAAATTATTCTAAATAATTGCTGATTCTGTTAAAAAATAACTACTTGATAAAAAAATGTTACCGTCACAACAGCCTGCAGTTTCAGCGCTCTCCAACGCCAGCCTACACAATTCATTGTCTGAATCTGGTTATACGTGTGATGGACCAGCGGGTACGTCGGGAACAATTATCCCTGGAACAAGTGCTCAAGTAGTATTAGCTGAAAAATTGTGAAAATGTTCAATTGAAAATTATGTATAGAAAATTTATAAATATTTAATTAAATAATTATTAAATACTTGTAAAATTTTTCGATTTACCATCAAGCCTTATTTTTTAGTAAACCCCGACACTAAGTGAGTAGTCCGAAATTGGAAATGTGCACTACGGATTCAAGAAGTGTGTACTACTAAATACTAACATATAAAACTACTATGAAGGTATTTTTCAGGAATCCAGTTTAAACAAGACAGCTGAGTAAGCTAACTAAGGACTGATAATTTGCAAAATGTTTTAAATCAAACACAAATTGACCGATTAATTTTTTTAAATAAAGCTTCTACTTGTAATAATAACAATACTGTAGTGACTACTAGTCAAGGGCGTACACAAGGGGGGGGGCGATAGGGGCGATCGCCCCCCCTTGGACATTGTTGAATGTATTTACAATAATTAATGTTATGGGTTATGAAAGTGGGTAAAAATTAGAAGTTTAAGCAAGCGAAACGATCGAAAAATTTTGATCCGCCAATTTATTTATAATCTGTACACTGTCGTTTATGTACAAATTTTTTTATAAGAACCTATGATTTGAGTTCAAATTTCGCCCCCCCCCCCCTGGAAGAAGAGCTGAATACGCCCCTGCTACTAGTGATGGGCAGAAGTTACTAATTCCTACCGACTTAGTAGTACCGTGCGACTAATTGACTAATTTAGTTACTCTAGATGGTAAAATTGGTCATTTGACTAACATTTTATTCAACTATCTAAGGTCGGCTCAAACAGATGAAAAATTTAACAATTTAGCATTTTTATCAATAGAGACTAATGACAAATTACATGTTAAAAGAATTTAGTTTTGAAGATTCAATTGACACTTTTGCTACTACCAAATTTAGATATAGACCGATATATTCAATAATATACTAATATAATTAATCATATTAAAATTTGAAGAATTTATTTTATTTTATAAAATTTTTTACTTAATTAATGTATATTTTATAGTAAATAAATGATAATGTAGTTTAATATTTAAGTTATTAAGGATCAGTAGCGGTGCGTGAATGAAATTTACGGGAGACTTAATTTTTGTGTAAATATCGGTTATTATTGAATTTTTGATAGCAAATTATTCTACTTTATTCTAAGTTTTTAATTTAAACTAGATATTGAAAATTGATTGTTCATAGTTTCTTGTATACAATATAATGATAGGTTTATATATATATATATATATATATATATATATATATATATATATATATATAATTTCTATAGAAATTATATATATATATATATATAATTTCTATAGAAATTCAATTCAAACTTTAATTAATTAATATTTATTTTATAAACACAGATTTTATAAAAATAAATTAAAACTGATGAAATAACAAACAAATGAATTTATATATTAATATGATAACAATAAAAATATTAAAATTAAAACGAATAACGGACTCCGTACAGTAACCATTATCGATAATGAATTGCCCCCGAACTTTTATTTACCTCCTATTTATTAGAATTGAGACTGTCGTTCGACCGTCTCTTTCGTTTCGATGCCGTCGTCTGTCGTTATCGCTAAATCCGAAAATAGTTCAGAACGTATTTTCATTGAATCATACGTATTCACACCACGATGGACATAATATAATACACACATGCATATATATAGTAAATATATTTGACAATAGTATATTATTTACACATTTATTACATAAATACTTGAAAATAATTTAAAAAATTAAAACAAATTTTTTTTTTTTCAATGTTATAATTATTGGGGAGACGCCGTCTCTAAGTTCCCCCTGACGCACTGCCACTGTTAAGGATGGCAATATTTCACCAGTCTACAAGCCGGTAACATAAATACACCTCTGCTTACACAGATGCAAAGAAATTATAAATATGGATATAGAATGTATATTATATTTATTTAAGTATGTGTGTACCTACTTAAATTAATTATTGAATAATGTTTTTTTTTCTTTAATTCGAATTGTATGATTAATTTTTCTTTTGTTTTAGATTCAAAGTTAATTATTTGATAAGGATAATCTGTTTCCTTGGATGTAAAGATACTTACAAATATGGATGAAAGATGTATACAGTGAAACCTCTATATAGTGGACAGCCACGGGGAATTAAAAATTGTCCACTATAGAGAGTTGTCCACTATTGAGAAAACCTATTACGCATACATTTATATGCGCATACATTTAGAAGTGTCCACTATTGGGAAGGGTCCTATTGAGAGGTGTCCATTAATAGAGGTTTCACTGTATTATATTTAATCAGGTATGTGTATACTTCAATTAATTATTGAATATTTATTTATTTTCTTTTTGTTTAAATTGTATAAAATAATTTTTCTTTTGTTTTAGATTCAAAGTTACATATTTGATGAGGGTAATCTATTGCCATGGATGTAAAGATACTAACAAATAGGAATGTAAGATGTATATTATATTTAATCAGGTATGTGTACACTTCAATTAATTATTGAATATTTATTTTTTTTTTTTTTTTAAATTCTATAAAATAATTTTTCTTTTGTTTTAGATTCAAAGTTAATTATTTGATGAGGATAATCTGTTTCCTTGGATGTAAAGATACTAACAAATATGGAAATATGGATGTAAGATGTATATTATATTTAATCAGGTATGTGTACACTTCAATTAATTATTGAATAATGTTTTTTTATAACAAACTATTTAAAATAATGCTACTTTTTTTTTTAGGTTTGAAGCAAACTTTTTAGTAATGAGTAGCATTGGATATAAATTAATAAACATGAACAAATATGAAGGTATGATACAATATATTTAAACAAATATATGTTTACTTTGATTAATTATTGATTATTATTTTTTAGTGCCTAGAACTGTAAAAGAGTGGATTTAAATGTTTAAATTGTATAGACCAAACTAACTTACTTTCCAAAAAACAATCAAATGTACAAATCTATTGAAAATAAATTACTATTCACAAAACGCAGATTGACTCTTAGTAGTAGCTGTGTTAGACAGTCGACAACCAACAGTGGAGTCCATCATATAAATTTGTAACAAGGAAGATTTGTGTCACATAGTATTTTCAGAAGGATGCGAAGAACCCATAGCACAAGCTCTATTTTATCCCCTCCCAATCATAGATTAGTTTTATATCAAGTACCAGCTAGACAGTATTCAAGGTAATTAATGCATTTTTAGGAAAATTTATGTTCTCATCGCCAAATTTTCTTATTAATAATTTGGATGGAATAGCCCACCCTGATTAACAACTAGTTGTGATAGTTGTAATAGCCTAAGAGATGGAGTTGAATGATTAATTAATCAAATCAGCTCCACTATTGAATCACCAAATTATCTTTTAATTGTTTCATTTATTTATCTGTAGTAAGTTGCAAATTTGTCATGAAATCCGAAAAATTAATTATATAATTTCAATGTATAATGAATTACCGTTTACTGTTTAGTCAATCAGCAGTATTTCATACAACTCTATGAAATCAAAATATATATAATATACATAAAATAAAAAATAAAAATATATATTTTAATAATAACTATTTTTCCAGTATAGGTACCAAACTGCAAGTTTAATCTACATAAGTCAGTCTTCCAATGAAAACTACGAAAGGATTTTGTTGGCATGTATGATGCTTTTGTTAATAAATGGAATCAACACGAAAATGAAGAATCTCACCTACCATATCAATGAAATTAGGTGGTGTTAACAGTATGTACTAAAATATTTGTCAATACCTACCTAATTTTTTTACTTTTACTATTCTAACTGAAATAATGACAAAACAGAAACAAAAATAGAGAAATATAATATCCAGCCTTGAAACTATTTGTAGTATATATCATCCTCTGTGATAATTAATTATTTCTAACATATTTTAACACTGCTTTAAATCCATAAATTAAAATTATGTTGTAGATGGAGAACTTCATATAAAAAAAAACCTTCAGCAGTGAGAGGGACTGCAAACATCAAAGATCTTTAACAATACTCTAATAAAACAAAATTACCTTTTTATTACACAAGTTCCAATCACAAACCAGAGCTTATCTAAATCGACTTGCTGATATTCTCAACATATTTATTTTAAAAATACCAAACTTTCTCCCTAACAACACCGACTGTCCCAGGAACCTCTTGCTTAATTCCAAATTGTTTCCTAGTAGGACATTATATTTACAAATAATCTTGGAAGACAAGTATCCTTAACAGGCAAAGGTCCAATGAACAAAAAAGAAAAAGAACCTCTTAAGTCTTCGTTTCTTTTTAAAATAGTTATAAGTGAGTCTATTATTTTATTAAAATGTTAAATATTTTATGATCTATATTGTTATAGATGCTATTCTCAAAAATGTTAAAAATGCCAGTTAACTTTTATATATACATCATATTTTAATGATTAAAAAATATGATAATTTGTTATAATAATAAAAGTATTGACAATTATACCTATGTCTTTTGATTTTTCTTGTTTATTTAAACTTATAATTTAGTAATATATCATCAGCACTGTATTTGTGAAAGATCTGGAAAGAAAATGTTAACCTAAATAATAGGCGTTAAATATTTTAATAAGTACCTACCTAGCTTTTTGAATTGTTAGGAAGACTATTGTTCTCTTTTTTGGAGACTTCTGGGAATTTTTAAACAGCTATTAGAAGACATTTTGGTACTAAATAGGTAAAATTAGGAACTAAAATGACTGATATAGGACCGTATTTGGCAACAATTGAGACCTAAATGAGCAATAAAATTGACCAAATTTGGTATTATAATAAAGGGTCATATCAGGTCCCTGTTGGGAAGGTCGTGTTTATGGTTTGAACTCGGACGTTTGGAAGTCTACAGACCGTCTTGAGACCTTCCAGGACGGTAAATAACCAAACCAGGAGCATCCCGTTATGGTATATGCTGCCTGAATTGACTGTCCCCAGACCTTCCTAGGAGGGTTAATGTGCTATTAGGGCTTAACTTAAACGTTTCCAATTTGTTGAATATCTTTTTTGATCACACCCCAATTTAAATCTTGGATTTGGGAGCAAAGATAATCAAAAAAATGAAGCTTACTTTTAGTATAGCAAAACAAATTTTCCTAATTTTCAGAAATCACTTGTTGATGATACAAAGTCTCTGATATCCCTCATAAACCACCAACAAAGCTACTAATCTACTAAACTCCTTCAAATCATTTAAATAGAGATAAAAATCTAAATGGTTAAATCATATTATACTAATACTATACTATTACTATTATTAATTAATATAATATATAAATATATAATTTATTAATTAATTTGCATGATTTAATTTATATTTATTTTTATGTTGCAGGAATCAGTAAAATTATTTTTAAATAATTAATAACTTCAAGAAATAAGAAAAACTAACTAGCAAGTACCAAAACAAGATCAGAATACCAAAAACTAAGAAATTTTATTTTTTTCAATTTCTAAATTGTTGCAGTTTTATACTTATTTTTAATTAGAATAGCTTAAATATAATATGTTTCAGTTTGTACAAGTACTTATGAATTATAAGTTTAGAACCATGTTTTAGATTCTGAACGGAGTGAAGAATGTATTGATTTTACAATGATGTGTGTTTTTTTTTTTTTTTTTTTTTTTTTTTTTTTTTTTTTTTTTGTGTCTGTCGACACGTTTTGGGGCAGTAAAAATGCTTCGATTGCCTTATGTAGCAACTTTTCTGAAAGGAAAGTGAATCTATTTGGTACTTTGGGGGGTCAAAAGTTAAAAATTTCCAATATTTTTTAAATGCGACGGGAAAAACCATAAAAAAATTTGGGAAGAAAACGGGAGTTTTTACGCAAAACCAGTTTTCGACATAATCAAATTTTTTATTTTGCTATAACTCAAAAACTAATCGATGTAAATACTTGAAATTTTCACCAAATGTTTAGATTAGCGTTTTCTATACACCATTAAATTTTAAAAGTATTTTGACTTTTATTAAGCTATTTATAGACAATTGAAATTTTCAATATTTTTAAGTATTTTTTTTTTAAATAACGATAAAATTTTTTTGGCTGCCTAGAAAATCTTGAAAATTTAATACAAGGTTTCTTATAAGTTGTTCCTTAACTGATAAAAAAAAATCTAAAATCGTAAGTCACAATTTTTTTTTATAAGTGCTCAAAGTTACAATTTATACGAAATATGTAAAAATCACGATAATTTGCAAGTTTTTTTGTAGTTAAAAATTCATAAAATTTTTTCTGTTCATACTTAAGGTTCAAAATTTTAACACGAGGTTATGTATAAGCTACTCTTCAAAAATCTTTAAAAAAATTTCTACCGGAATTAGAGGAAAAAATTTTATGACTGTTTGAAATTTAAATATTTACGAAATTGCATAAAATAGCGATTTATTCTCAAACGATTTTAAATATTTTTTATAATTCAAAAAGTATAAGTCGCAGATTTTGAAATTTCTACCAGTTGTTACGATTGTTATTTCCTTTATGTCATATTTTTTTCAAAATATTATATTGATTTTTAAGCCACTTATAGGCATTTAAAATATTCGATTTTTTTACATTTTTTTTTATAATCGGTGATAAAAAAAAATTGGCTCGTACAAAATACTTGAAAATTTAATAGAAGATTCCACAGAAGTAGTTCTTAATGTCATTCAAAAATTATTAAAATCCATAGGCACAATTTTTTTTTATAAGCGTATGAACAGCGAATATTGACAAAAAATTACATGTAAAATATAATATAATGTATAATATTCTAGACTGACAAAGATATCGGTTTTTTTTAAAATGCTCTAACTCAAAAATGAAAAATCGCAACAACTTGAAATTTTCACCAAATCTTTATATTGACGTTCTCTATACATGGTTAAGATTTCAAAGTATTTTGACATATTTTGACTTATTTATAGACAATTTATATTTTCGATTTTTGTTAAATTTTTGTTTTTAAACATCTATAAAATTTAATTGATTGAGCGAAAACTCTTGAAAATTTTATACTAGGTTTATAATAAGTTAAACTTATCGTAACTAAAAAATATCGGTGATCGGTTAACTCAATTTTTTTTTATAAGCCCTTAATTCTCAAATTTGTATAAAATGTGTAAAAATCACGATAATTTGCAAGTTATTTTGTAGATAAAAATTCATAAAATTTTTTCTGTTTATACTTAAGGTTCAAAATTTTAACACTAGGTTATCTATGAGCTACTCTTCAAAAATCTTTAAAAAAATTTCTACCGGACTAAGAGGAAAAAATTGTATGACTGTTTGAAATTTAAATATTTACGAAACTGCATAAAATAGCGATTTATTCTCAGACGATTTTAAATATTTGTTATAATTCAAAAAGTATAAGTCGCAGATTTTTGAAATTTCTACCAGCTGTTAAGATTGGTATTTCTTTTATGCAATATTTTTTTCAAAATATTATATTGATTTTTAAGCCACTTATAGTCATTTAAAATATTCGATTTTTTTACATTTTATTTTTATAATCGGTGATAAAAAAAATTTGGCTTCTACAAAATACTTGAAAATTTAATCGAAGATTCCACAGAAGTAGTTCTTAATGTCATTCAAAAATTATTAAAATCCATAGGCACAATTTTTTTTTATAAGCGTTTGAACATCGAATATTGACATAAAATTACATGTAAAATATAATATAATGTAGAATGTTCTAGACTGACAAATGATATCGGTTTTTTTAAAATGCCCTAACTCAAAAACGAAAAACCGCAACAACTTGAAATTATCATTAAATCTTTATATTGACGTTTTCTATAGATGGTTAAAATTTCAAAGTATTTTGACATATTTTGACTTATTTATAGACAATTTAAATTTTCGGTTTTTCTAAATTTTTCGTTTAAAAATAAAATATACTTATATAATATTTATAAATAACATTGTATTATATTCTAGACTAACATATGAACTCCGTTCAGAATCGTTATTCGTATACAATGATATCTATCATTGCATTCAAATTTAACAAATCCATTATAATAATGACCTATCCTATAAGCGAGGTGCACTCCACCCCTAACTGTACAGCAGAGCGAGGCCCATCCGGTTCTTTTTTATGTTGTCTGTGGACTTATAGGTTTTTACTCTTATTTATTGGTTTAATATAGTGTAATGAGGATGAACAATGTGGATAAATTATTTATTATAGACTTCATAGAAAACATTTCTTTTGCATACTAAAATATATTTTGAAAATTGGGGAAATTGGGGAATATTCTGTCCATTTTTCATGTTTAACAATATTGTATTATCGTTAATAAAAAAAAAAAAAAAAAAAAATCATATATTTTGTTAATTTCCCAAGTTATAATTTTCTTATTGCAAAAAAATAATTTTAATTCATTTAAGAGTAATAAAAATCATTGAGTTACTTGTTTGTAATCAAGTAGATGCCTTATATAGGTAATATATTATTATAGATAATGTCAATCACTGTTTGAGAGAACAGTTATTATACCATAGATAATAAAAATAAAAAAATTATGAGCGATATTTATTAAAAATTTAACTTATTTGATTAGATAATTTACAGAAAACTACTTAAATATTTAACTCTAAGCTTAGTCATTAATATAAAGGATGCATCACTGAAATCGGTTGACATGGAAAGGTCATTCAGTTTATATAAAAAATAGAAAGAAAAACAATTATAATTCTTGACATATAGAGCAATACATTATTTGTTAACTCTTCACAAAATTAAATCTTAAATTATAAGATCTATTAAATATTTATATTTTATTATATATTTTGAATAACATTTATTTATAAATTACCTACTAAAGATATAGGGTACAACATTGTATCATTGATTAAATATACATTGTATATTCAATCAATGATTGTATACAGCAGTTATTTATTGCTTTTATATATTTATAAATGTATTAAAATGTATTTTATCTTGATACAAAATTTAATTGATTTTATCAAATATTCATGTACCAATTATTTAATTTTAAAATAAATTGTTTTAAAAGTTACTAAACATTCAACTTAATAAAGAAATAGTGTAATTATTTATTGTTTTTTATTTTTTTATTTAATATGTATTGTTTTATAATCGAGTTTAAAATTACATTTTTATAAATAGTAAATAATTTACCAAAGAAACTATGCATGTGAATGCATATTTTGAGGTTTATGGTTGATTTAGTATCAGTATATGTAATATTTATAACATGATGTGTAAAATCAATGGTAAATTAAAATATTGTAAAATGTAATATAAACATTTACAAATATACAATACATATTTCTAGTTGCAACGTGTGTACAAATCTTTAAACAATTTAAGATAAAATCATATTTTTAGCATACATTTACATGTTTAAAAAATATTAAGAGAATATTTTAAGGTATTTTATAGAGCATATTTTAAACTTCTATGAACCTATAAAATCTGCTCTTTAGTTATATGTAATACTTTTTACAAAAAAAAGTATAAATGCATACAAACAATTAAATGATTTAATTTCATAAAAATATGAAATATATAATCCTATAAATGAAACTTAATTTGTGGAACTGTTGAAAACTGACTCCCTTAAAATAGTTTCCACTTACTAAATAATGAACAATTTCACACATCTTCTAATAAATTTTTCACCGATTGATTTTACCTCTTAGTTCATAAAAAATAAATTAAAATATCACTATACAAATTATTAAGATTATTGATAAGTATAGTTTTCATAACATGTATATAATAACATGTAAATAAATGTTGAAATAATTAGCTAACTCAATTCCTTTAAAATATATCCTCAATAAAAAATTACTCAAATATTATATTTGTAATAGTATTTTTATTCTTTAGTTTCATAATATAATATTCTTAACTCTGTTTTTAAATTTCATCTTAACTTAATGAACAAATATTATATGGAATAAATCAACAGTGAAGAGATAAAATGTACAATATTTAATTAAATGTTTTGATTTATACCTTTTATGTTAAGACTTATAATATTGGTATCATTTGCATAAGTGGACAACAAAAAAAAATATATGATAATTGAAAACAAATAAATGTGAATATAAAAAATAAAATAAAAATGGCAATTAAAATTTAAAAATTAAGTGGCATATCATTATTATCATATCGAAATTGGCCATTGTTTAATGTAGTTATACCTAAACCATACAAATGACCACAGTATTTTTTGCTATCAATCATTCCTTCAAAGTACAAATCACGGATTTTAAAAAAAGCCATGCCTGTTAATAGGGAATCACTACCAGCCTGGTGTTGAGGTCCAATTCGCTTTAACTCTAGTTGATCAGCTACTTCCTGCAGACCACCTTTCAAGTTTTTACAGCTCTTCATGAGATACTTAATATCATATACACAAGGAAAGTAAAGAGAAAATAGCTCAAAAAACTCAGATTCTTCTTGGGGCAGATTTTCATCAGTCAACACTTTAACCAAGTAACCAAAGTCAAAACTGCTGTGGAATGTCATCCATTTTAAATTGTCCATCAATACCAAGCCAGAAGTAATTATGAATTCAGCAAAAACTAATGGTTCGATTCCGTTCTCTTCATGTTTTTCAAACTGTATTCTGAAAGATATCAATTTTATAACATTTATAACCAAACATAATGAAGAAATAAATTAAGATATTACCTGGAATTTGTTAACAGTTCTATACTGTCTTGGGCATACATGTCTTCCAATAGATTGAATTTAAAATTAAACTGCCAAGTTGTATAAGGACCAGTAGGTGTTTTACCCTCTTCATCAAAAAACGAAAGTCCTAGTTGAATAATTCTTAGCAGATCAACATTACAACGAAGCAATTGGTATAGATAATCAGCAGTGGTCTTGAAATCGCCTATTGGTCGGGCTACTACCCCTGGAAATTCTGTATCCATTGCTACATAACAATATTTTGGTAGTAGTTTTCGTATTGACTTAAATTCTTCTTCCAGGTTATGAGCCCAAACATCTTTAATGCCACAATCAGGCCATATTTCTAATTGCCCTATTTGTACCTCTGCCTCTAGTTCTTCTAACTCTAAGGCAGGAGGTGTTTGACAAGTAGCTGCAGACATTTTTTTTCTAGTTGAACTTGACCTGTAATACATAAAATTATCTTAAGAATGTATAACTTTATGTCACAATCAAAACATTATTATTTTCTTACTGCCCAACACAAATATAAAACAAACAGTATTTTTAATACAATGTACTTTGATCAAATTTTAATAACTATTTTTTACATTCAGGTATATCTATGAAATA
Organism: Sipha maydis; assembly: GCA_034509805.1. Lineage (NCBI taxonomy): Eukaryota > Metazoa > Arthropoda > Insecta > Hemiptera > Aphididae > Sipha > Sipha maydis. The sequence goes on from JASXSY010001561.1 coordinate 24,910, forward strand.
TGTTTTTAAACAAAATATAATTTGTTACTCTATTATGATAGATTTAGTACAATTTACTTAACTTAGAAAAATATAAAAAACAAGGAATGTTTATAAAATTGCATTTGAAATAATTCACATAAATTAAGAAAAAATGCTTATACTCAAATTTAACAATAATAAAAACTTCTTGACAAACACTAGTTAAAAGAAATCCCTAATATTAAATTTAAATAAAATAATTTAGAATATTAATATTATGTTAGGATACATAAATACATACAACATTTTAAAGTTTTAAATGTCTAACAATTTTTTTTTATTTATCAAAAAATAAATGCTATGTTTGTTAACTTTAATTAACAGTATTATTTATAATTATTAGACTTAGAACTTAGTTTCTGAAAAACCATAAACCATATGTCTAATAAAAATCATAATTATAATAGTATAAAATCAGTTTCCAACAAAAACTTTTACTTATTTAAAAAACTTTATAATTTTTAATTCAAACTAAATATATTGTATAAGAACAATTTGAGCTTTTTCCTGAACAATCATCAAACTCCTTTATTTAAATTTAAAGTTACTAATTACAAAAAAAATTAACCAATTGTTATTAATTAAACACAACTTGAAGAAAAAATAAATATAAACAAATATCACATGAGAAGATAAAATATAAATTAACAAAATAAAACTCCAAGAATATTAGATATTGATCAATTCACTAAATTACATAATTGATGCTGATAATGATATAAGTAACATAATTAATAATGATGTATTATAAATAATAATAAAAGAACTTGGTACCATGATCTGTTTAGTCACACACACTGATTATTGCTATATTTTGATACTACACGTCACAGCTCCTGGATTGAAGAATCAGATGTTTAGTAGCAAAACCATGTAATTAAAAAACTTTTTCCAATTTAATGTTACAATAAAGAACAAAACTATAAACCTACACACCATTATCAATCCAATGACCATAGTTATCAAGGCTTTTAGAATACAAAATATTAATAAAAATAGTGCAAAAATATATATTATTTATCAAAGAAACCACTTTTTTTTTAATATATGACACTTAAACCAAATTATATAAAAAATTTAATAAAATTGTAGTATTTTATATTGGTATGGTGAATTTCCCAGTATACTTAGCATATTTAGTATATTAAGCAAAATTTATAAAAGTAATTTAAATTAAAAAGTTAGATAGAGTTATTTAATAAAGTCTCAAGTAAAATGCATATAAGCTCTATATTTTATTTTTACAAGATAGGAGAATTTCCAGAATATTTAAGTTCATTGAATCAATTATATGCCTGTTACTGTTTTTTAAATAATTTTAGTCAGTCCTTAATAAATCATTATTTAAGGTTCAGTAATATTTAAATAACATATGAAATGGAAAATGTATTAATTAAGCACTATGATATTGTTCAAATTATAAATTTAATAGATAGGTAATTAATAAAAATAAATAACATAAAATAAATGATACAACATTTCGGATTGAAAATGCATGTTTTTAATAATCCATAATTTAAACATATTTAACCATCATATATTTAAACATAATTAAAAATAGGTGCACTATACCAACTTTTTGAAAGAACCTAAGTTTTTAATTACGAATGTACATACTATTTTGATGTGTTACACAGTCTATTTCAGCAATTCTCAACCTGTGGGGACGCGCCTCCCTTAAGGTACGGTTTCCCTTGTGCGAACGTGAACGCGAACCGCAAACGCAAACTACAAATTAATATAGTGTTGGCGTCATGTTGGTTTGCTCTAGACGATTCTACATTGCGACCGAAAGATTTATAATTTATATTTTACAGTCCGTCAGTCGCACTCGATATTTTGAAGTTCACGGCGCACGAGTACTGTTCGTTTTTAAAAATTATTATAATGGATTTTTATATATATAATTATTAATATCATTAATATATTTTTATTTCTACAAATATAATATTTTTTATAAACAATATTTATAATATTTTGCTTACCACTTCGCCCAACATTGACACTTATATCCTTCCAAATTGCATCTCGTATATTCAAATCTTTATAATCCCTATTTTCGGGATTATAAATTGGGGAATGTTTAGCTACACTTTCAACTAATATTTCGTCTTACTCCTTAATAAACTTGACCATTGCAGAACTCATGTTTGAATAACCGATGACCGACGTCAACGGGTGTTCAAAGTTTCAAACGTAAATGAGAACATTGCATGATTGCATTATTATTAAAAATTATTACCAAAACAACAAGTCGATCGTAGTGCAGTCAGTTCGCGTTCACGCTGCGATCGAATTTAGATCGCGATCGCGCAGGGGAAACCAACGCTATTTATTTTACATTGGATCAGCAGCCGCACGATCGGAGCGTGCGATCTTGGATCGCGGTTCGCATTCGTACAAGGGAACCCGCACCTTTAGGAGACGTAAACATTTTTAAAAAAGCAACAGAACATGAAAACGTTTTTTACGATTATCTATATTTAATCCAGACATTATTAAGTCACAATTAATTGGAACAAAGCAATGTCAACCCTCTCTCATTAATTTTTATATACTTAATAATAATTACAATAATAAATTTAATGATTAAGAAAATTAATATAATATTATATAATTTGTTTTAATATTTTTAAATCATAATGTTTTTCTTAACAAATAAAATCATTAAATATTCAAAACAACTTCATCGATCTTACTATATTCATATTTATTTAATAATCAACAATGTAACAAATCTAAATTTTAGATTGTTAAAAATTAGACCGATACTGTAGAATATCTAACAGGAAATCGGCTGCTTGAAAAAATGGAATATTTTAAATACTTAGGCAGCTCAATTAATCAAGGCGGTTACATCATGGACATAAGATCCAGAATTGCACAAGCAAACTCAGCTTTCATGAACAAGAAAAAAATATTATGCTCAAATAGTATGAGTGTTCGGGTGAGGAAACGCTAACGATGTTTATGGAGATGAGTGCTGCCAGTTGGATAGAAACAACGAAAATGTTTAGTGAAATAAACGCAAAGAATGAACTCAAACCCATCAAAGATAATGGAACATGATTGGTCACATATTGAGACAACTAGAGAGAACTAGTTCATAGGATAATAGAAGGGAAAATTGAAGGTAAGAGAGACCAAGGCCTTCCGAGAACTTCATTTGTCGAGAAAATGATATCCGATGCTAAACTGTCAAGCTACATGGAACTAAAGACGTTAGCTGAAAATAAGGAAGAGTGGAGAGCGCGTATCCGACTGTGAAACCAACCATAGGGTTGAATACAAGAAGATAAAATAAATATATAGGTTAAACATAATTAAATTTTATTATGGTGAGGAGGTGTTATTAACTAATTATTAACTATTTAGACCATTTTACAGGGCGTATATCGACTCCGCCGAAAATGTCTTTTTACCTGTAAGAAATCTATCGATTGCACCGGCAATTGATTGTGCCGAATATTTTTATACATCGATTCCGCCGAAAATAATATACATGTAATATCACTGTATACACATTACATTATATATACACCATATCTAGCACGACGGTATAGTGGCACGAAGCTAAGTAAGAAAAATAACATTTACATTTTATAGAATAAATAAATTTATTTTTGCGTTCACTATAAGCGATTTAAAAGTTCATTTTAATTAAATAAAAATTTAAATTAATTTTAACGTACCTATAGGCACCATAAAACGCACAAACGATTGCATGACTATAATATTAGACGTTACTAAAGCATGATTATGACGAGTAAATCTATAGTATTAATAATTTGTTGTATTGAACACGAAGAACGAGAACATAAAAACCTAATGACCTTAAGGTATGTTTACACTCTTGCGCTTTCCGCTTCAATTTTCAATTCAACTTGCGTTTCAAAATTCAATTCCACTTTCACCAAGCGCATGCCTTTATTGAATGCTTCAGATGCATGATTTTTTCTGTTCACACCAGCGAAGTCAAAGCAGTCACCTTCCAGCATTTTAATAAAAATCATGACGGATTCAAATCTACTTCTCGGTGTCAGTGCAGCTTACTTAATTATTAAAAGTGCAAATAAAAAACGTAGGAGAAAGCGCTCATTGTGGGTTAACAATTATTTAAAAAATAGAAATTTCAGAATTATAGATGATTTTCAATTAGACGAAGAAATTTTACGCGAATGTCTCGAGCCAATTTTTACTCAATATTAAAAATAATTGAACCGCAAATAGTAAAACAAAACACTCGTTTTAGAGAAGCTGTTCCAGTTAAAATTAAGTTATTAATAACGCTAAGATATTTAGCTACAGCAGATTCGTTTTCGTCTTTAATGTACCTTTTTAAAGTCTCCAAGGTATTTATATCGAAAAGTCTCCAAGGTATTTATATCGACTATGTTACCCATGGTATTGAAAACTATAATAAATGCTCTACAAAATTATATAAAGGTAAGTAAATGTATTCATACAATTAAATTAGGTATACATAATATGTAATATGTATATTTTTTAGATTCTTTTGTTTTTCTTTTCTTTTTCTGTCTGTTAGCACCTTTTCTGTAGAAAAGTAAATAGTATATATATTTACACACAAAATATAAAATAATATCATTATATACTAAAACATTAATATATAGAACAATATAAAACGCACGGTGTGTTGAACGGATTCCCACTAAGCGCGGAAGACTGCGTCAAAGCGTGCGTCACTAAAATGTCGCCGTTCAACTCGAAAGGACATGCGCTATTGCAAGCTTTTCCGTTCAACTATGATGCATGCGTCTGACGCAAGAAAAAGCGCACGAGTGTGAACATACCTTTATGGATTCAATACAATTTGTAATATTATACCAATGATAATATACGTATCTTACTTACATTCACGATTATAAAGAACTTCTTTATAATCGTGGTTTACACGAGACGTGAGCCACGATCATATCACACGATCTCGTGAGATATGACTCACGAGTAAGGTTTCAAAAAGCACAACACGAATCGTGAAGGTGTTTACACGTGAACGCAATTTTCAGTCACTAAGATGGAATCGTTAGTGGCGGAAGTATGTGTTCTTTTGTCTGGTATATTGATTGGCTAAACAACTAAGACAACAATTAAAAGAAATATTCATGACTATTCTTTTCACACCTACGCCATCTCCATATTTATATGTTTGTAATTTTGTGTTCCATAAAACGTCTTCCTTTTCGTAATAATCTATGAAATTCGTTGTTGGTTCATCGTTCGTTTTTATAACATTCTTATTTGCACTCGTATCGTATGTAAATTTTTGTACATTTACAATTTAAAATGTAATATATTAATTAAATTTAAAAATCTATAATTATTTATATATAATATACTATTTGTAACGATAATTGTTAATCGTTAATGCACTGAGCTTTTACGACCGAAATATCCAACATGGTTTGACATTCTTCGACCCAGTCGTCACAGGTTCGTGAATGATAATTCCACTATCGTAAAATACGAATTGGTTGTTTACACAATCATCGTAGGCCACGATCGCGTTTCACGTCTCGTGTAGTAAACCAGCCTTATTAAACGCTCGCCATTCGAGCTATACACCCTAAACACTCACCTGCGATGTTCACGCGCCAAACGACCGAAGGCTGAGGTGTCGGGACGGACCGATGACGTCCGGTGTACGGCAGGTTCGCAGACGCGATCGTGGACACGGAACACAACGCGGGGAAGGAAGGGGAAGCTGCGGTGTAGCAAGAGCGCGTCGTCACAACCACACGGGTACTGGTGTCGAAAGTGCACGGGCGGCCGAACGACGGGAACGGTCGAGGAACGAAGAAACGGAACGCGTGACGACAGTCGGACGGCGGCGGGTCGTTGCGCGCCGATTAATCGCGAGGGAATACCGTCGCGTCTGCGTCTAAAAATAGACATCGCTTGCGACCCACCACTCCGGTCGGTCAGATACCGCCGACGACCGTGACGTTGTATTGGACGTCAACACCTCCGACGGACGGATGTTCCCGCGAGTCGAGACGAAAAATGTCTTCCGTCCGATGAAATCGCAGCGGAATTGCGAAACCGTGCGTGCCCGTCATAGCTACTGTTGCACGAACGTAAACGCGAGTACACTTGGGTACGTGTAAATTACATACCCGCCGTGTATTTTGTTCGTAGATTTCCGATGGGATCCACCGAGACACTGATATCCATTTTCATGTGGCTAAGGGTACATAATTTTAAAAATTATAAATGTCGAATATTGACTTAAATCAGACTTAGAGGATGAAACCCCGGTATATAATAAGAAAAATCGATACAAAAATAATTCCGTATACAAGTACGCTATAGGTAGGGTTACCATAATGTATTAGACCAAATCTGGATATCAGTTCCGATTCGAGGGGGGGGGGGTTAAAGATAACAATATAGTTCTTTCAATACAATAACAATTTTATTTAAATCTATGAATAAAATGTCTAAATAAGAGTTATTAGGTTAAATATGTTATAAAATTAATAATAACTAATAATGTGTTATAAAATCTATCACCTGATAACTTTTTGTATCAATATAACCACGTTAAACGGTTACCTTTGTAAAATCCGGACTGTCCGGACGAAATCCAGATGTATGGTAACCCTAGCTATATATAATATATATACGATGACCAGATATATAAATTAAAAAAAAATACATTTTAAAATTTAGCTCCTCTTTCATAATTGCCCAACGTCATAGGCGTGCGCACGGGTGCAGCAGAAGATTCATGTGCTGCATCTGCCACATTTTTTGGGCCAATTGATTGGTCTGTGGGCCGATCGGGCCAATTTATTATTTAATAATTTAATATAAATCATAAGTAATTTTTATTCAATTAAGAAAAATAAATTAATTAATTAACTAATTATTCTATGATCTTATGTTATACAACTAATAATGTTTGATAGTAATTGTATAATTGTAACTTGGTGTTATCAAAATTAGTGAATAAATATAAGGATGTATGTTTACATTTGTCAATCGTTAAAAAAAAAATTATTACACTATTATAGTCACTTTGGTAACAATAACACAGCCTATATATAATGTGATCAATCATTTTAACTGTTCATCAATAATTTGGCCGGTTGTTAAAAATGGGCTGTTTAATTTTGTATGCTACATTTGCAATTAGTCCATAGTTCATGATCATGTTTTTATTATGACTGATAAAAATATAATCACAATCCGTCATTGACGAGGTTCAGTTTGAAGTCATTATTTTAATAATAAATATTGATTTTAAAACTATAAAGCAAAAATTAAAACTTTATTATCTGTTGATCAAGACTTTGTAAAATGTCGATTAAAAAAAAAAAAAGCAGACTTAATATTCCTAATTTAATGAAAAATAAATAAATAAATATGTTAAATCAACAATTGTAAGATGATACTGAACTAGTTTATGAGATATCTAATGATTTGGCTGTATGTTATACCTATTAGCATATATTAAACATTTTTTGTTGAATATTAATTAATTATAAATAATAATATTATTAGTGATAAACCTTAATTCATAACAAAGATTAAATTGACAAGTTAAAAGTCGTATAAATACACCTCCAAAAATGAATTGGCTTAGCAGTCATTATCAAGAACACTATAATATTCCTTAAATTATCAAATAAAAATTATATATATACACTAGAAACTCACTACAATAGCCTTTAATTAGTATTATTTTGTAATAATTTTATAACCAATAATATTTGGGTTTCAATAAATTATGGAAGTAAAGTGTACCAAATGTATTTTCCTAATTTCGTATTTCATTAAAGTGCCTAGCTATAACATTTTGGTTAATATATTATTATGTGCTGTTTTAATTATATTTGAAAAAATTTCCCAATTTAATTTTACAAAATGTATATATTAAATTAGAAATAAGTATAAAATAAAAAGTAACTAATGAAAATATTACATTAGGGTACAGTTTCAAACACCAGATATTATACACAATGCTCATAAAATGTAATCTGTAAATAAACAAAATCTGGTATGTTTCTTATATATTATTATATATCAAAATAATTCCATAAATAATATACATACAATTTTAAAATAAAATATCAAGCTTTTAATTTTTGTTTGTAAAAAGTTAAAAAAAAAATGTATAAGTAATATTGAAAATAGATATCTCATGTAATAATGTTACTCTTTGTACATATGTATATATGGTACTAAACATTACAAGAGTAATAACAGTATTTTATTATGCATAGGTGTATATCATTTTAGGATTTGCACTACTGTTGATAAATTATAAACAATTTATATTTAAAAACTGACAATCAAGTTGGTTGTTAATACAAATGTAAATAACCTGTATTTATGATTTAATTTATACTCAGCATATTATTAAATCTGATTGTTAATAATTAATCAATATAAACTTACAAATAACATAATTATTCAATAATTGTACATGTTTAATGAAATTATTTGAATCAATTTCTTAACAGAGGTACTTATTGCATCATGTACCTAACTATAGTATTATGCTTATGTTTAATCTATTGTATAGTAACAAAATATGAAAAATTGAATAGGAAAAAATTATACACAAAACTACTAATACACTTAATTAACTATGGCCAATATTATGATTATAAAATAATATGTGTATGAATTAAATAATTCATTAAAACAAATGCACAATTATTTTAAAAATAAGACAAATTGTTCATTTTTAAATAAAAATGAATTTGAATCTTATTACTCTAATTTTTTAGAACTATTAATTTTGTTTAATTTTAAAATGACAAAAATCAATTCATACAATATTACTGTTATTTGAAATATAAATATAAATAATATGGTTAAAATATTTCAATAAAGAATGTAACAAAATAAAAATAGGATCACAGTGATTAATAAATTATGGTAAAAATTGTATCATAATATATATACATATATTATCAATTGAATCAAAATTATAAAACTATAAATGCATTAACATATATTAAAATCATAAAACTCATAAAATGTACAAATATAATTTTACATTTCCCTAAAGAAATAATTTGTTTATATTTCATGGTACCTAGCTTAAAACAAAATTAAATCTAATTTTTACTTTTAATTTACAACATATTAAAATTAGAGTCTTTATAGCTACGAATAATTCATGACAAGAATAAATAAAAAAATATAGATACATTAAAAGTGTATTAAAAAAAATTATAATATAATTGACAATAGGCAAAGTAAATGAGAATAGGAATACAGTAAAAGCACCAGGCTAGAAGCAAAATGTTGAGATAAATAATGTTTACATTTTATCAAATATAGGTCAATATAGTATATATATAAGTAGTTATATATTATATCAGTAATGATGTAATTCATTATCACTGAAAAAATATGTATACTTACATACTGCCAATATTTCAATATTTGATTACAAAATGCAGACATCATTCTTACAATTAAGAATACTTTTTTGAACTTACTTAACTTTATTATTTTATTATGTATATAATGAGTTGCTTTCAATTTAAATTTAAGAATAAAACACTTATTCTAAGAATATATATATACAAAATTACAATAATTCAAATTTAAAAATAATAGTTATGAATGTTAAAAAAAGTAAAATGCCATATTATAATTAATAAATGGGTACCAAATCATTAGAAAATAACAATTAATTTATATTGTATTATTGCAATAATCAATATACTTTCATTAAATATTTATAATAAGCTATTTAATATTTAAATCATAATACAGTATAAGTGATATCTATTTACTCGACATTTATTAAGCAATATTATAAAAGTTAATAAAATTATTAATATTAACTTATATTCCAAATAATTTTTCTATAAAAATTTAATTTTCTATTCCAATAATTATTATTAATTCTGAAGTACTAAAAATCAATGTGTATGAAATCCAACCTATTACTTAAAGGCATTATTAATTTTATTTTATTAGGAACCCTGTTAGGTATTTTTACTCAAAATTACCCGATAAATTGATCATTCAGAAATCGTATTACATAAAATATAACATTAAATATTAAATGGTTCAACTAGAAATAATAATAAATAATACTTAATAAGTATTTACTACATTAAACATTTTAATTATACCTAAATAACTAATTAAATAATTAATATTTTGAAAATATAATATTTCAATCTATCTTATAAGGAATGTCTAATTTAAGCTTAAATTTACTGATAACATTTTAAAATTATTTATCCAAACAAACCCTTTAGTTGTCCGTAAGGGTAACATGAACACCTGATGTTTCCAATCGTTGTAACCGTTTAGGATCGCAGTAAATTAAACAATTTCCAACTTGGTTTGTTTTTTGATTGAGTACAGAGTTTTCACCATCTTCAAAGAATGTTATACCTGGTTGAAGACTATATTTTTTCTTTTCTAGCCTCTCTTTACTAGCAAATACATCATGCCTTTCAGTCTTCTTCCACAAATAATAAAAGTGAACAAGTTCACCAACTGTTCGTGTAGTCACTCTATGCTGCTGAATTAAATAGAAATTCTTACTGAAGCAACGAATACCATTTTCAAAATTTTTACATTCTTCTTCTGACCACACCATCATAGCCCTTCTACCAAACATTTGATCATTTAATGAAACTCTGCGCAAAGCTTCTTCAGTATTAAAACCACATTGTAAAAGTAAAAATAAGGCATTTTCATCATCTCGTACATGTATACCTCTACGTAACATATTTGATCCATGAGATAATTGATGAATGTGGTGAAGATAATCTGCAATTACTGCATCAGTAGTATTGTGAGGATCCCAAAGAAGCTTATCAACATTTTGGTAAGGAGGATCATCTCCATACTTCGACAATCCATCAGGAATTTGAGCTTGATAATCACTACCTACCATAATAGTTTTTTTCTTTACTTCTTCAAAATCACTGCCATCACTATCGTTTGTAGGATCAGAATAATCAGGACGGTCATTTGTTACTCGTTTGGACATTGTTTCAATTTTACAAATCTACAAAAAAAAAAAGTATTAATTTATTTACCATTGTGTACATGAATAAATATGAGATAAATCGATACACGTAGTATAAGCTCATCATTCAGTATAATTAAAAGAACAATCAAAAACAATCAAAAAAGCATACTATTATAAATGTATTAATCTTTGTAAAAATTAACTTTACCGTAGTTTAAAGAGAAATATATTTTACAGGTTGCATTCAGCAATAAAGTTATTTATAACACTTATAACGCACTTGAATTTAAGGACAAAATCGCATAGCCAAGGCAATAAACTTTAGAAAATAGTATACAAAACAAATGGACTGCCTAATTGTCTATAAACAATGCAATGCAATGTTACCAAATTTCTGATTCTTGATAAACATATGTTTCTGCTTTTGATATCACTTAATCTCTATTTATCACAAGTTATCACAAAAAAATTCAGTTACAAAATCAGTGTTAAAAATACGTATTCTGCATAGATATTAAACATTTAGTTTAATATCAATGGTATTTTGAAACAAAATTGAAATTCGTGAGTGGCGTAGTAAGTGCATTTAAATAATTTTATGTATATCTATATATTTATATCTTTATATTTCTATGTATAAAAAAACAGGATTCTCAACGACTTATAAGACGTTCCAACTTTATAAATAATTCAAGCAGTATATCGTTACAAACTATAATAATCTGGACAAATTGAAGATACTGTGGACTTAATGTTGTATATTGTGTTAAGTATAAAAGTGGACCAATGGCGTATCCAGAATTTTTTTTAGGAGAAAACACTCACTGTCAAAAGTTTTACCAATTATACTACTAAAAAGAAAAATCGACTATTCAATGTTAATGCAAATAATTTATTTATATTTTTAGTCAATTATTAAATTAATACATATCTACAAAATAATAATAATAATAATAATAACAGATATTTTTAAGTATAAACAATTATAAATGTATAAATTGAAAATAATTTACTGAATTTCAGTAGCATTCAGTTTCGATTAGACCTTAGTCTAAATTCACCTTAAGAAACTAGAAGTAAGAAATAAAAGAATTTATTAAAATACAAGATAATAATATTGTATAATGTTATAGTGTAAATAATAAAGTGATACAATTATTGTAATCTAATTTCCAGTTAATTTATAATTTTTATTTTTCTTGATTAAATGACTAATGACATATTAAAATGCATATTGTCTAAAATCACTGCATATGTATACATTATATTAATTTTCAAAAATAAGACTGATCTATCATTTATGAAGTTTATAGTTGTATGGTAATATATTACTATATTAGGCATTAGTAATTATTAAAAAAAAAAAACAAAGTGAAATATTAAATTAATATTAATACAATTTTTTATTTATGGAATTAATTCCATTTACAATAATATATAGTAATGCGGTGTAACAGACATATGATGATTACCAGTTTAGTAATTGACATATTATTTAGATCACAAGTATGCTATAGAAAATGTACAAAATATTAAATAAATAATTTATATTAATTATTAGTTTAATAATCTTAATGTTATAAAGTAAATATAATTATACTTTAGCTGTAGGTATTAATAGTGACCATTTAAATGCTTATAAAAATGACTAGCTGATCCCGTGCACTTCGTTGCTCGTTAAATATACCAACTCTATATGACTCAAACTTTGTTCAATTCGTTATTTAATATTCGGTGAATGATGTTCTAGATTTATTTTCTATAAGTTTTCTGCCCGGAATAAAAATTCTGATTCGCAGCAGTATATTATCAGGTAGGCAATCTACCTGCGGTAGATCGCGGACCTAGTGCTGTTTGTACGTTAGTGTATGATTTAACTCAAAAGTATCAAAGTTATACCAAGATTGACATAATACGGAGGATTAATATAATCAATTAATACATAATCCTAACCTAACCTTAACGTACTAAAATGAGATGAATAAAAAAAACCAAATTTAACCCTTTTTAAATTAGCCTATCTTCTACCCACTGATCTGCACACAAACATTAATTTATATATAATATAGCAATTTGAGAGCATGGCAGTGCGGGTATTCCTTGTCCATAGCACCAATTACTACTTTTGAATGAGTATAATATTCCATATTGGGCTCATACTGGAATGCTAGACGTAGGAATGAATTAGATATAAATGCTCGTTGTACCTGTTGGCGTTGTTGGTCATTTGCTCTGCGTGAGTCAACTACGAATCGACGTTATTCATTCCGTTCTGCACGTGCATCTTGTGATTGAGATTCACGTAATTTCGCCATACTCACACGAACATTCGCACTATCGGATTGGCATTGTTCGTCTGTTCTTTGCGCTCTTCTATTTCTCATGTTTGTAGCTGCATTTTTTCTACGACAAAAATTGGCATTTTTAATGACACAAAGAAATAGAAAATATTCAAAGTACTTATTTATGTTTTTTTTTTTTGTTTTTTTTTGGTTACCTTGCAACGTTCGGTAATTAATTACATTAATTTTATATATTACCAATGGTAACCACTAATAAATAAATATTATTCTCAAATCTTATAACCCCCCATAGCAACCATTTATAAACAAAAATTTCTATCATAAATCTCAAAATTCCTGTTTGAGCACTTCCCGGGGGTGGTCTATCCCCTTTTTAAATTAGCCTTAAACGTATTCTCAGACCTACCAAATATACTCAGAAAATTTCATGAAAATCGGTCAAGTCGTTTCGGAGGAGTTCGATAACTAACACTGTGACACGAGAATTTTTATATATTAGAATATAAAATATTATAACTTATAATTAGGGCCCGGATTTAAAATGCATTTAAAACTATACAAATATGCTCTAAAAAATAGCCAAAAATGCTCTTAAAAAATGCATTTTACCACAAAAATGAACTTAAAAATGCCATATATATTTACACGATTTGTAAATTTTAAAAAGATGTAATTTTTATTTATTATTTTATTAAAAAAAACTGAAAATTTAAAAAATTGACTTGATACTGTCAAGCAAATTATATGACCGCGATGTAATACGAACAGACTTATTTGAACGTGATTTTTGACCGAATACGGATGACACTTCACAGTCAATAATAAATTATGATAAAACCATTGATTATAAATACTAGTATTTATAATCAATGATAAAACTGAATCGAAAAATAAATATTGACAATTAATATGGAAAACCCGTTAAAGCTACTTAAATATCAAGAAAATAATTTATCTATAGATAATATTTTTGAATAGGCTAAATTTGTATAGTTTATTAAACAAATATGCATTAAAAACGAAAAAATGACCGAAAAATGCTAAAAAATGTTCCAAAAATGAAAAAATATTGAAATATGCAAAAAAAAGCAAAAAATGCAAAATAAAAATGTCACCTTTGAAGTCTCTGTTATATGAATCAAATTATAAACTTGGAAAGCATTGTCTAAGATTAACCAAAAAAAGATGCATTTTGCATTGAAATCCGGGCCATACTTATAATAATACACTTTAAATATAGTATAAAAATAAACAGATTCTTTTGTTTTATTATTAGAAAAAATAATTTAATATTGAGGAAAAATAGTCAAAATTGCAGAATGTGTAATATAAGTTTAACGTCTCATTATTTAACGTTTAATGACATGAAAACATTGACACACACGGGCAATATGCATTTATACTTTAAATCAGTCTTAAAAATTTACATAAAATCATTATTAGACGATTTTTGGAATAATTTGTCAGACTCCGAAAACTTATCGGGACCTATATTTTTCCAACTTTATAAATTATTATCACCATACAGCATTTTAAAAACCACCAAAAAGTGTAAATTGCATTGTACATGTCGAGTCACCATTAACTTCAGTCATACCAATATTTAATAAGAAAGATATATACAATTTTGAAAAATCACATTTAGTTGAAGATTTGAAAAATTAAATAATGAAACTTGGTATGTATAAAAAAAAATAGTTAGCATAATAATTATTCTCCAACAGCTGAAATAATGTATAGTTGGACCACAGAATAGATAAATTTGGTTGGACCTTATCTTCAAAGACCGCGATTCGTACCATGGATTTGAAAAATGTAATCAAAGAATGATAACAGATACGAATATTACGTATGATAAAAACAAATGAATATTGTCGAGAATTAAATATAATTATTTTTTAAATTCTTTTGAACAAATTTTCGACAGCCATCTATCTATTTATTAACTTATATTTTGAAAGATACAGGTCATAAATAATGGGTAAGTAGATTGTGTTATTGATTATAAAATGCGTATTTCATCCGTTAGTAATTATGTTTACGTAATTACTTATTACTATTTCTTACTTGAGTTTTTTAATAATTTTAACATAATATTTTGTAGGTATATACGTATACAAGTATTTATTATGCTATAGTCTTTAAAACTATATTATGTAAATAATAAACTCACTTATGAAACTAATTTTATGTATGAGTTTAAGTTTGCATTACCACTCGTATTAAATTATATTTTTAAAGATTTTTTCAACTAATCTATTTCCAATTTCTAGCTGTGTTTTCAATTTTTAGTGCAATCTTGGAGTATGCTTGTATTTGTTTTTAAATATTTAACTCTTCAGATTTTTAATAAATTAACTTGTGTATGTCCGGATTAGTATTTGTAAAATTTTCTATCGAACAGATAAATTAATATGTAGAAGATTCTGGTAGTAAATAATATTTTGATATTTTTATTATTATTATTATTATTATTATTTTGATTTGTTATTTTTAAAGCATGAAATAATAATTCAATAAATTGTTTATTCTTAAAAATATATGTTATTCTAGACGTATCATCAAATCCGACAACTTCACAACAAAATGAAACTGAAAACCAAATACCAGAAGTAAGGATTCGTCAGAACCCTCAAATTCATCTAATTGCTGAGGGAGAACTAATAGAAAGACGACCTCCTCCCAATTGGAGAACCAATATTAAAATGGATGAAAAACTTAATATTTGTCGAAAATATTATATTGCAGGATTTTTTTTATTGCCCTTATTTTGGTTAGTAAATTTTGTCTGGTATTACAATGATGCTTATCAAGTTGAACCATTTGATGAACAACCTCAATTTAAACGCTATGTTATAAGATCAGGTATTGGTTTCATATTTTGGACAGTACTGTTAGTTGGTTGGGTATTTTATTTTCAAACTCAAAGATTCTACCATGACTGGGATTACCTTACTTTTAATTTTCCTACTGGTTCAGCTTAAGTGTATCCTTTCTCAGATATTTATATTTTATTATTTGATTTTGTACCAATAACAATTAATAAATTATAATGCAAAAAAAACAAATTTTATACCAAAATAATGTATTGCCTATTAATTAAATATAATACTTTAATTTATATTCAGTCTTATAATAATTATTTCCAAAAGTTTTCTTTTGTGATACTAATCAATTAAAGTATGTATTTCAGCGATTCCTAGACTGAGCTGTGGCATACTATATTACTAATATGCTGTCAAAACTTAAACTATTTTATTATATATTTTATTTTAAAAGTCCTAAAGTACTTATTTTAGGCAAATCTACAATGTTTATGCAAAGTGTGCCACGACCTAAATACCAAATAATGATTTGCTACAATATGAAATGCTTGGAAACTATTTATGTATCCCATATTTTAATAAATTAACATATGTGTGGTGTGGTAGATTTATCGAAAACAATTTTAAGCAAAATTAAAATATAATATTACGTTATTTTATTAACATCATTGAGTAATTAATTTAATAATATGTAATTTATAAATAAAAGTCTTGATTTCAAAAATAAAATAATTACAATATTCTTAATGTCCCTATAGAACTATTTTTTAAATTTTAAATTTTTTAGATTTTTCTCATAGCCAACAAGCGTTTGGAGATAAATTTTTTTTTTTTTTTTTGGTATTTAAAAGTAAATTTTTAGTAATAATTGTAAGTATCATTTTGATTCTATTTTATTTCTTTTACTTCTCTTTATTTTCAATTTTAAACATATTTTTATATTAATAATTAAAAAAGTAGAATGACAGTTAATTTATACTCATAACATAATATAATATTTATTATTATTTTTTTTAAGTATGCTGAATGGAATACATTTGTTCTACCTAGAACTAAATTACCTTGGCCTAAGGTTTATAGTAAAATAAAATAATTTAAGAGTTTATTATATACTCAGAAAGATAAAGTAACAAATTAAGCAATTTCTGAAATACTTTTTTATTGTTATTTTTTATTTGGACATAAAATTCTATAGTTTGAAATTATTAGAACAAATTAAGTGTTTGAATACATCAAACATATGATTAGAATGTTTAATTCTTTATTGAACTTATGTTTTCAACTTACTGAAATTGAGTTGTTTAAGTAATATAGATATATTTTTTACGTATATTATGTAATTTTATATTTTATTTTTTTATTATAGAAAAGGATAATTTGCATAATATTTAATTTTTTTTTTTATTGTATTATGAACATTTAATTATTTTAATAAACTTGATTTGGAATTATCCAATAAGCATAATAATTATTTACTATCCATATTTTGACTAAGTAACATGTACAACATATTTATATAATTTTTGTTGGTATTTGTATGAATGTATTTTTCTAAAATTAAAAAGAAAAAAATTAAATGGTATTAATTAGTAGAATATGTCATAGCAAAAACATTATTTAATATGTGCTAGGTATCTTTAATAATATTCAGGTAAACTGTTTAATATATGAGATAAATATATCCATAAATAATGTATTTTCATATTTATTTATCAACCAAAAATTATAAATGTTATAGTTGCACTAATTGTTAGCACTGGCCAAAGTTGCATTTAGTATTTGTAGTCCCATAGGCTTAACTGTAGTGTGCTCTCTACCAGAGAATTTTTAGGAAATAAGAAAGGCAAGTATTTGAAATATCTTTCATAGCCATTTGCATTATAATTGCTACGGCGAATGAGAAAGTAAAATAATTTTATATAAAAAGCTGAGACGACGGGCCCACTCGGTGGTACGGCCTTGGGGCTCTAGTCCTCACTGCCCCTCCTCACCGACCCTGCTTATATATTGATAATACAACTTTAATTTTTTTTATTATAACTCATAAGTAATGTAAAAAATATCTATGAATATATTATGTCCAATATATTTATTTAACTCACTCTAGTAGGAAATATTTAAACTGGTTTTTTTTTTTTTTAAAAAAAATGTAAAATGTTGATAAATACCCTGTTTTATTACTCATTATATAATACATATATTTATATATTTTATTTGCCAGTCTCATGACAGACTTTAAAATAAGTATTAAATTTGTAAGTCCGATTATTTTTTTATAACATTTTTTTGTATGATGACCGGAAACAACAAACAAAGCGGTCAAGCTATAATGAAGAAAATATGATCAAATTGTGTCACTGTCGTATACTAAACATTTTTTAGTTAAAAGTTAATTCAATAGTTCATAGTTATAATTAACAATAGTTTGAATATTTTAGCAATAGTAATCTATAGTTAATATTAGTTAGAATAATTTAGCAATAATAAACTGCGATTAATAATAGTTACTATGAGTAATTTGATCTTAAAATGTAAAATATAGTGTTATGACTATAAGCACAGAGGAGCGTAAATAATTTTTCTCAATATTTCAAGAGAGTTATTCGTAAAATTCTGTTTCAACAGAATTAAAACTAATTATGTATTCAATTTATTGCGTATAATTTAATACATTTTAGATAAGTGTGATAATTAGTGTCAATGTTCAATCTTAGTGGGATGAATCACTCTCATAAGATATTAACGTAAATGAGTACTTCTGTTTGTGCATTAGATCTTCACGGGGACACCACAATAAAATAAATGCTTCACGTGAAATGCCTCATGCTTGAAAGTACTACAATACTGATGTAAAAATATGGTATTTAGTTATAGATTAGTGGTTAAAAAAATTACATATAATCGAATATAATATCGATAAAAATAATTTTAAAAAGAAAATTGAGTACAATATGAATGATATCGTATCCGACATTCTGCCCTCACATTTATGTTTGTAAAATTAAAATCAAACTGACTACGCAAATAAACAAATTATTATTGCTGTAATTGAATATGTGTATAATGCGATTAATCCGGTACAATATTATGGTTATTAGTTCGTGTACATAATGCAAAAATAAAAAAGCAATGCGATATTGTAGCTGAAAGTAATACATAAAATTCAAAGTCGGCATTAAAAATGAAAAACAAAGTGAAAGAGAAAATTAAGAATTGGCAGTGAAATCCTTTGAAACGCAAAATGAATTGCCTTTGTGACTTATTTCCCGGTTTTCCAATAAGACATCTCGAACAAATGTCTCAGGTTGAGGTTTATAGTTGAAAAAATTTGACAACAATTGAATAATAGGTATTGTCAATAATACATATTGTTGAGTGTAATTTCAATAAGTTTCAATGTAATGTTTTCAAAATCTAATAACCCTGTACTAATATAGCTTATTTTCTTGGTGGAATGTGACAATGCTACTCGTTTCATTATTACTAATAACACAAATTATTATAAATAACTAATAATATTATAGAATTAAACAAATAAGTGTATTTTTGGTAGGTTATTATTAGATAATGACATTTAAATTATCATCATAATATGTAACATTAAAACATTTTAATAGCATAAGTACTGCTCAAATATTTTTTTTAACTACAAGTTTTTGTACATGAAATAAATTACAAAATAATAAAATAACACAATATTTATTCATTATCAATTGAGTAATAGACATTGGAAAAATTTAATTGCTTACAATATGCGTAGTCCATAGATTACGTTACATATTTAATTTAACAAAAAAATATTAAATTAGGCGTTTCTTAATTCTTACTAATCGGATGATCAAGCTATATTGGTTGCTGATTTAAAGAACATATATGGCAAATGTTTAATATAATTTAATTATTTAATTTTTTATTATATAATTTTTTGCTATATAATTTATAATTTCATCGTAAGATCTCCGATTAAACTAAGAGAACATTACTGCCAATTATAATTACATACCATTATAGCTAATGGAATAGAGTTAACTTAAAATTATGTTCTTGGCTACACAAATATAGGCCCACCCACCTGCTTATGAATATAAAATTATAAGATGATACTTTTCGTGGAGTGAATATTTATTGCCCTCATTTCATACCTTTCTATGCCTTATTAAGACTCATTAAATTTAATACCTATAATGTTTTCATCGTAATTGCCAATCAACTTTGATTATAATTCACTACGAATAGTCTACAGTGCTGATCTGTATATTGTTTTTAATCTCACCATAACCTAATTAATATTAGGTTATTTTTATGTATATTTATAAGTATGCATCTATAATCATGTGTAATGTAATATTCTAT
Source organism: Sipha maydis (assembly GCA_034509805.1). Taxonomy (NCBI): domain Eukaryota; kingdom Metazoa; phylum Arthropoda; class Insecta; order Hemiptera; family Aphididae; genus Sipha; species Sipha maydis. The sequence continues at coordinate 45,390 of JASXSY010001561.1, forward strand.
ACTACTTATTTTATATTATATATATATATTATTACATAAACCTAATTTATGTATTTTATCAATGTTTGGAACATTCACTAAAAGGTTCATATTCATGTTGAAATTCTACGAAAAAACGAACGCATTCATTTGGTCTTTCATTAAATTTTTTTACTATATATTAATGAAATACCAATTTGCATTCTGAACAAATGGGACTTGTACAAAATGTATTAGGTGTACCTATTTTATTTTATGTTTTAAACCTATACTTAAACATATTATAACTAATATTTATTATTTATACATATATTTTTAAAATGGTAAATAATTTCAATCGCCTCAAAAATCATTCAAATTCAGTAAAAATATAAACTTCGTTTACGTTCACGTTCTACTTGAAATAAACGAGTCAAGTTCCCTTGTCGTTCACAAAATATTAACGTGAACACGTGAACGTGCGTTTACAAACAACGTTCTTTTCAAACACTATAATTAATATATATATAAATTTACACATGAGTAATATCGTCGTTAATTCGTGATTAATGCATGTAGTTAAAAATTGTTACACTTTTAAGATAAAATGTGAAGTATGTTTTAAATAAGATGAGCCATGACCTTAAATATTATATTTTTAAGTTATAAAGATTACAATTACCTACAAAGTTTATTTTTGAGTAAGAAAATTGTCAATATTTCATTACCTAGAAGTTTTCTCATTGATCACTAAAATAGATAACCTTCGATAAGATTGATAAATAAGAACAATGCGATTTTAATAAAAAAAATTTGTCAAAAAAAACAAATAAATTTAAAAACCGACAAAAAATGACAGTTTAAAAATGCATCATTCAGTCAGAGTTGTTTACTTAACTAAAATAATTTTTCCATTTTATTTTCAATAAATTGTAGGTATTGTCTATACGGTTCGTAGTCGTATCTAAAAAAAAAATAATTTCTACACGCACGGCATTCAAAAATAGGTAACTGTAGTGAATAGTGATATCAATAATGACTGATACCCAGTAAAATTAATTAAACTTATAAAAAAATATTAAATATTGTATTCTAAATTACTACGTTCTCATATAGTATTTCAATTCGACGGTTTAACTGAAGATTCTTTTTATCACCGTTTACTAATCGAGTTAAAGTAATAAAAAAGTTTTTCCTACTACGTAAATTAACGATAATTTGACCTGATGTTTAATATTCCACTGATTAATGTATATTAACTTCACATTTGTATAAAATGTTATTATTATATAATTTAACAATGACAAATTTAGTTGACGGAAATTCTAATATAATATGGTAGATGAATAATCCATTTTTATATGACCATAATCACTTCCAATTAAATTCCAAATTATTATGGTAGATCATTACTTTACAGTGTTTGGCCAAACAAATACTTTTTTATTTAGATAAAGATAGATAATACATAAAAAAAATCTTAGATGAAGATTAAAATAAGCTCAACTAAAATTATCCTTATAAAATATAATCATTATTAATCTAGATAAAAAGCAGACGCATTTTTAAAATACGATTTTATATTAATCGTAAAAAAAAAAGATCAGATCTCTCACAATTAATATATTTTGTGAGACATTTGTAACATGTATCGGTATTAAAGTGTTATATTCGTTTAGAATAAAAAATCCAGGTTAGTTTGATGTAGGTTAATATGATGATGTTTATTTATTTATGAATTTTATTTAAGTGTTGATTCTGATTTTAAAAAAATCAGAGAAAAATCTGACAATTAAAGTTTTTGATTGAATGCTATTTATTGAAGTGCATTTAGATACATGATATTTTTGTTTTTTTTTTTTTTTTTTTGATGCATAAACAAATAAATTGGAAAGTTTTCTGACACGTAAGCGGACCATATACAGCTGTCCATACGAGAAACATGGATTTTCCAAATTCAGTCCACATAGTTGATGTGATTTTTCTTGTGTTTTGTTGATGGTTATGCAACGGCGAGTCGAACCAAAAACTGTGAACGTTTAAATTCGAATGGCACATCTGTTGGAATCATTGGGATACGCGGAAACAGTACATCTCCGCCTATAAAATTTTTGTAATATTCCATAATATTGTATGCATAATATAGCTTCCATAATATTGACACCGAATTTTTCAACGAGAGCCTGTTATCATTGCAGAATCATAGTGAAATTATGTTTCATCGAAGAATGATAGGCATGCCAATTTTTCATGTTAGAAGGTGGCATATCTGGCAAACAAGTGAATGTAAACGCAAATAGGTATGTGTTTATGAATTCATTCTCTACTAGTACGTATTATATAATATATATAATAATCATTAATACCATATCTTATTTATAAAAAAAATACTACGATTAATGAGTACATATTTTTATAAAGATATGACGTATGAAATTACAATCAAATTACACTATAGCTTATGTTTACTTCACAGGGTATTATACAATTTTTAATCCGTATTTTTATTTATTAGATAATAGGTATATATTATCAGTTATTACAATATACCTATTACATTATGTAGTTATATATATATATATAAGTATTTATTATTTAATTCTCTGAACATGAACTTGAAACTTATGTTCTTATAGAGTTGTATATAGATAATATTATGTCAACATTAGCATTTGCTAAAAAAAATTCAAAATTAACTTTAAATTACATTGTGCGAATTCCTTAATTTTTAAGACTGGTTAGAGTTAATGACGATCATAAAACATAACAAATCATAATAATTTTAACAACATCATAGTATTATATTCGTTTACAAATATACAATATATAGAACAAGTCTATTACCATTATGTAATTAACTAAATATGGTAAATATATGTTAAAAGTACATGTATGATATAAAACGGTCAATGTTCAAGAAGTTAATCACGTGATAAATATAATTTGATATATTGTGATGTAATGTTGTGATTATACGTTAATGGTATTACTATAAACAAAAAAAAATAACTAATTAGTGATTTATGAAAAGTGGGGTGGTCAATTCTCTATAAAACCATAAAACGTTGAGATGAGAGTTATAAACATTTGATTAACTTTCGTTTAATTTGCCATCGTGCTGTACCTTTATATTTTGAAAATACATTTTTATAATTTAAAAGTAACTTTTGCAGTACCTACATACATTTTGAACAATGCGTCTTGGTGAGTATTTTTGCTAATCAATTATTTTCTTACTAAACATTGCATTAAATAAAGTATTAATATTTAAAAACTATGTTTTTAACTATTAAATTAATTGAAAATGAACACACTCAATATTGTTAAAATAAAATTGATCAACAAATAACGTCCATTGACTACTATATTATTACCTACTTGCTACTACTGAGAATAATAATTATTTACATATATTATATACTACAGTTCCGTAGCCAGAAAATTGTTTGGGGGGGGGGCACTTAATTTTTTTCTCAAATTTTGTAATGCTAGAATACCTAATCATCATCTATTACTTTATGGCCCCTTTGTTTATAAAGTGTTAACTACAGGCCTATTATTTTTATGACTACCATTTTATACTAACAACATATAGGTATTCATTTATTATATTTAACCATATATTTAACATAACAGAGTATTATTATTATTTCTTTAATAATATTTTTAAATTACATTTATGAATACAAATTATAAAATAAATAACTTATTATTATTCGTTATCATAGATTTATCTTGAATTATATAAATTTAAAAATTTCTTTGCGATGTACTATGGGTCTTTGGCCAACCCAAATAAAAAAAAAAAGATAACGTGCCCCCAGTGCCCCCCTGGCTACGGCACTGATATACTATACTATATTATATATTTATTACATATATTATTTACATTAAATACAATTATTGTACTTGTTTTTGTTGTGTAATTAAATTTAAAAGTGTTTTTCTTTTTCCGTTAACTTTTATGTTATCATTACTATTACCACGCACAATATTAATATAAAAAAATGAATTATATTTCAACCTATAATATTGAATAAATTATATTATATTATAAGTGTTGAATTAATTTTCATAGAGCAAGAAATCAAAAAATCCGTGGCAATCATTGGTTGTGGAGCAGCTGGACTAGCTGCTCTTAGACATTTTTCGGCCAAAGGATCTCAGTTTACATGCGTGTGCTTCGAGCAGACCGACAGCGTTGGCGGCACTTGGGTGTACACTGATAATGTAGGCAAGGACAAATATGGCTTACCAGTTCATTCCAGCATGTACAAGAGCTTAAGGTAAGTGTTGTAGATTTGCGAAACGAGTATACATTTATTTTCATTAAGAAAGTTGTTTTTATTTACAGAACGAATTTGCCCAAAGAAATCATGGAGCTGCCGGGTTTTCCACACAAGGGCCCTGAAGATAAGTCGTACGTAGCAGCCAATGAAATGCTTAAATACTTGGAAGACTACGCAGACCATTTCGCCTTGAAGAAACACATCAAAGTAAATAATTATAATAGTCTCGACGCTCAATGTTGGAAATGCATAATTTATTAATGCATTCGATTTTTTTTTTATAGTTCCACCATCATGTAAAGAACATTAGTCCTTTGGAGGGAGATCGATGGTTAGTGACTGCGATCAACTTACAAAACAACATCACGGAAACGTCGGAATTTGATGGAGTTATTGTTTGCATTGGGTAAGTATCACTTTTGGTTTTATTACATTTTGATGGGGGTTGCAGCTATATTTACTAACAAATCTTGAAATTTATTTTAGAAACTATAGCAATCCGGTTATTCCTGATGTTCCTGGTATCGAGAAATTCCGTGGAATGAAAATTCACAGTCATGATTACAGAGAATCTTCAGTATTTAAGGACAAAAGTACCGTAGTCATTGGTTGCGGACCCTCAGGGCTGGACATATCTTTTGATATCGCAAAAGTCGCCGGAAAAGTAAGAATAAACATCTATAATACTTTATTTTTATACCAAATATTTTAAATTAAAACAATAACATTTTTCTTTCAGGTATACCTAAGTCACCACAATCAACGTGTTAAAAACATGAAATGCCCACTGAATATGGTGCAAAAAGTAGATATTCAAGAAGTGGTTGAAAACGGTGTACTTTTTAAAGATGGTTCTTATGAGCAAGTTGATTCGATTTTATACTGTACAGGTAAGCCGATAAACTGCATAAAAAATACAACAAATGTTTTATTTATTTTATTTTCTACATATTTAGTTAAGCAATTAACAATATTTTAATTTTGTTTTAGACTTATAAAGAAATCGGCCTATTATGGCTTGCAAAATCTTGTGGCCTATTTTGGCACAATACCATCAATGTTCATCTGGGATATTCTTCATTTGAATGACCTTTTAAAGGTCTTGAATTATAAGATACAATTTTAAATTTAATATATTTTTTTTTTTAAATTTAATTTTCAACTTTAGTATTTTTAAACTAAATTACATTATGCATTATTATTATTGATATTATTATTTTATTCAAAGCATTCAGATTTTTTACTTATATTTATTTTAATTATGAGCAGGTTATACGTATAAATACCCATTTTTGAGCTCTGAGTGTGGCATTCGCGTTGAGAACAATAATGTGAAGTCGCTTTTTAAGCATTTTGTAAACATCGAACACCCAACAATGTTCTTTATTGGAATTCCGACCAATACCACTGGTTTTTGGATGTTCGATTTACAGGTAATTGAATTGCGATTTGCACATGAAAAATTGCATGCTGTATTATAAAAGTTTTTCACCTAGTCGCTGTGTTCTGCAATTTTTTCTCAACTAAAAAAAAAATTAATACTTTGTTTACAGGTACGGTGTGCCAAAACGTTTTTGGAAGGAAAAGCAAAATTGCCCAGCAAAGAAGAAATGTTAGAAGACACCCGCAGGGACGTGGAGTCTAGGTTAGCTAGTGGGTTACGACCTAAAGAATTGCACATGATGGGGCGTAGATCGATGGAATATTACGACTCACTGTCGTCTCTATCGGGACTAGATTCAGTACCACCAGTCGTTCTGCAAATCTACTTTGACGGGTTCGACAGGTTCATGTGTGATTTCTCTCACTTCAGGGAAGACAAATACAAGCTATTAGATAAAGATCATTACATGGTTCAATTTCCAAATGAAATCGAACCTATAATGAAAAAACAAGAAATCGCTACGAATTAATAGTTTTCAATTCTGAATTGTAAAAACATTTGTATAAGTATGTTATAAGAAGTATAAGTACCTATATATATAGCTATACGAATTATGTAAATTTTAAGTAATTTATTTATAGCTTTGTATTAAATATTTAAACCAATTTGTATTCAATGTAATTTGTACGAGATATTTTTGTATTTACATTTAATTATTGATGTTATAGTTAGTTTTTTTTACAAATAAAACTACGTTGTTTTAAATACTACATCGTCTATTATTATTTAGAAGTCAGTTATATCCCGTATCGTTTCTTCATCGGATAATGGACGTTTATAAAATAATACGATTTAAAAACATTACGGACCAGACTGTTACAGTTATAAAAACGTTTGGTATAAAATATCTCAATGTTCCTAAAGTATTAAATTGTTTGAAACACTTTTCATTTCGCATTATTCAAGTAGTACCTGTAGTTTTTATATTAATTTCTGTGTTACTACAAATATTAATATAAATTTAACAATTATACTTTTAATACTATGACACTTAAAAATGTATAACTGAGAAAGAATCAAAAGTAATTATGGTAAAAAGCTCTATATATAGCACGGCTTACAACGTGTACGATTGATTATAAAAATATAACAGGTACTTAAAATATTATTAGCAGGTACAATTATTATTGTTAATTTTAATATGTACATTTTTTATAGTGCATTACATATACTTATGTAATAATATTTTTGCCAACACATTGTACTTCAAAATACTTATATACACTACTATATCTGTAGTTTGTATCATTACTATAGTACTAAATATACTTCTATATTTACAAAAATGAGATATTCACGAGGTATGGAGACTTCTATAGAATATAGCTATAGTTATATAGCTATATAGTATAAGTTATATAGTTTCTATGTATACATAGAAAAAAATGTACGCATACATCATGCACGTGAAAACATTTTCAGATTAAATTAGAGAGCTCACCGGTTAAAAGTATACCTACGTCACGGTGACTAAATTAAATCGAGGTATCGACAAAGTTGTTCATAACGTATTTGTTACGAGAATTCGATTATTTTTATTTTTGTAAAGTGTATTTTGAACTTCCGATTCTGTAAATCAGTTTAATGTACTTATGAGATTAAATAAATGCATGACGTAATTTTTTAAGCGATTGATAGTTATATTAATTACATTAACATTACATTAATTTGTTTTTTTCATTCATCGTGTTTTGCATTGACCCAAGATTCATACATCATTACATATATCTTAAGTTACCTAGTTCTTAAGTAATATTAATATAATTTGTAATATTGAAACCATAGTGTATTACTCAATGAAGTAAGTGTAGAAATACAATTTTTTCATTTTTTCATTCACATATTTTCAAAATATACCTATGTACTTTATATAAGTATACTATCCAGATGATCAAAAGTTTATTATTTCAAATCTTTGGAAATTTCACTTAAGTGATAACATACATGCAGTGACGGATTTAGGGAGGTTGCTTGGGAGCCGTTTTGTGTATTTTTGTTAGAAATTATTAATAATTCCCCGAGTGGCAAATTTTTGGTACGGGCTACCAGAACGCGTGCCGTGGCGTGGCAAAAATCGGTCGGCGACGAACGATTTTGAGGTACACTGGTTTTCTACAAGTTAGAACAGGTAAACTGATAAGTCAGCTGCTCGGTTGTCAAATCATTACTTTTTGTATATTTATCTATGATAACTATCATAGAACATGATATGATGTAATAAAGCACCCACCATAAAAAAATCCTAGATCCGCCACTGTATACATATAATTACTGTACAAATACATGTAATCAACAACTTAGAATGCATCTGTGCCCTAAATTTAATTTTATCTAATTTAATAATAATTTTAAGTAAAATTTACCATTGAATATATTTCTATTACCAATGTTAAAATAACTTTAAAAATAAAGTAACTTAACTATTTATTGAGTGATTTACTTCAAATTAAATTTATTAGGTGCATTATCTATATTTTTGTATATAATATAATAAGAAATAACTTTAACCATAGAATATTCTAGATGTAATTATAAAAGGTCAATTCATTATTATATTCTAAGTGAATGTATTTGAATAATATAATGTTCATATCATGTCCATACACGTGGTTACAAACCTTATCTGAATGTTTGTAATAGACAATTAACAAGATTGTTTTTGTTTAACTTATTATTTCGTTGTGTCGGAAAGCATGTTCTTATTATAAAATAAAATGCTGCGTACCACGTGATTAACAAATTACACCCAAGATGAATAATTAAAAACACGTCTATCACACATCATATTTAAAACGATAACGTTTGCGATGGATCACACTCAAATCCGCAGTAATAACGATATTTAAAAAAATATTTATTGATACATTTTTTTTCTTCGATTTTTTTATCCGATTCGCTGAAACTGTATCGATAAATATGTAAATCCGAAAATGTTATTAGGTAGGTACTTGTCGATTAAACAACTTCGTTTTAAGCTTTTATAAATAGTGAATAACATGTGAAACTGTATTATGTCCTTATCATTTATATTTTTGAACAGAGCCCAGTATTTTTCGTAGGGAGTAGAGGTACTTTGGACAAACAATTGTTAATCGGTGTAACTTTTTAGAAACCTCGTACCTACAGGTGGTTATCGTTTTTTTTAAAGTTATATTGTTAATAAAAATAGGTAATTTGTGGATTCTTAGATCTAAGTGTAGAATTCAAGTGTGAATCCAACACTTTGTAAAGATAAATTAGCAGTCAACCAGATATTTCAGTTTGTATTTACAAATTATTTATGGATAGCATACGAAATATCAAGAAATATATTCGCAACATTTTGCATTTCTTGTTGAATTTATAGCTTTGACTAAAACTTATAAGCCTTTAATAAGGCTATAACTATTACTTAGATAATTTGAAATGTAAATTTTTGTATTTCAAAAATTTAAATTTATATTAAAATAATAATAATTGCCTATAAGTTGTCTTAAATGGTTCGTGTTACATAGTAGCGTAATATTATAATAATTATAATGTTATTTAATATTATAATAAGAATTAAAGTTTTATATTAATGATTAAAAATTAAACTGTATTACATTTATAAAATTATTAGTATTGTCATTACAAACTTTATATTTAAAAACAAAGTAATTAATTTAAATTGAATAAATTATTATAATATCTGGTTAGATATTTCTACCAAATTATTCCTAATTATTAAATGTTTTTGAATAAATCTTTATACATAAATAAATATATATTTGTATGTACTAAAAGTAATGGCATGGGGGCAGTATATTCTACGTATGTTAAAAATGACGAATAATATTAATTTCATAAACAATGAGTGGACTATATAATAAATATATTAATGGAAGTAGTTGATATCCACCTGAACTTTGGCGAACAGCAAAATTTTGACTTCCATCATGTCATGAATTTAATAAAAATCATTTCAAACCGCAAAAAACAAAAAACTAATTACTTAAATATCTTGCTTGTCTAATATCTAATTGTCCTTAAAAATTTGAAAACATAACAATATGTATTTATATAATATTGGATAAATAAAATATAACAATAAATTAAATTATTAAATTAAAATTCATTGAACAAAAAGTCTCGATTAAATGTGGTTTTCATTTATCCATATAACTTTCCCCTCTATTAACCCGAGTAATCGACATTCTTCTGTAATAATATAAAATACCATGGTAAGTGTTGATCAATCATTTCACGACATAATTTAGTTGCATGTTCAAGATATTATTTTATTAAAATAATTGCGATTTCAAAAACAGATCAAATCAAGTATAGTACTTATTAATATTATTAATATTATCTATCTAATCAATTATTTTGACTTCTAGTACCAACGTCGCTAAATTATGGTTGCGTATTTCATAAATTAAAAGTAAACAATTTATAAATAATCTACCTATCCGGTTTTTTTTTTATCCTAGTAATTCATTAACAAATTTATTACATGTAAATTAAAACGTTAACGTTATAACATGTTATACTTAGCCGATATTTCGGGGAGATTAAACCTTGCACTTGGTGATTTTTAATATTAAAAGTAATAACAGTCAATTCAACCAGTATTCTTCATTGTTAACGTTTTGGTAAGGTTAGGTTGTCTGTTGCACAAACAAATTGACGAAAAATATTATTTACGAAACTGAATGTTTGCCAACAAAACGTTTGACTTTGAATGACACAGATAGTTTAATAAATTAAAACAATGCTGATAAACATAAAGATCTTAGGATTTGCTATAAAGAAAACACATTTTTTAACCGCAACTGTTCTCCGAATTCATTTCAACAGTCATATGCTTCAAAGACGGTACTACAAATTTCATGTTCAAGGTAATATCTGTTAAAAGTTAATACGTAAAATAATTTATCAGTTGTCCTTAGCAGTATATTTAATTTACTACGGGTTTTTTTTTTTTTAACTTAAAATACCTTATAATTTTTGTATTTTATAAAATTACTCCAAATATGAAATAAATTACTGTGTTCAACCGTGTTCTAAACGTCTAGTACAATCTAGCAATATCGTTTTTTTCTTATAATTATGTACATAGTACATGCGTCAAAATGGTTTATAAATAAATAAACTACACGAAAGTTTGATTGAAATGTATTCTCGATGGAAATTCATTGGATTGTACAACAATTATTTTGGCATAAAACTTTTTAGCATGTTTATTGATTCTTGGGAGAATAAAAAATTATAGACGGAGTGATAACAATTTATATTATGATATTTATTTACTCCTCAATAAACCGCGAACATGCTTCCAGTAGGTTTATATACTATTATATATTCATTAATGTAAATTTTTCCACCATTTTCTCCTAGACCGTTGTTGTAATTTTACTATATAACATAATATGTACATTGTACTAACTCGAAATGTTCGTACTTGTTATTAAATATTCGCTGATTTTACATCATTTTACATCAACATCTGTTATTAAAATATGTTATGTTCAAAAGTGCAAACGTTCTACATTTTCAACTATGTAAAATGTTCAAGTTAGATTTTATAGCCATCGATTACGTAAATGACTTTCTTTTGTTTATTAACAAAGTTCGTTCTCAGTCATGCAAAATGAAAGTTAGTAATTCATAAATATTGTATTATCAATCATTAATGAATGAGTCATTATATATTTTTAGTATACCTAATAATTTAGTTTCATAATGTGAAAGATATGAAAGAAGAAATGTTTTTATTTTGATACTATCAAATAGAGAGTTTAAGAAATGTGAACGACAGTGAATCTTTTTTTTCATTGTAATATTATAATTATAATAGATTTAGAATGAGAATATTTAACATTATTAAGTTAAAATTCATGAATTTGATATAGGTATTTTATCATTTAAAAATATAAAACCTCATCACAAAACCAACAAGAACACTTGAACTGAACCAGTGAAACTAATCGTGTAAACTTCAGTCAATAAAATATGTCATTAAGATGTATACAAGACGAAACAAAATGATATATATTTAATTATTATTTAAATATGTTCTGTGCAAAAAGTACAAAACGTAACGTGTAGGTAACGTTTTAGAGTGAGAAACTAGAAAATTATGAAAATCATTACAAAAGTATTACAAGTTACGAATTAATATGCAACTTAGTTACGTAACATTAGAATACAACAATTCATATGGCTGATTGCATGTTTCCTTATTGTGTTTGTTTTAATCCGTTAATTTTTTTTTATGGTGAAAAATAATAGCAATACAGTCGTAATAATTTAAAGTCCAGACTTATTAGAAATAATCGGTATTATACATTAGAGATTATTAATATTAATAAATTATTTCAAAACTATTGAGACGATAATGATAATTACAAGAGTGTATCTTTTTTTTTGTTTTTTTCCAAAAAATCGGAAATACACCGTACATCTGGAAATGACGCACAAGTGGGTACCTTATAGTTAATATTTTTGATTTATCTTTGCCAAATAATATTTAAATGACGACTGTCTGTGCCTACATGTTATTATTATATTAATTCAGTTGTTCCAATGTTATTGTTGCTGATGAACAAATAAACGTGTTATAAGAGTACAACGACCTTTTTTGTTTATAAAACTTTTAAAATACTGAAAAAATACCTCAGAAAATCATTATCAGTGTGTATATTAAATGAATTAGCAGCGTTGAAATTTCACTGGCCAATTGCAGTTTCTATAAATGACGTCATAAAAGAATTAACTTGAAAAAAAACAAAATTAGTAAAATGTTAATATATATAAAAACTTTCTAAAATATCTTTATATTTGACGTAACTGCTAAAATTATGTGATTTATGTCTAAAAAAAATAAATGTTGGTAATGATTTTCAGTTTATCGAATGAATGCTAGACACAGAAATAATTACAGTGGTAGATTTAAATAAGATAATACAATAAATATTAAATAATAGCGATTCAAAATTGTATAATTATTAGCTTTTAAAAAACAACTGTGCAGGTTTATATATTATACTACATATTATATCACTGGTGGACACCCCCCTTGAAAAAATCCTGATTGTGCCACTGATTATATCTGCAATTTATTTTGGTTATTGCCGGAGTGTGAAGAATAACATAACTTTATCCAAATTTACGTGGAAATTCGTTATTATAAGTATCGACGCGACAACACCCAAGTTCTTATTTTCTGTTTGTTTATAAATTAACAAGGACTAAATTATATTTTAATTAAATGTGGTAACTAGTAATGCATTGTCGAGATGTTTTTAAAAATTAATTTATTGTATCGATGCCTTTAAATGACTTTGATTGGTTGAAGTTTGTAAAACTATATTTACCAACATTTTGCAAACTTGGTGTGTATTTTTTTATCATTATCGTATATTATTGAGATGATTGAGTGGCCCCCGAATTAATTTGCTCCAGGCCCTAAGAATCCTTAGAGTCCTCTAAGAATCCTCTGAGTACTGGAACTAGGATTATAGTATAGGAACTCTTTTCTATAACTGAGGTTATGTACTACCACTCAACTCCGTAATGATATTGATTACAAATAATATTATTTCATTGTATTTATAATCAATGGTAATATTGATAGTATAGAATATAAAATAATATCGATGATGTATAGTTGTTCATAATATAGTATTTTAACCATTTTATATGACGTTCGTTGTTTATTTAATATATTCAATTTCATTTTTCGAAAAGCTACCGCTCTCTTAAACATTTTAAAATTGCAGCTTTTAGGCAACTTAATTCTGTCCCTTTCCCATTTGAAATCAGACTCTGATATAGACACCCCTCCTCAACCCGTTACATCCGGTTCTGCCCCACCTATTTGGATCTAAAACCGCGACTGCAGCAGCACGTGTGTTTCGCCGTCATCTACCATATGGTCCGCGTGCGTTGCGCTGTTATCTAGACCTTGTTTTCATTATCAATTGCGTTGGTTAATGGATTTGACATTTTGACAGTTGTAAGTCGTGTTGCAACTTGCAAGTTCGAATAACCTACGAATACGCTTAATAGTCATAATAATAATTTATTTTTCGACCGTTCGTCCGACTGCTGACGTCGTCTCCGGCCTACCCGATATAACGTTTCGTAGTAAAATTAATTCTTGACGTTAACCTCGACCATGTCCTCTTGTGTTCAAGAGTCGATCAAAAAGTCCGTGGCCATCATCGGCTGCGGCGCATCCGGCCTGGCGGCCCTGAAAAATTTCGCCGCTGACGATTCGCAGTTCCAATGTGTGGCATTTGAACAAACTGATAGTATCGGAGGTACGTGGGTGTACACCGACGACGTTGACACAGACCAGTATGGCCTACCGGTACACTCCAGTATGTACAAATCCCTGAGGTAAGTCATGCAAACGAAAAACTGCAGTTGACCAAAATATCATAATATATCTGTCCATTAGGTCAAACTTACCAAAAGAAATCATGGAGTTAAGCGGATTTCCTCATAAAGATGTTGGTGATGCTTGTTACTTCCCTGCTTCATACATATTGAAATATCTAAATGATTTTACTGATAATTTTAATTTAAGACAATACATAAAAGTAAGTCAAAATACACAATTACAAATAAACAAAAATTAATTATGTTAAATATAAATTTTGATCTATAGTTTCACCATCATATCGAAAATATTAGCCCTATCAACAATGATCAGTGGAAACTAAATGTTATTGATTTGCAGCAAAAAAGTAAACAGACTCTTATCTTTGATGCAGTAGTAGTATGTGTTGGGTAAGTAGCGTTTATATTTAATATTATGTAGAACATTATAAGTTACAAGTTATAAGATAAGTTCCAAAATATACTAGAGCTATTAAAGTATTAAAATTATATTGAACCTTTTTTTTTTTTTTTATGGTTGAAATATAGTGATTGTATTTTGCATTAATGATGTTATAATTTAAATAATAATTTATATTAAAAACAATTTGTTTTACTATACTTATAATATTAAATAATGCAAATATTATGACTCCCTATTATATTATGTATACAAATTATATTTATTGTTTTTTAAAGTTATCTATTTAATAGATTTTTAAGCTTCAAATTGTTGAGATTAAAATTGTTTCATCTTTAAAAAGGATTTTTAACTTTATTTTTTTTCATTTTTAAAACTTGAATAAATTTGATTAATATGTTTAAAATTGTTGAAAAATTTTATTCAATTTAAAACATGTATGATTTGTTTTATATAATTGTGTTAAACTATTAACATTTCAGTAATTATAGCAACCCTGCTATTCCAGATGTAAAGGGTGCTGACATATTTCGCGGAAAAATTATGCACAGTCACAGCTACAGAGATGCAGATCCATACGAAAAAAGTTCAGTGTTGGTTGTAGGTTGTGGAGCATCTGGACTTGATATATCATTCGGTGTATCGAAAGTAGCCAACAAGGTTAGGTTGATATTATAATCTTTGAATAGTTATTTTAACTTGACTTAATTATTACTTTAATGATTGTTTAGGTTTTCTTAAGTCATCATAATCCTAATTTAATGAAGTTGAAAATTCCATCAAATTATTTCCATAAAACAGATATTAAAGAAATTGTTGAAGATGGTGTGGTTTTTCAAGATGGCTCATATGAGCAAATCGATACAATAATATACTGCACGGGTAAATAAAATATATACTTATGAGATTGATATAATTAAGTTGTCACTTAAATTTTTCTTTTTTTCAGGCTATACTTATAAGTATCCATTTTTAAGCAGCGAATGTGGTATACGTGTTGAGAATAATGTTATTAAATATCTTTTTAAACATATGATTAATATTGAATATCCAACAATGGGATTTATAGGTGTACCTAGGAACACCACAGGATTTTACTTATTTGATCTTCAGGTAATTTAAAATATTATTCATCTATATTTTAAATATATTATAATCCTTGAGTAATATTGTCCAGTATAAATTAGATAGATAGTTAGGGTTACCATACATTCGGATTTCGTCAGGACAGTCCAGATTTCAAACATTTGTCTAGATTTTACAAAGGTAACCGTTTAATGTGGTTATATTGATACAAAAAGTTAACTGGTGACAGATTTTATAACACATTATTAGTTATTATTAATATTATTAATTATGTTATTATTATTATTATTTATTATTTAATTATTATTAATTTTATTAACACATTTTATAACATATTTAACCTAATAACTCTTATATAGACATTTTATTCATAGATTTAAATAAAATTGTTATTGTGTTGAAAGAACAATATTGTTTATCTTTAATCCACCCTCCCTGAATCGGAACTGATATCCGGATTTGGTCTAATACATTATGGTAACCCTATAGATAGTCAATTTATGTACTTATTTAGAAATCAAAAGTAGAATGTATTATACATGGAATTTTTTATCATGCCTTTAATATAAAAACAATTTATGTGATTTGTTGAAATATATAATAGATTTTGCTTCCTAAATATACACAGATATATTAGACTGTTTCTTTATAGTTATTTTTTTACTCATTTGTAATATTTAAATATTCTTAAAACTTGTAATTCTTATAATATTTATTAAAATGTTATAACTTTTAGTCAAAAATTTTCAAAAAGATTCTGGAAGGTGGTGTTAAATTGCCTAGTAAGAAGGAAATGATGGAAGATACCCAAAAAGAAATTAATGAACGATTGGCTAGTGGTCAAAGATTGAAGGACCTTCATGCATTAGGTAGAACTAAATGGGCAATGAAGTATTATACTTCAGTTACAAAGTTCGCTGATGTCGAACATCCACCTCCAGTGTTATTACAAATATATTTTGATGGTCTTGGAAGACTTTCAGAAGATTTTCTGAATTTTAGAGGTGACAAATATAAAATTGTTGATAGAGAACATTATCAGGTACAATATTATGACAAAACTGAACCTATTATCAAAAAACAAATTTTATATTCTTTTTAAAATCGTTAGCAGTAAAATTGTATTCTACTGATTTTTTGTTTTAAAATTTATACTTTATATATATTATATTGTTGTTAATTTTACATGTTTATTGTATGTTTTACCATAAAAAAAAATATATTCTTTTAAGTTCTTTAGTGTATTGCAATTTAATTAATTTGTTTCAAATGCATTGTTTTTATATTAAGGTCAATGAATAAATACTTACCACCAACCATATAATGTATATATGTCAGTTTAAATTTTGATATAATCTATATTATTGATGATACATTATATAATAAAATAATTGTTTTTTAAGAAAAGCAATGTAATATTTGATTAATAATACATAAGTTTCTGTATAAGGTAATGTGATGAATAAAAATAAAGTTTATTCATTTGTTTATATAATAATTATATGATGTGTATTCTTTTGTTATTCAAATTTAGTTGAGTGTTATTATTATATGAAAAAATTATCATTTTAGAAATCAAATGTGTAACATGTTTGTTTGATTCAGGTACAGTTTTTCAAAAATGTAATTATTGTTTTATTTGTTAAAAAAACAAATACATTTTTAACTATTAAAATCAACTATAAATTCTTTGGAATAAGTTTTCTCAATTACTTTAATTCATGTACTTATAGAAAAAAATATTTTATTTAAAAATTCCATTTACAACATAATTACTGGTTAGAGATGAATTTAAATATATTGCATTAATTAATTAATTAATTAATTAAACAAATTAAATTATTTAAACTTTTTTTGACACGGTAGCCATTCAAGTTTGTTATTTTTATTTATTACAATTCATTTTTCACTTTCAGTTGTTTGTGTAATAGTCACAATGTACTTGATGTCAATCATGTCATAAATGTATTATTATTATCATTCATCCAGAAGATTTAGTATACAGTCTACCATCGAAGCACACAATGTCTGCAGCAGTGTCATTTCAGTTATTGTTTACAATAGTTCTGTCAGCATGCTCTTATAAAATCGTTCCCCGCCTCCCAGTGACTGAACTGTAACACCTGCGTGGCGTACTTCGGAGGTACGTGCTTTCATATATTCATACATAGAGCGTAATCAGTGTATCAACCGTTGTTTGCAAGCAATAGTACAAACCGTAACACGTACAAGTATACATAGCCTATAAGAACTCACTGTTCCAGCATCGGATACGTTTATTATAACACAACATAATTATTTATCGCGCAACACAGTTCGAAAACGGTAATAATCATTGAACGTTAAAAGCTATTACGGCAAGACAGTATCGTACAAATACGGTTAATTCGTTTCGGACGGTTTACAATTATTGTACATTGCACGCGCTACCATTTGCGTTTATCCGCACGTGGACCGCGGTGCCTCGTTTCCGTCGTTCAGCGAAACACATTTATCATGGCCAGCGCTGACGTTAGCAACGCGGACCGTACGACGGCCGCCCCGGGACCGGCGGCGTCGCTGGTCGCGTACGCCTCTAGAAACGTTTTGGTCACGCCGTCCGGCAAGTCCAAGTACACCCGGTCCGCGCCCACGGTTCTTACCAGCCGAACCAGTTTCGCGTGATCGATCACGTCCCTCTCGTCGCTGCACCACGCGGTCAGCGTGGACCCGGCCGGCGACGTCTCCAACAGGTACTGTAGCTCGGGTATCGAGTTTACAGCGAAAGACGCGCGCACCGCGTACGTTACGGGCTTCAAGTACTTGCTTTTGAACAGCAAGTCGGCCATGTCGTTTATGTAGTTCTCCGAGTACACGTCTGGACAAAAAAAAAAAATCAAATTTGAAATTAACAATGCGCGGGCTCAATACCGTTCAGCAGGGCCATATTTACCATTAGGCAGGATAGGAAATTGCCTATGGCCTCCGTTATTAGGGGGCCTCGGATTTTCATGGACTTAATATTTTTTTTTCTAGAATACTACTTTAAGTGTATAAAATAAGCATAAGAAAAATAAATATAATATTTCAAAAAAATATAATAATTAATCCTTATCAGCGTAAAATGCAAAGAAATGACGTAAAAGTCTATTTTTGTACATACTGAAAACACCATACGGGCCACAACCATCGGTTCTTCTTACAGTTAATATAAAAAAAAAAAAATGTTAAATTTTGTACATAATAGGTAGGTACAAGAAATCTATAGTCTGTAGAAATAAAAAATGTATAACATTACTATGTTTGTTAAAATGTATAAATAAATTATAATTATATATTTGTTTTGTTTACTTATTTGTGGAGGGGGGCTATATATGCTACTGTTGACAAGGGGCCACAATTTTAATTTTGCTTAAGGCCACAAAAAGCCTAAACCAGGTCCTGCCGTTCAGAGCGAGATGGAAGCGGGTCTTCGGGTCTTCGGACCGAGCTACCGAAAACTAAATTATCGGGCAGGGAGGGGGCTGCGCTAACGATGACTTTTCCAGTCGAAACTAATAACGACGGGTGACGTGCGCAGTTTTTCTTTATTTGCGGAAAGCCACCTTAGACCGCAGTGCAAGAACTACCAGCACGTTTGTGCGTAAGGTATAGTAAAGTATACTTAATATCCTAATATAAAATATATACATAAATCTCTAAACGGGCCCGCGCAGTGCACCAGCAGGTTGCGATTGATTAATGGTTAATACTGTTCCGCGGCGTCGTCGGTTCAAACAGGAAAAAAAAAAAAAGTTGTTAATACTGTTACCGTAATCGTTGTGCTGGGTAGTCCAGCCCAACGACAATATCGAGTCCGGGAAGTTCTTGGACGACAACCCGAGGAAAGTGTCCGCGTCCACTCCAGGACTTCCTCCCGGGCCCGGACCAGGCAAGATGTCTGCGTTCAACCAAGGCAGACGACTCGGTGGCAATCCCTGTAACGGAAACACATTAAAATGTAAAGTAACAATTCGGTCGACCAATACACTAGTAGCTAGAGCCATGTTTATGCAAGTCTATTTGTGACATTCGCACTGGACCCACCGTCAACAGGTAAACAAACGTTAGTTTTAGATGCCTACGTATTAATCATTATTTAGGAGGATCAACATTATGCCTAATTAACAAAAACGGGATAAAAAAAAAGGCAAAATAATCATTACATTCATATAAATAAGGGCCTATAATGTTTAGTTACACTTGGCCTATGAAATTAAGGCCTGCTACTAGCTGTATAATATTATGTAATATGTTCTTTATATTTGTACATTTATTTCCATATCGTGTCAATATAAACGTTTTAAAATTTTCCCAATATCCTGAAACTAAATCATATTCCATTTTATAGCAATAATAATGCGCGTATCATACCGAATGTATATTATTTATTTTATTTATTATATACCGCACGTTGAAATACGTCATATACTTCGAGAGGTTTTAATGTTTAACCTGAATTAAGTTTAATGTAGGTATATTAATCTTAATTAATTTTAATTAACAGTGTGGCTTATTTTAATTTTGAAATATGCCGATTTATTACTCAAAAGTTTTTGATCGACTTGGTCTGTGTACCGTCATCGATCTACTCCGTAAACAAAATAACATCAGCTAAAAATATAAATAGGCACAAACCAGTGATTAGTGATAAGGAACAGCAACTGCTTTTCAATTATTAAGCCTATAATAGCATTCAAAATTATCAAATTTTGAAGATAACCTAATCAAACTTAACAAACCTACGAACTATAAGGGATTTATTTGAATTATTAATTATAAACATAAAAAATAAAATTTACCAGAAAAATCAAGTTCATACTTCTTAGTGAATTGATAAAGTACGTCAAGCGAACAATTTTTTAAAATCACTATTTAATAATTACTATATTTTACATAAAAATGATGTAACTATATCCCACCTTAATATTATTTACAGCTGCACATGGCTTATTATTGAAATATGATCCAATATCAAATACTAACTTTAAACGCATTTTCCATGATTGGTATGGCCAACACAAATGCTTCTGTTGACTTGAAATCAAGTTTTAATATTTTATTCGTTTGGTTCCATGCGTCTAAGAATTCTTTGAGACTCAAATCTGAAGTTATTGCAGGAGGATGACCCATTATCGGTATCCGGTCGGTTTTCTCTTCTCCCGATGCGGATTCGTCAACCAAATGCCCAGTAATTACATCGGCTTCTATCATTTTCGATTCACCTGCAAAACAATATTTTGAATATTAATATATTGTACGTTAACGCTGCAATAACAGACTTATGAATTTAAAGTGTAAATTATACTATAATTATAAACCTTGTATAAATATAAATCAGTATTTATCAACTGTTTGTAACATAAAACATTGATCTATCACAGGATAAGTCTAAATGTGCCACGAGTATACTTATTTTATTATTTATATATTTTGAATTTAAGAATTTTGATTAAATCATTTCTGATAAAAATAAAATATTCACACATAAATACATCATATTGCGTAAGATTTTTATTTTATCATATTTAGTATGAAATATTGTAATGGTGTGTTGTCATAATACATATGTTAAGGAACACCGGTATAGGTCATGTGCGCCAAATGTAGTATGTATGGCATTACATACCAACAACTGCTGCAACTAATCACTACACATCTACTAAAACAATTTTAATTTTTTAAAGGTTTATATCCACAGCTCTCTCATCGACGATGTTCTAGAAAATTATTTTGCAGATATTTTGTTCATTTGTTTGACAATTTTAGAAATATGTACTGTAATCTATCTCTAATTATATGAATAATAAAAAAAGGTGTAGTTATTTCAGTTTCACGCAATGCATATCATAATTTTAGTATTTTAAATTTATAATATTTATCTAAATTAGTCAATGTATTATTTTAAGGGCTGTATCTAAGTTGAGTCCAAAAATAATAATAGTTTAATACATTGTACGAATTGACGATGATGATGACAAAATAAGTACAACGTTGTTTTCAAATACCTTCTTTATTTAATATCATTAAGTAAAAGTAGATCTTTTAACCGTCTACAAACACGTTTGACCCTTGAAGTTTTTTAACACTTCTTTTAGATTCTGTAATGAACGTATTATTTTTACAATGATGTGAATTTTATTTTTTTATTTTTTTGTGCTAATCATATTTGTATAAAACGTGAAATTAAAAGAACAACACCTTTTTCGATTATTCATATAGTGAGAGAGAGATTACAGTACAGATTTTGAAAATTGTCAAACAAATTCAAACAAATGGTAAACAATGTGATGGTAAAAAAAAAAAAATGAGGGTATACAAAGTATGTAGACCTGTTAGGGCTGTAGACATATGTCCCCAGCCCCTTCTCGTAGTTTTTGGTATTATACTAAAATCTATTGTCGAACAAATTCAAGCAGATGACGAACAAAATATCCGTAAAATAATTATCTAGAATACCTTCAGTGAAGGGACCGGGGACACGTACGCATTTTTAACCAAATTCTAGGAAATAGATCGATAAACAAATCGGTGCGCCTGGTGTAGATTACGATACCGATTATTATTTCACGACGGTCGAAATCAGTAAAAATGAACGATAACTATGCACTAAAATCTGTCGAATTATTTACAATAATGTATCGATTTATCGATCGCGATGGGGGGGGAAAAGTGGAAAGTCGCTCTGCGGTCGGACGTCACAGAATGATTTACTCACGACCTTACGGCATCAGCGTACACAACAACATGTGCGTACAGTATATATACTGTATACATGAGGTGTAAGGCACGTGCGACAATTATTTTACCCCGCGCGAGTACACACACATCATGTCGGCAAACAGAGCGACGCGTCGTCACCGATAACACACGTTTACCGGCGACGGAACAACGCAAAAACATCTGTACGGGTTTGCGGAAAAAAATAAACAAAAAATACCGCAAACGAAGTCGGCACGGAACGCGTGTCTGGTAGTAGAACTCGCGACACCGGCGAAATCGGTTCGTTTCCTGGTATTCTTGTACGGTGCCGTTTCGGCGAACCCGACGATATTCGGACACAACCGACTCGGATCACGGACCACCAACCTGGTAACCCCTGGGGACGGCCCAACACTATCGCACCCGGTGCACACTGTCATGGTTCCGTTCGGCCGGGTCGCCGTGTCGTTCGCCGCGCTCGTCGTGTGCCGCGTCTACGGTTCCGCGGACCGGTTCCAGTGCGCGTGCGGCTACGGCGCGCTGAACCACGTGCGCACGGTGCGCGCGATGCTCGCGGCGGGCGACGCGAAAGCCGTGGACGTGGCGGCCGCGTACGGGCCGCTGGCGTCCCGGATGCTGGCGGCCGCGCACAGCAGACCGGAACCGACGGCGCGGTGGCTGTGGCTGTTGAATTTGTACGCGAACACGGTGCGGCAGCGAGTGGACGACCGGTGGTGGCGCGGTGGCCGCGGTTCGCTGATGGCGGACGCGGCGGCCGCGGTCGAGGCGCACGTGGCGCCGTACGTGCGGATGTGCGCGGCCCACGGGCAGACGGAGGGCGCGACGTGGACGCGGGACGAGCTGCAGAACCGCGTGCTGGAGCTGCTGACCAGCGCGATGGAGCGGCCGCGGGACGACGGGCCGCCCGCTGAGCGCGAGGTCGACTTCGCGCCCGAACACCTGTACCTGAACGACGTGACGGGCGACGCGCTGGCCACCGCGGCGCTGGCCCTGGACGTGGGCGTGGACTGGCGCACGACCGCGGGCCTGCATTGGGCGCGTGTACCGGCTGGCCCGGCGCAAGTGGTTGCTCGGCACGCGTGAGCTGGTGCTGTACCAGAAGCGGTTCCTGTGCGCCGCGGCCGCGTCCATGATGGGTTACGTGCTAGTGCACGTGACGCACTGCCAGCGGCACTGGTTGCAGTCGGCCCCGGACAGCGGCTACGTGGACGAGTACGAGCGCACGTGGATGTCCGTGGGCGGCCTGTTGACCAAGTTCGCCGAGTACCTGGACCTGGGCCCGGAGGAGTACTACTGGACGATGCTGGACGTGGCGGCCAACCCGGTGCGCGACCACGACGGGTTCGTGCGCGTCAAGCACGTCATACGGACGCGAATCGCCGAGCTGGGCGACGGCCTGTTCGGCGCGCTCAACGATGACGCTATCGTCGCGGTCGTCGAATCGGCCGAAACCGCGACCGCCGGTGGCAACGGTGGACAGTCGCAGTCGGAACAGCACTCGTCGCTCATCGACCTGATCGCGTTGATCGACACCAACATCGGCGCCGCGGAGAAGTACATCGCCGACGTGCGCGCGCTCCTGCCCGGCGTCGATTTCCGCGTCGTGAAAGACTTCATGAGGAGCACGCACATCTGGTTGACGTAACTCGTCCGCACGCACGAGCACGCCGACCACAGCAGTCCCGTGTCACGCGTTTAGTGTAGAATATTGTACACCGTAGTTTACACGTATAATACAACCACGCGACATCACATTCTATTGCCATTGTAACGTAACAGTCTAACACATAATAGTATTACATATTCATACAGAAGCGATTTATCCTCGGACGCGAACACCTGGACTCGCACGCAAGGACAGACGGCTCTCTAGCGTACTATCGACTTATCCGAAAACGTGATTTATATTTATTCCCTCGGCGCATTTTAAAATTCCTAACATAAACTGTACATTGCCAATTTTGAACTCTTGGAAATAAACGAACACGTTAACGGGACACGTTATATGTTCTCGAAAAATTAATAAAAACGAAATAGCAATATAATTATAATTGACTTGTACGCGGTGACGCGTAACGAGAATCACGCAGGTACCGGTATGAATCATGTGCATTTGTTCAACTCTGTACGTGATACTATTGGTTTTATTCTAAGACCGATGGAATTACGAATCACACTAGTCAGTCTTTTCACTTCAGTTTACCTTGTCATTCGTTCACCTCCGATGTTATCATTGAAAAAGTTCTGGGCGTCTATGCGTGTAATTCAGTTTAAGTTTTAATATAATAATATAAAAAACTCTTGGTAGTGGTTCAACGTGTAGGTATTTAACTTTTTTCTAACACCGAAAATGGTTCTCTTTCGATCCGCTAAAATGTGAACACTTGAAGAGACCAAGTCCTTTAGAGCTTCATCTTATAACTTACACCAATGCTTATTATATCTAATAATAATATTAATAATAATAATTTATAACATTATACAAATATATCGTTTTGGTCCGCCTGATGTAATAATTTAATATATTAGTTATGACGATTAACACTAGGTTTGGTCATTGTCAATACAAATAGAGAATAATATTTTATATATATGTTTTGATGTTAATATTAAACAATTGTCAAAATATGTTATTTATTTATTCATTTATTATAATCATCAACGAGCATAAGCCCTTTAACAACATTACAGTGTAGTATATAATTAATGGCACATGACAGCTAATAGATATAGCGATGTATGAAAAATAAATTGGCATAAAATATAAAAATAGCGGAATTATACATAAATGTGTGTAATAATTAAGTGTATTCATTTTATACCAGCAGAATAATATTTTTTTAGTATAAAATCGTAGGCCAAGTGTCCTAATCTACAAAAACCTTATCTTACAGGAGACGAAGTCTCTTTAAACATGTTATCAATATTTATTTGAAATATTTATCATATTGGTCTACGACGTTAAATGATTAATATTAAAATTAAAATATTTAAACCTTATAGTGGATTGCGACAATTGTTTGAACATAAGAATATTATAAAAAGTTTAATATCTCATTAAAATCCAATTTTCGACCAAAATGAGGATTACAACCATTGGCCTTTTGTGAATCGATGTATCTAATTTTAAAAACATGACTTTAATAGAACATTTACAACTTAAATTAACCTACATTATAAAGTAACGGTATAAAATACAGCCAATATGTCATAAAACTATTTGTGGAGGACTTGAGTCAATACATGTTGACACTGAATTTAAAGAAGTTGACATGATTTCCAACTATTATTTTGAATATAAAAGATGCTATGTATATGGTGAAATGTTATTTGATAATTATTAAATAATAACTGAATAAATACAATACGTTGTATAAATTGTAATTCAAATTAAATGTATTTTGGTATGTATTTGGTGCACTAGTCAATAAGTATTTCAGCTTGCTGAATTCGTAAATTCAGGTAAATAGAAGACTATCTATCTATAATGTATATTAATTATTGCAAAATTAATTATAAACAAATAAGGTTTATATAATATATATATATAAAAATATATTATTTTTATATATTATATAAAAAAAAAAAAATGATTAACTAGTAAAATATACGAAATTACAAATTCACTAATTTTGTTTACGAAATAAAAGTAATCTATCGTCAATTTTCATATCTTC
Organism: Sipha maydis; assembly: GCA_034509805.1. Taxonomy (NCBI): domain Eukaryota; kingdom Metazoa; phylum Arthropoda; class Insecta; order Hemiptera; family Aphididae; genus Sipha; species Sipha maydis. The sequence continues at coordinate 71,352 of JASXSY010001561.1, forward strand.
GAGAATTTAAATAGAACACTAGGTCTTACTCAGATTATATTTTTGAAAATGTCTTATTTTATTGTTGACATTTTATGAAATAAAATATAAATTTATAGTTTATATTTTTCAAAAACTATTGTACAAAATTTATACATTTAAAATTCATATCTACTACAAGAATATGAATACATATCTTAAATCAAAATACATTTTTCGTTTAGGTCAAACCAATTGTTGAGAGTTTTTCAATTAAGTGACGAAAAAACATAAACATCATTCACTCCCTAAAAAATAATTTAAATCGTCTGATTAACTATACTGTTTCTGTATCTTCTATTATAATGTTGTAACTGATTATTATACAATTTTAACGTAAACAACACCAAAAGAAGAAAATTTAATTTATCATTTATTTGTACAAAGTGCGTTCTCAGTCAGATGTAGGCAGTAGGTAGATAAATTCTGATGTGTCGTAAATACTTCTTAATTAATCGAAAATATAATATGTTTCAGATTGGATATTTCTTTTCACTTTTTACTCAGTAAAAACTTAGAGCCTTACAAGGTTATCTCGTGAATGTCATACAACAACTTCAATATTACATTTTATAAAAAATTACCTTTATGGATCAGTATTTCCATGCATAGTGACATTAATACAGCAATTATCTCAAAACATATTTGATATTACATATTATAAACTTTACATAAAACGACGCCATGATTTATATGCACAAAAAGGTTCTATGACAAAATTATATTTGTATATTTTTTATGAACATATTGCACCAACACTGTGTGTACACGTTATTTACATTTGTTCATTTGCTTAATATCATATGTTAGATTAAAAATCGATTTTATAATTTTTTCAATGCAAATTATGAAAATAAATCCAAAAGAATGCTAAAACCATAATATTTTTAATATAGTGAACAATAATTATATACCTACTAAAATTTTTATTATAAATAGAATAATTCTTATACGAGAATAGTGATTATCATTAGTATAAGTTGCAGTTATTAAATTTTGTGTTAGATTAATTTTTTGTTCGTTTATAGTTAAATAAAATAATTTATTCTAAAATTGTAAGCAAAAGTTTTCTAGTACATCACAGTAATGGATCTGTGATGATGGTTAATCCTTGAGGTACAAATAAAGCTCACTTAAAGTATTTTATAATTGTGACTACAAATTATTTTTTACTAGTAGGTAATGGCTGTATTTTTGACAACACACACGTCCACAATTTTTTTTCTTCTTTTTATCAATAATAATTATAATAAACAATTATTTATTTCTATGCTTCTCTACTTTCATTAACTATTATTTTGCTTTTATTTTAATTTTTCCTTTCATAATATATTTTTCATATATTTTATTGTTTCACAATATTTTTTGTTATATGGGTATTAATAGATATATTTTAACGGGTTTTACGTGTTAGCATAACGATTGTATAACATATCGAATGGCGATGTGCCATACGTTCGTGTTTTGTGTACACGAGGTTTTACATACGTTCGTGTTTTCTTATGACGTATATTCACAGATTTAATTAAAACATCTGATAATTTACTTGTTAATGCGGTCTGTAGTTTGTCCTTGGAATTAACTGCGTGATCCCATGTGGCCGTTATCATTTTCATTTCTGAAAAAAACAAAAATAATAATCAAAGTAAAATGATAATCGGCACACGCTGGACGTGTATTTGTTATCGTCGAACTGGTTTTACTTATAGATTATGATATGGGATGGATTCACGGAATAGTCAACTTATACTAACGTCCATTTATTAAAAGCCAAGATACTTAAAATGTCTATCCAATACTCCTCTAATATCTGTTGTACTCTGACCCCCTTAATGTAAGACAGGGGTCACCAAATGGCGGCCCGCGGATGAATTTTAACTGACCCGCAGACAAGAAGAGAAGTCGATAATTCAGTACGTAATTGTTATTAAGGTCAACTGTTGTCATAATAAGTGTTGCCGGTAATTTTTTATCTTTGAACATTATTAGGTTTTTTCGACTGCGACAAATATTATACTATTATACTGTGAAGCATATCTTATCTTATATGTTTTATTATTTATTTGAAATGTTAACACGAAAAGTCGAAAAAACGGTAAGTCACACATTTTAATACACGTACAACACGAAAACAGACGGATTTGTCTTGAGTGAATGGAATTATATTGTTTTATTTTACCAGGTAGAGTAGCTGCCTTGTCGGTTTGTTTGATTTTTCACCAAACAGTGACTGATATGAAAGTATATATAAAGTATGGTTCAGAGTGTTGGGTGGTTAACAGGAGAATAGAACAAAGTATGAGTGTCGCGGAAATGAGAATTCTTAGATGGTTGAGTGGAGTGACAAGAGAAGATAGAATAAGGAATGAATACGTGAGAGGTAGTGTTGGTGTAGCGCCAATTGTGGACAAGATGAGAGAAAATAGGCTGAGATGGTTTGGGCATGTAATGAGGCGAGAGGAAACGAATGCAGTAAGAGTGGTTATGAAGATGGACGTTGAAGGGAAAAGAGGAAGAGGAAGACCAAAAAAGAGATGGTTGGAGACTTTGGAGAATGACATGAGGGCTGTCGGTGTGTGCAGAGGAGATGTGATTGACCGAGTAAAGTGGAGGTGTAGGACAAGGGTGGCCGACCCCAAATAGTTGGGAGGAAGGCGAGGCAAAAGAAGAAGAAGAAAAAGAAGTGACTGATATGAAAGTGTTTAATATCAAACGACATGACTTGTGTGTCTCACATGGGCGTTCTCATGGGGAGGGAGGGTATGGGGGAATATATCCCCCCTAAGGTTCTGTATTCTCTTACATATAAGTAATACACGTTTTATCTACTTTTGATATGTGTTTTCAATTGACTATTGACTAGTTATTATTTTTATTTATTTTTTTTTGTTTACTGCTTATTTTGTAACCATTTTTTTCATCCCCCTCCATTGAAATATCCTGACAACGCCTCTGGTGTCTCATAATGCATTATGAAACACACAAGTCATTTGCATAAAATTTCCATTGGGTACTGACCTTCGTAAGACAAAAATTGAAAATCTACATATAAAATATAAATCAGCCACGCAATGATTGAACAACAGAAATGCGCTCAGACTTCTTTACTAATTTCATGGACACTCGGTAAGCATATGAAACTATTTACAGATGCTGTTAAAAAATGCATGCTTCAATCTCAAGTGTACTGTTTGAAAATAAAAACGAAATTTTCAAAATTTTTCATCATATCTCGATATCAGCATTCATTAACACGAAAAATACCGAAGTACTGGCCAGAAATAATCACAATCAGTTGAAACAAGGTCTATCTACAGCTGATTTTTATTCTTTAGCCTAGGATGTATCTTGTGATACCATAAATACATCTCAGCTTATAATTCACGTAAAATACCTGAACAATAACAGTGGGAAATTTTACGAAAAGTTGTTGACATTTTTTCCATAATCAGAGACCAGCAAAGGAAATGATTTTTACAATGATGTAGTATTGTATTTCGAAACAGAAAATTTAAATTTGAAAAAAATTATCTCTGTTACAACTGATGGTGCATCAGGGATGATTGGCGCTCATTAAGGCCTTGTTTAAAGATTAAGAAATTACCTTAAATGCAACTCTGATATTTTATTGTACCATTGTATCAAAGCGTCCTCATCAAAGAGTTCTTTTTTGCAAACTAGATCTGTATTTGGAAGAAATTATGAAAACAATAATGAGTATTATTAATATCAAACGTGCAAAATCATCACTTTAGTACAGACTATTTAAGGCACTTCTTCAAGAAAATGATACTCAGGTTGACGATTTATTACTTAATAATAATGTGAGATGGCTGAGCAAAGGAAATGTTATGCAAAGGTTTTTTAACCTACTGAATGAAATTGAACTGTTTTTAATTCAGAGTACACATTTGGCTCCAAAGACTATCACAAATTTATCAGTGATAATAGTAACATAGTGGCCGTAACACGTGTGGGCACAAAACGATATTTTTACTTGAAATTCGAGAAAACAATTGGGAACACACGTTTAGGTACACTTTTTTTCAGACCCCAAAAAGCAATACAACGTTTGGGTAACATAATACTTTTAAAATAATACTACGTTTGATACCAACGTTTAGGTTCACATTTTATTTTTTAGAGCCTATTAGCGTTACCCAGAAGACACCACGAGGAAGTTGGCATCTTAATAGTCTCCCAAAAATGTTTATTATTTATTTTTTACTATTAATATTTTAATTATTTTATTAAAATAAAATATTTAGTCATTCATTCTATTAAAATCTTATGTTATTTATTTACTTATCTATAGGTATTTATTTTTTTCCCCGCCAAAAGTGAACCGATGTCATATAGATAATTTTGATATTTTATGTCTTTTCTTTGGCACATAGAATCGAAAAGCGTTAATAAAAAAGCGTTACATATCATTCCTTAGCAACATCCTTTAGCAACCGTCTCCTAGCAACATTCTAATATTTATATATTTAAATAATAAAAAAGAGAAAATAATTGATTACAGTGGTGGCTATCTTATGATTTGTAAGTAATCAAAAAGCGTTACATATCATTCCTTAGCATAGGTGGCATTTAGGGGGGGCATGAGGGGGCAGTTGCCCCCCCAGGAAAAATATTGAGAGAGCAAACACATCATTAATTAAATATTATTAAAACGATTTTTAATTTTTATAAAATATTTATGTTGAAATTACTATTGTACAATTATATAAGAAAATCATATGTTAAGTCAGTTCAAAATTATCAATATTACCATAAATTAATATAAACTAATGTAAATTCTAGAAAACTGTATATTAATATAATATTATGATTACTTTTAAAACATAACATAAGATATACCACATATTTTTATTTTATTAAGATGCGAATCTGTACTATTTAGCACAATTAGGGCCGTTCATACAATGTCCGATTAACTGATATACATAATAGACTAACCGGTAGAATTCTGTCGGTTAACACATGATAAATTCTTCCGGTTAGCATTATCAGTAGAGCTAGGATTTTAATGACGTAAAAAATACACAAAAATGCATTTAAAAAAATGCAAAAATGACCTAAAATGTACTTAGATGAGTGGAAAAAATTTATTTTTAAAATATTAATTAATAATTATGATTTATGGATAAAATAGGTATAAATTTGACTTATGAATTTAACCGCTTCCTGGTATAATTATTCTGAAAAATCAATAAAATCATATATTAAAATAATTTAATGAAAAATATGTTTATATATTTTAAGATTTTTAAAGTTTTAATATTAATTTTTAATATTAGTCGTAATATTATTTGTTCAGTATTGTGTACAGATCGGTGTAGAACCATATAGGTGTCGTATTCACTACTAAAGCTACTATTGTATACCTATATAGTTTTGGGTTCGTTCGATGTGTAATCTTACCTTACTTAATCTTATATTACTTTTTCAATATCAATGGACTAGAGTAGGTAATTGCCTATAGGTACTAATTGGGATTACCTATGCAAAACATATTAAAAAAGCTTAAAATAAACAAAAATAGTTAAAATACACAAAATGAACGTAATATTTGTAATATAACGTAAAAATGACATTAAAAATGCAATAAAATGCATTTAACACAAAAAATGCAAAAAATGCAAAAAAAATGCAAAATAAAAATTACGTATTTTACATTGTTATATCACGAAACAAATTTAGTTTTTGGTTAGAATTGTATAGCATTTAAAGAAAAAAAATGCAAAAGTCACCAAAATCCTAGCTCTAGTTATCAGGCACTAACCAAACATTGTAAGAAAGGCCCTTAGTGTATGTGGTGATAGAACAAAAATACAATGAAAATAGGAATAAGAGATCACCCATTAGTGGCACTTGACTGGGAAATTATTTAAATATATATTATAAAAATATAGGAGTGTGAGATGTTATATGTTATTATTGAGATAATAAGTAAAATTTAGGTGGAATGCATATGTATTAGATAAGTTGAATATGAGAAAAATTTTATATGTGTCAGTAAATTATTATAAAACATATATATATAAAACAATTTGGATGGTTTGAAAACTGACTATTAAAGTGTCGATGAAATGCTTCGGGCTCATTTGTTGTCCTATGATCAGATGATGGGCTTTTTGCCCACAAATATGGCGGAAAACAACTATACAAGTAACATGTAATTGATATTAATTGGTTTGGAGATAAAGTATATGAGTATACCACTATTGTAGATCACGTGTTTATAAAGTGTACCCAAACGTGTCTTAAATAGTATGTGTATTGTGTACCCAAACGTTCTCTGATTTACCAGGTTAAATTATAAAATACCTTTTATTTTATGTGTCCAAACGTTGTGTCTATTTGTACCCAAACGTGTTGACTTCTGAGTCAATGTGACCAAACGTTCAGCGCCCAACATAGTAACTATAGGCAGTGCCGCATTAAGCTATGTTGCCGCCTCGAGGAAAATTAAAATATGCCGCCATTAAGAAAATTACAATTCAAAATTATATTCACCACACTATTAATTACAGTCAGTAGCGTATTAACGGGTAGGATATAAGCGTACTTATATGAATTACTTATATCTATTTTATGTATATTTTAATTATTATATTCTTACTTATATTTAAATTTTATAATTATTAATTATACCTCGCATATAAATTTAAAAAAATTACCAAATATGACAAAATATAATCATTCATTACTTTTTTTTTACTACTTTTCTTTTATATGTTTGTATGCTGCGCCGCTTAATCTATTTAATTAATTTGATATTAATAATACAAAAATGTTGTTATCTATTTTATACTAATGCAAATAATTCTTATTACATTCGTTATTGTTAAAATAACATTTCAATTGACAAAAAAAATTGTCAAACTGAAAATATATTTGCACATTAACGGTACAATGTGCCGATTTCCAAGATAAAATATCACGTTTTACTTGTAACCGACTATTTTCGAGGAAAAAACTGATAGTTAATGCAGCTGTAGACTGCGGCTTTTTCATGGTATTTATGAACGAAATAATATGTACGAGTATTACAGTTATAGTCATACAAGAAAAATTATAATTATATATTTTTTATTAGATTCTGAACGGAGTGATGGAATCTATTGGTTTTACAATGATATGTGTTTTTTTTTTTTTATTTATTTATTTATTTATTTTTTTTTATTTTTTTTATTTTTGTGTCTGACGACACCTTTTTTGGCAGTAAAAATGCTTCGATTTGCTTATGTAGCAACTTTTCTGAAAGGAAAGTGAATCTAGGTGGTACGTTGGGGGGTCAATTTTTAATATTTTTTAAATGCGACGGGAAAAACGGGAGTTTTTACGCAAAACCCGTTTTCGACAAAATCAAATTTTTTATTTTGCTATAACTCAAAAACTAATCAATGTAAATACTTGAAATTTTCACTAAATGTTTAGATTAGCGTTCTCTATACACTGTTAAATTTTCAAAGTATTTTGACTTTTATTAAGCTATTTATAGACAATTGAAATTTTCAATTTTTTTAATTTTTTTTTTTAAATAACGATTAAATTTTTTTGGCCGGCCAGAAAATCTTGAAAATTCAATACAAGGTTTCTTATAAGTTGTTCCTTAACTGATAAAAAAAAATCTAAAATCGTAAGTCACAATTTTTTTTATAAGTGCTCAAAGTTCCAATTTATACGAAATATGTAAAAATTGCGAAAATTTGCAAGTTATTTTGTAGATAAAAATTCATAAAATTTTGATGATTCCACAGAAGTAGTTCTTAATGCCATTCAAAAATTATTAAAATCCATAGGCACAATTTTTTTTTATAAGCGTTTGAACAGCGAATATTGACATAAAATTACATGTAAAATAAAATATAATGTATAATATTCTAGACTGACAAATTATATCGGTTTTTTTAAAATGCCCTAACTCAAAAACGAAAAACCGCAACAACTTGAAATTATCATTAAATCTTTATATTGACGTTTTCTATACATGGTTAAAATTTCAAAGTATTTTGACATATTTTGACTTATTTATAGACAATTTAAATTTTCGGTTTTTCTAAATTTTTCGTTTAAAAATAAAATATACTTATACAATATTTATAAATAACATTGTATTATATTCTAGACAAACATATCATCTCCGTTCAGAATCGTTTTTCGTATACAATGATACCTATCATTGAATTTAAATTTAACAAGTTCATTATAATGACCTATCCTATGAAGAGTCGCACTTCACCCCCAAGTGTACAGCAGAGCGAGGCCCATCCGGTTCTTTTTTATGTTGATCCTCAAAAATGTATCGCCTCATCAAACTTCATAAAATTTGCCGACCCTGGGCAATTTCCCCCCCTTGCCCTTCGTTAAATGTGGTTCTGACTGGCAGATAAATTTCAACACAAATTATTTCAACTTGAAATTTAAAGGTAAGCAGAAACTAATTTTCCATTTGGTTTCAGGGGTAAATTGTTTTTGTAGAAAAATTGACTTCTTTACAAGATATCAGTAATGAATAGGGCAGAGGACTTGTAGCTCTAAAAAAAGCTCTGAATATGTTAGCACTTATGTACTTAAAAACCCCTTAAAATATGCACTTAAAATTTTTTTTTGCTTTTTTATTAAATAGTAATAATATAAATAGCGTTTAAAACAAGTCAAAATAATTACATCATTTCAATATATACCTTAGCTAAATAAACAAAATACATTTTATTTAATTTTCTTAATTTTTTGTAAAGAAACGACGTTAGGTTGTTATCGCTTCTAGGTAAAATTTGTGTCCACGGAAAATCAAAAACCATATTATACGACAAAAATTAAAAATAAATAAATTTTATAGATTAGAATATCCAAACATTTTTACTGTATTGTTTGAAATAAAAATGTCACTTTGAAAAAAATCTATTTAAGTTAAATATATCCCAAAAAGTATAAAAGAGTAAAATATGCCCTAAAAACAAAAAGGATTCAAAATATGCATTTATATGCAAAATAAAATTTCAAAACTAACTTTATGCAATCATGAAACGTATTTGTTTCGTACTCTGTTATTTTTGTGACTGTGCAAAACAAATATGCAAATGCTTGAAAAATGTTTTTGATGAAAAATACGAGATTGATATCAGACATTTTACGAATTTTATGGTAAGTTTAAAAACTGAATTCGAATGACGCTTTACAAATTTCAGAAAAACCCAAAACGTTGTACAACTATTGAACAGTAGTTTTACTTTGCAGCCTAACGGTGAATGGATTAACGAATTAGTAAAAGTTTTCAAATACAACAATGTATATCTTCAAATGCAAATAATTAAATTCTAATCAGATAAAATCCTAAAAAATTTGTATCAAAAAGTATTCAAAATCTGAAATTGATTCTACATATGATGAATTTTAGTTAAAATATGTATCTAAAATGCTCGACGCTGAAATTATTGATAGTGAAAATGTGTATAATATTTGGCTCCACATACGTCTGTGAGTCTTTTTTTAAAAATTAATTATATTAAAAACAAATTCTGATCCTGACTCACCAAGGGAACACCTTAAAGTGATTATGGAGATAGTGACCACAAACCATAACCCAAACTTAAAGCAGCTAGTTTAGAGCAAGATCTGTCATTTTTCTCATTAAAAATATTAATTAATAATTGTTTCACATGTTTGTTAGATGTAATTATATTTTCATTAGTTTTAGTTACATAATAAGTGTATATTTTTTTATTTAGAAATAAAATAGTTTTGGCCAGTCGGCATATTGAAATAAATATTATTGATTATGGTCTGCGAGAATTTTCCGAATTCTTAATGTGCCCCACAGAAAGTATTAATTGGTGACCCCTGATGTATAGTATATATATATATATACAGTGGTTGAATTGGAAAAAAAAATAAAGGTGGACTCTAAATATAGTTCAACAATTAGCGTTCCAGAGCAAATTAAACTAAAAGTAACCCGTGGGGGACTTCGTCCCCCACACCCCCTAAATTCATTTAAAATATAATATTATATTTAAATAATATTATTTATTATATAAATATATGAAATATATCCAATGACTAACACAGATATCTGAAATATCTATTACAAATAATAAACAATACTAAAGGTATTTTATTTATTTATTTTTTTTTGTATTATTATTTTTATTTTTTTTTATTAATGTTATTATCTATTAATCTATCAACACAGCAAATTTAAAAACTAAAAAAACTGTAAATGTTTTGCCATATGATAAAATTACTTACTCGATTAATTTGAATTAAAAATAACTCAGGTATTTTACAATTACCTACAGAAAAATTTAAATGTATAGAAATATTCCTTTCTTATTAGTATGTTATTTTTTTTTTCAATATTAATTTAAATATTTGAAGTTTAATTTTTAGTTAAATAATTTATTTCATCCTGTGAGTGGCTGAGACTATATTCTTAGATGTGCTGCAAGTTGAATAATTATTATTTTTATCATAGGTATGTATAAAATATAAAAGTATATGTATTACTTTAAAATGTATGACTAAAAAAAATATAAGGAACTTTTAAATTGTATTTATTAAAATTATTATTTAAAAATTAAAAATAACAAACATTTTTAATCTTTTATTAGATTCCATAATGATTCATAAGAATTTTCTTCTGCTATTTTTATTCTTTTAGGACAGTTTTCTTCAGTTGCAAGTCTTTTTCCTTTTTTTATCCAAGATTCAATCCATTTTGTTGTATTTATTTTTTCAACTGGTGGACCAACAGCATTTATGAATATTAATGATGAAATATGTTCAGAACTTAGAGTATTCCTTTTTGGAGATACTATTTCATTCATAGAACTGAAGGCCCGTTCGCATTCGGATGAAGATACTGCAATTGTTTTAATTGCAGAGGTCAAATTTTTGAGGTCTTCTATATTTTTATCCCGAGTGTCTTTAAATTCACGAAAACCTCTAACAGCACTAATTTCATCAACTTTGAATTTTTGTGACAAGCGACGAATGCTATCATCGCCATACTGAATGTTGAAATTGTCTGGCCAAGTATTTGAATCAAACACATTTAAATCAGCTAATAATTGATCATAGGTTTCTTTAAATAAGTTAGAGGAAGCATTTGAAACATGTGATGACTGAGTAGTAAATAATCGACTTTTTAGATTATTTGAAATACTTCTGAAAAATTGTCTAGGATTAATCTTTTGCACGCTTTTGTGGATATGAAGTTGGATGCCTTTAAAAACCATTTCTTCATTTGCTAAATTTACTTCTGTTAGTTTGGGTCCATGTATTTCAATCATACTATCCAAAATTCTAACTGTTCGGTCGATCATAGTATGAGCTTTTGCCAAACCTAAATCTCTTTTTTGCAGTTGTAATGACAAATCAGATAATTCATTTAATACATCATATAACATACCTAAATTGAATACAAAGTCTTTTGATGTTAACATATTATTTAGACCTAAATATTTAGATCTTTCTTTTCCATCTCTTTTATAGTCAATAGAAGATTCCTGAAAATGTTTATGGAGAGCAACATAGTTATTCCAAACTGCACGTACTGTTCTAAAGCTGGATGCCACCCACCGAATTGTAAATATCTTTCCTATATTTAAAATTCTGCTTTCTAAAGATGCAGCACATGCATTAAGTTCTGTCATATTTTTGGGAGATTGGTGATACAATGAATAAAGTTTTTCAAAAAAACATTGGAAGTGATTGAGACCTTGAACTTCTTTAATAGTATCACTTACCGCAAGTTCCAATCTATGGTTACAACAATGCCAGATAATGAGGTCAGGAAAAATTTTTTGTAGTAAAACACCAACTCCAGATTTTCTTCCCAGCATGTTAGAAGCTCCATCACTAACAAATCCAACTAGATTCTGTTTTAAAAAATCTAATTTGATTCCATGTTTTAACATATTGTTGATTATAGCAGTTTTAATTGATTCAGCTGAAGTACAGTCTAACTCAATAATATCAAAAAAAAAAATATTAATGTCTTGAGAATCACCATTAGCACATCTTAAGCAAATAACTAACATTGTTTTTTTGCTCAATGTAGTTGACTCATCAACAACAATACATAATTTTCTATTATTTTCAATAATATCTTTGCAAATTTTAAGCCTCATTTCATTAGAAATATGGTCAACAATATTAGCACAAGATTTATTGGTTTGTAACACTCGACCCATATTAACTCCATTGAGAACTTGTAGGTCTATTAATTTAGGCATATCTAGAAATGGACGTTGATTTTTGGCAATGAAGTAAGCTGTTCTAAATATTTTATCTGTACTTTCATATTGTAATTTATTGTTTTTTATAATTTGTAGATCCATAGTTTCTAGCTTCCTGCGATGAATTATGTTCTCTGCACTGATATGTGATTGACTACACTTATGCTTGGAGATCTTTTTCCTCAAACTAGCTAGTTGTTTGGATATACTATTTCCAGATGGAACAATGTCACATTGAATCCAGTTTGATGAAACATGCACATGAGATACTTGATTCTTATTAAGATTTAAATTTACATTACAACATATATTACAACCCAACTTTTTGTTTTTGAAATACAGCCATGGATACTCTTCACAAAAGTATTTTGCTTGTTTTGAGTCCCAACATTCAGGAGTGTCATCATCTCTTGTAAATTCAATTGGTTGATATAAACTGTTGTTAACAGCAATGGAGTCTTCATTATTTACTGAAAAAAAATACATGCTGATTACATTTAAGTCAATAATTATAATGTTAAAGTTAAATATGACTTTGATTCTAAACTTTCATTTAAAAATCATGTTGATCTTAATTTTTATTTAAAAATTAAAATATTATTACATACCTGCAGTCTTGGGGATATCTGGATCATCGACATTCTGTTCGTTGTGTTCGTTGTATTGATTATCATTAATATCTATAGTTTTAAATATTATATTAGTGCATTGAGATATAATAATAATAATATTACTATAATGCCTTTGGAGTTTGGGCATTTATTAAATATATTATATTATTATAATGATCATTATAATTATTGTTTAATTAAAATGTTTAGATTACCTTGGTCATTTTTCTTCTTTTTATTGAAGAAATCCAATATGGAGAATTTTTGACGTTTATTCATCACTTCACTTGTTTATAATTTTATAAAATAAAGTATAGCTGTATAACTGTATAAGTAGTTTAATGTTTAACTCTTTAGCGTCGACGTGACGTGCAGGAACGTTACAACAGTAACAAGCTAACATAATAATACCGTAATAATACCATATATATATCATAATACCGTCATACCGATTAATGGCTGTTTCCAAATTAAATATAAATAATATTTAATTTTTGTAGAAAACGATCGTCATTCGTCAATCGTCGTCGATTCTAGAAATACGGACTCTATATTATATTATTATTTATTAGATATTGTCAGTGATCTACTATAATAGATCGTTATCGCCGGCACACTCGGGAATTTTCCTAAACGTTATATTATATTTTTAGCTCTTAAGAGGCCGTCGTGGTAAGTACTTATACCACGAATCAAGGTCCACACACACTGCAGCGGTGGCGGTAGAATCCTTTTGCCTTTAATATGTGGTGATAACATTTGAAACGTGTTGTATAACTGTATAAGTATAATATTATATAATATTCTATTATTGCATTCCTAATATATGCTAATATACAGATTTAAAATATAATACCAAAAATTAAATTGAATATTAGTCGTTTCCAATATTTTATTGTAATTATTTAATTTTTTTAAGAAACAAATTTATTTTCATAAAAATGTCGAAGGACGCTGCGTCCCCTGCGTTCTTTGATGAATAGAATAAAGGGGTACGCAATAATATGAAGAAAAATGAAGAGTAGCTCAGTCCTCCTGCGTCCCCCTCCAATTCAACCACTGTATATATATATATATATATATAGGAAAATGCCAACAAAATTCGTACACCACGATCATAATGTAGTAATACATACATTATAATAATAATTCATTATAAACATACATATATGATATTATAAGGTACTTATATTAACCATTTACTTTCATAAAATCAATTTATTGACTGTATAAATGATCGGTGTGGAAGACAAAGCCGTATTTCGGGGGGAAGGGAGCAAGGGAACATTTTCCCCGGGCGGCCAAATATTGATCTATTTAGGAGGGCGGCCGGACACCGCTATAATACTATAAAGATATTATTGAAGATTTTTGCCAATAAACAATCTAGAAAAAATTATAACCATTGTACCTATTGTATATAGGTATTTTTTTTTGCAATGTATAATATATGTTGTTAAACCTATATTTTAATAATAGTAATTAAAACATGACAAATTAAAGTGAATAAAGAATCATAACTAAAATAGTATTTAGAGAAATCAAAGATGGATCTATTTTTTAGTAGGATGAGGGGGCGTAAAAATATGGTTGACTCAGGGCGCAAATGTAATACAGCCCTGGTGGAAGGTGGAATGTTTAAACCACCTCCTCCCAAATATGGTCTTGTTATTAGATAGGTTAATATTACTATTCTATTGGTATAATGTAATGTTAGTAAATATATGTGATGATATAGTTTTGAGTGGACTTACGATCTGCTTGAGGATTTGAACAACTGTAACAGTACGCCCGAAGAAAAAATCAAAATATACCAAAAAGTTCATTTGAAATTCTAAGACTGTTCACGTGTGGCAAAAATGCCGTTCGGTTAACATTTTTCGTTCAGCTGCCGGTCGTAAAACAACATGCTGATCTGTATACCGTCTCGAGAACTAAAAAACAAACCTAATAAAAAATTATTTCACACTGATTACGCAACGCGCGCACACAATACACGTGTGTACGGGTGCCGGGTAGACACGCGGTGAACACTGTAAACTACAAAAGTTTTACATGTTATTGTATATTCTACTCCATCACCACCACCACCGCAAACTGCTGCCACCAACGCCATTGTATAGCCAGGGGTTTCCAGAATACGGTTCACAACTTCTGTGTTAGTGATCCTTCGAAACGTTATATCATTAAGAATGAAAAAAAAACGCAATAACATCAATCGTTTCACTTTAGTACTGTGGTTTATGCTGAAGGAAAATTTAAAAAATACTGTTTACAAATAAAAAGTCTGCATAATATGCTCAACGATTAATAAATAGTTATTTTATGATGAACACTTAATAATAAATTCGTATTATACCTCTAACTGCATATCGAACAAATGTCTTGAACATTTCTAGGTACGTATGATTTTAAATTATCTTCATAACTTATATAGATCATATTAGATGAAACATTACTTTTGATCATCGAATTAGTCGAAAATAACACAACTGCACACGTTTGATTAACATAATATAATATTACAGATCCTACGAACGTTACTTTATACCTTTTACCTTTACGTTGCTGAAATATTTTAAGAAAATCAGTGATAAGATGTTTCTGCAGTAAAACAACGCACAATAAAACTGCAATATAGCAAATATGGTGTGACATTTTTTTGATATATTTTTATTTTATATTGTCCCATTATAGTATATATGAATATGTTACATTACATGTATATGTTTTTAAATGTATAATAAAGTTCCCGTGTTTAAAAGTTTGGAGACTACTGGCATTTGTAAGTGTTTTTCAAGCGCTACTAAATGGTCTGAATGAAACGCCAAAATCGATATGCATATACATACTAATGTAAAAGAGTATTCTACACAATAAGAATTGTTTATGTGCATACATATAGGGTATGTTAGCTAGTGAATTTTTTAAGATGTTAATAGTATCATTATTATTAATATAAATGTACTTTCATTTACAGCATATATTAACTGTATTTACTCTATGAATAATTATTATAACATTAACACGTGATGAGCTCCCTGCATATTATCGTCCGTATATTTGATATTCAAGTAATGTTTCTCGAAGTACAATAAATTATCGTTGTACAATAACCCGGAATACAATATTGTTCTAAATTTATGTCTTACTCCCAAAATAAACACAATCTATTATCAAATTAATATTTTATCGTTAAAATGTAAAGTTTAAACAAGAATTACGAGAGTAACCGATCACATAGATTGTAGTATAATAATTAACTGATGCTTATTATATAATGGAACCGGTTGCCATTTGAAAGTCGGACTATGAAAAATCACTTGAACTCAAGTACTGGTATAAGTTAATGAATGAATGCTGATTATAATAACATTTACAATTTAGTTGACATATTATGTATAAATTACAAATTGTTTTTGAAAAAATTAATAAATATCGCTTGATCAATAACGAAAGTAATAATATTAATAACAATAATATTATATTCTTATATGTGATCACGTGAAACATTATATTTTGATGTCTACACCAAATACAAAGGGACAATAGCCTGTTGTCGGTAAACTGAAAAAAGATGGTACTTAATGTATTCGTAATTTTATAATTAACTATGATAGGTGTATTATAATCACGGTACAGTATTTAAGGTCAACAACGCTTATACGTTGAATATAGAACGATTAGTGTCGTTTATTCTCTTTAATCGATATCAATAATTTCAATAAATTCTCGCATACGACGTGAATTTAACAAATCTGTCAAAAGTTTAAGCTTTGCAAAATTGATGGATTATAATTTGTTAAATGGTATTTAAAATAAATTATACCTCAAGAATATATTTTATTATGGCTGTGTATTATAATGCATAGTTACGGTGATAAATTGGAACAATCGATTATACAGGAGGTGAACGTATTAAAAACGATTGTGATAACCCAGTCAACATTCGTTTGCAAGAAAAAATAATTTAAAATAAGTAGTAATAAATAATTACATTTTTATACACTTGAATTTCACCTATGTACAATGAAATCTCCGATTAAAATGTATCTATAACGATAGTGAAATCATCTAGATATTATCGGATATTTTATAATACTTCAAAATATAATTAATTATATGAATAAAATTGACAGACAGTGTAGTGAATATTTCTGATTTCTTATAACACATGTAAGCATATGACCCAACAAAGATATAGAAATTTATAATATTTTCTAGATAAATCCATTAAGTTTCAATGATGACAACTTCGAATATTTACTAATCATCAATTTTTTAAATTATGAGAAGAAAATTCGTTGAGAAATTCGTAAATGACTCCCCTTAAAGTATTAACAAGAACCCATCTCTTATATTTTTATTGTGTTGATTGGAACAACTTTTTTGATCGGAATCGTATTCACAGATATACGTATAAAAAAAAAATTCACATCATAATAAAATCTGTACATTCTTCAATTCAATCAGAATTGAAAAAAAACAAATAAATCGGCCAAATGCCTACATTTACATTATATATGATTTACACAATTAACTCATCCTTCATAGTGTATAATGATAAAGTGTATCAACGGCTAACTTTAATAGTTGCAACTGATGAAATCTGTGATAAATCACTGATTGTCATTTGTCGAATTTTAAAACATCTGCTCTGTAAAGTCTCATTGCATTTATTGTTAGTTCAGTGAAATTTTTTGTTATTTTATATTATTATACTAAGTGGATAATGGGATCATCGTAGAACTATTAACTTCAATCTTACATCGATGGATTCTATATATTTTTACTACTGTAGAAAAATTATATTGTAAACAAGTAAATCACAAGCCTTTGAATTCGACTGAAATCATAATTCTGACGATTTTTCCCTGCAGGCGCATCGATTTTCTTTCTAATCCCATTGGTTACCACCTAAAAATAGTAACATTAAAATATATAATCTTATTACAATGCATTTGTTGCTAAACTGAGGCTTATTGACAGGGCCGAATTAAGGTTTTTTGCCGCCCATAGGCTGAAAAAAATTTACCACCTAGTTTACATACTAATATTTTATTTCTATAAGTGATACGTAATATACCTATTGCGCGTGTACATTGATATATTAGGGCATTTCGTTTTAAATATGTTACGCTACCTAATTATTAAATTAAAACATCTAATTGATACATACCTTGAGGACTTATACTAAATTTATGTACAAATAAAACCTTCAATAAAACTTATTCGATTATAGTTTATCAAAATATAAGACATAATAATGTATACCAAATATAACATTCTCAAGAAATTATTATAGTTGTGACATGACTTTAATACTTTATAATTGTTTTTCTATTCATTTTTGATTTTATCCATTAACATTGGTAGGGTCGCGTGTATGACATAATTGTTGTACATTATTTACTATAATAATTATTATAAAATTTACAACGAAAAATATAAATAATTATTTTTTATTATATAAAATAAACAAAATTAACTTAAAATTTATTAACATGATAACATAATATTGATAATAAAATAAATAATAATATATGTACTCAACGTCGGTCGCGGTTAATTTTGAACACTAAATAGGTATCGATATTGTTTCACATCGTACTGTGTCCAAATAACATTTTTTTTATATTTTAAATTTAAAAATAATATCTCAATGTAATTTTTGCTCAACACAATAGGAAAATTTGCTTTTTGTTTCGACTTTGTAAATTTGTCGCCCTTTAATATTTGTTACCCTAGGCTGTAGCCTAAATAGCTTAAGCGGTAATACGACCCTGCTTATTGAGCTTAAAAGTGATCAATGTTGCTCAAAAATACGTATGAAAACTATAAAATGTGGATAATAAATTATTAAATTTGTTTTTCAGAAAAAATAGTTATTTTATATGTTTTCAAAATAAAATAAAAATGAATTAGCTTAACGCAAAAATGTATAGTTACATATATTTTAGTAAAAATAAATTGGATCAATTTTAATAGTATACGATTTTTTTTGTATCTTTAATATTTAGAGAAATAATTTCAAAAAACATAAAAACGGGTATTTTTCGCAGAATGTTACCTTCATATAGTTTTTTTTTATTTTTTACAAAAAATTAATGACTTTGCGAAAGATGTATAAGAACCACTTATTTTAGAAAATAACAAGTTCTACAAAAAAGTTTCTTAAAACTTTTTAGAAAAACCAAAACTTGTGCGATAATATCTAAGAAATAAAAATTTTTAACATTTTTTCTAAACTTTGAACTTAATCTTTAATCTTAACGTTAATCATATTATATAAATCTCAAATTGTGTAGGTCTAATTCTTAGACCCATAGGAAGAATGACAAGGAAGTTAATGATTAGTATTCTTGCATGATATCACACAATTTTTTATTTTTTAATTTTTCATGTGTCGTCACTAAACGATAAATGAAATGTACAATTACATTTTATTATACCAATTATAGAGATAATTTATAAAATGTATATTATTTTAGCTTAAGTCGATGTGACGTAAAATATAATTTATTTTTTACCAAATATTTTAGAATAAATTACACTTAATTTTAGCAGCATCGTTTAAAATATGGGCCTTTTACTTTAAGGATAAAATTGTAAGGCCTCATTCACAACATTTCGGAGGATCCTGGATACACCCGGCATCGTCCGTGCACACGCCTATGCATATTATCAATTATCAAATTTAGTATTTTGTTCAAATCGCGTAATGCCTTCACTCAACTCAATTTATCAAGTTTTAAATTGGACAAACACTTTTTAGAATGTGTGTTAACATTGAGGAAGTAAGCATTACTAAATAAATCTAAAGGCAGCGTTTTATCAATTTCAGATTTTCAGATAACAATGCCATTAGGTGTTTAAATTTTTTCTTAGGAATTGTCAAGTTTTCACTGCAATGATTAATATTTTATAGTTAAAAATAAATTAAATTTCCTAAAAGTTAAATGTAATATTTGTCATTAACATGTGTGTTGAGTAAGTTGTTGATTCAAATACATTTTATGTGCAAAATATGTTAGCTTTATTTTGCTTACCATTCGAGTGTACTCGTAGAAGTATATTCTTTTCATTTACAATTAATTACGGTTCGTATTTAAAAACACCATATGTACGTATGTACTTTATATAGTTTATTTAGTCGATCATTAAAAGTATAAATGTTTCAAGGTAATCTATATTTTTTTTTATTCATTCTTGAAAGGTCTAGTTGAACTTGAACACATGTGAGTTATACTCCTATACGTGGATATCAATATCGTCTAGTAAAAGTATTTGGAATAGTGTTATAAAATATAAACCATACACATGTTCACAATATATTTGTCTGTCGATATTGCATACAAGTTCACGATGAAATATTTTTTTATAATTGAATGATATTGATGTACGTAGAAAATATCTATAACGATTCAATGTTTTTATAGTATATGTAGACGCATTGTTCATATGAGAGTAAGGTCGCACGTACATTGGAGAGCGTTGTACGTCGAGCGTACGGGCGTCAAGCATCGAGCGTACATTGCAGAGCGTTATATTTGAGCGATGTGGTTCATTTATATATAAAATATATACATATTTGCTGATATTTGTTCATCAGTTCAGTATTCATCATGTCTTTCATCACGGTAGATCGTCTTGCAATTATTTTAGACAGTCCAATTTTACGAATAAAATTTCTGGAAAAGAAAAGAGTTGGAGTTTATCTCATTAATTGTCGCAGGAAAATATATGATGAGTTCCACAATTAATTTTTTTTTGATGTAAGAAAATCTCCAACGAGATTTTTTCGAATATCTTCGAATGTCAGTTGAGCTTGTGATTTTGTATTAAACTAAAATTAGTTTTATCACACGACACCACTTATCTACAATACAATTCGCGGCAGTCAAATATATACCTCATGAGCGTCGAGCGTCCAAAATTCGAACATATTTGATTTGTGATGCGCCGCACCGCTGACACTCGAACGCTCGTAGTCAATAACGCACTCGGATTTAAATAATATGGGTTTAAGTTTCTTCGCGACGCGACGCCCAACGCTCGACGCTCTCCAATGTACGCGTGACCTAATCAGTGTTGGGAAATATCTAGATAAGTTATCTAGATAAAAATTATTTATATTTTATCTTATCTAGATAAATTTATACTCAGTTATCTTTATCTTCATTTAGATACAAATCTTGTTATCTATGAGTACCAATCTAGATAATTTATTTAATGGGAATAAAAATAAAATTTGAAAATTTAAAATGTTTTTATATTTTTCTGTACATCATACACCTATTACACAGATAATAACAGACAAGATGACAATCTTCTTATGAAGTTTATTAAAAAAAAAAACTCTTTATATTATATGTTTATTTTTTCAAAATGTTTGAAATTTGTTAAAAAAAAGACAGAAATGTATTGTTATTTTATTTTTCAAATCTAAGATTTTTTTATTATTAAGTTAGGGTCATCTTTGTCATTTATTTGTCATCTTCTTATGAAGTTTATTTCAAAAAAAAAAAATTTTATATTTTATGTTTATTAATGTTTGAAATGAGTTTAAAAAATGATATTTATTTCAAAATATTTTTAATTATGAATATTTTACCTAATATCTGTAGGCTGTAGTATCCTGAATATTTTCAAAATCAAACATGAAATTATCTCATATTTATCTAGATAAAAATGTACTTATTTTTATCTTTATCTAGATGCAATTTAGAATAACTATCTTTATCTGTATCTAGATAAGAATTAGTATAGTCATCTTTATCTTTATCTAGATAAATTATTAGTTATCTATTCCCAACACTGGACCTAATGTTGTGATTAACGTTTCAGTTATTATCTGGGGGACGGAGTGGCCGAGTGAACTCGAGACGAACTCGGTTACGATACATACCGTCGCTGGTTCGAACCCGGCCACGAGCAGTCTCTCTACTTGGACAGGAAACAACTGCCTTTGGAGAGAGATTGCCATCCCCCCTCCCCAGGACATGGCAGAAACCTACGGGTGCCCCAATAAAATTTCTGCCAACCAGGCGGTCCGAGATTGTTAGTCATAATCTCGGACACACACCCGCCACACGAGTACTACTTACTACTAGCTATTATCTGTATACATATTACAATCGACAAGGTTAGATAACACGCAAGTATCAAGATATTTCAGATGTGCATTGTTTTAAGAATATTTTTTTTAGAAATCAGTGGTTCTTTTATGACGCAATACAGTCATTTTGATTTTTACACGTTATGTAATTTTCAAATAGTCGCTAATATTACAATTAATACACGGTATGAAACGAAATGAAATGGTATTATTTTGCATTTGGGAAATTTATATATTTTATATAGAAACAAAAAAGTATCGATTATTCTTTATTGATCGATTTCATAATTTTAATATGAGTAGTAGAAAATATGATATCGACAACTACTTAATATGACTGTCTTAGTTAAAAAGATTTTATATTGGTTTTCTAACTAATATTTTTAAGGTACCTAATTATTGTTTTAATCAGTTACAAAGTAATAACTAAACAAAAATACATTTATCCGGTGAGAAAAACTGTTAAATAATACAAGTTTATAAATTGATGAAACGTATACAAGTGCAAAACACATCAATAAATACAATTATACTCGAGTAGGTATATCTATATTTTATATATATATTGCTATGATTATTATAAGATGTAAAATGCCCTCGAAATACAAGATATATACTCTTATAATCGACCAATCCTATATTTACGTGTTCTATAACGATTCTATCTATATTAGACAGGTTTGACAACGAAATATCTACGAATTTATGTGAAATTTAATTTTGATACACATATAAAAGTATAAAAATACAAAACATTATGTAACACTTATGCTAAGCTCTACATCCAAGCAAAACGAAAGGATATTTACAACACATTAAATGATGTAATCAAATTATATGCTATAAAATATATAGGTCAAAAATATTAGTTATTCTGTTGGTCGTACAAATAAAACGATGATTTTGATATTTTAATATAATTCGCTTTGTCATTATACAAACACAAAGTAAAAATATGAATTGTTTAAACAACCGATTTTGGTTTAAAATAATAAAAGCATGTACTTAATCTGAAATATTTTAAGGCGAAGAGAAAATTTGAATTTTCAAGTATTAACGCATTAATAAATAACGGGTCTAAAATCAAACAGAATGTTTAAAAATTATTATGAAATATGTGTATTGTAAGAATATTGTGGCACAAGTTGAAATAATGAAATAATTATCTTCATATTAGAATTATTTTGGAAAATACTGTATAATAAACTAAACTTCTTTTGAAGTAATATACTACCAAAATGTTTATCTATAAAACGTGTACATGACATTTTGTAAAACTTGTATTGGCTATAATACTGTCATGATTACATGTAGAAAACAATGTTTTGAAAAAACTTATGAAAATATTTAATTGCACAACAAATTCAACGATGATTTAAAAATTGAAATAAATACAGGAAGAACATACATATATCAACTGCTATTGCATAGTTATTATTACATACTGGTTTTTTTAAATAAACGAGATACCTAATTTTTTATAGTCAATAATTGAATTTTTTATTTTCTAAAATGTTATAGCTAACAATAATTCATCATTTGTATGTGGTATATTGATAAAAAATATTAGACATTATTATTTTATACACCAAACTGATTTATTTTTGACAAAAAAAATGAATTATGTGTGGTTATAAATTACTTAAGTATTATCAGTACACTACTAAACCATAGTAATGATACTATTTAATATCTATTTATATTTATAATTAATAATTTATTAATTTAGAGTTCATAGAGGAAATATTACGAATAAATTATCAAATTTAATATAGATTTATTAACGCGGAAGTTTGATTACAGAAAAAAAAGAAAGTAGCCATGGTATACATTCCTTGCTATTCGTTAAAATCCAAAACATAATAACTACATCCAACGATTATAAATTAATGAAATTATAATTTAATATATATCAATAAACTGAACTCGGAATAAAACAGAGTGAGCTACGAATATACAAATAATATAACAGATAGAGCCAAAAATAGATGGGTTTTCTCTTCACTTAATGGAAGTAAAAAGTTCTTGATAAGCTCATTTGATCCGTCAGATAAAAAAAGTTTATCATCGATAATCTTATTTATATAAGGAACAAGGAAAAACTATGGCTGTCAATATTATCCATTACACGGACAAGCTTAATAAATTCTTGAAATCAGAAATGCACAGAAGAAGACAAACCATCAATCCGTTTAATATTTGGTTTCAACAAGATGGGGCACACTCTTCTCACACTGTCACTGCGACAATGAATATCATAGGTAAGATGTTCCCCGGTCGCTTCATCTCGCGTTTTGGGTATGTGCATTAACCACCAAGGTCACCTGACTTGATGGAATGCGAAATTTTTCTTTGAGGATATCTTAAGTCACGTGTTTGTGAATCAAAATCTCGCACCTTGGATGACCTTAAGGATACAATTAGAGCGGAAATTTCAATAATTTATAAAGAATTGCTTCAATGTGTTCATTCAATTTTTTTAGATCGGCTTTGTGGGTTATATGCCTGGTGTTGTTTAAAAAAAAATGAAATGGTGGTTATTTACGTATATTATATATTTACGTATAATAAAATGTTTGTACGTATAAAATATACTGAGTTATGACTTTTTGTCTCGATTCTCATTGCCCATCCTGTTTACAGAACGGTTGTATTCAATTGCGTTTTTTGATATTTTATGTTTTTATTTATTCAATTTTGTACGTTTTTCATGATGTAACTTATTAGAATAGTTGTGCCATCACTGAAATTCGATAAAAAACGAAACTGTCACGAAATGCTGGGCAATGTGTTTGCTTGTTGTAATATTTGCAATCTGTACATGAAAATAATTGAATATAAAATGTCATTTCCAGTTGAAAAAAAAAATTTTAATATATATATAATGCGATATTAGTAAAGAAGTAATACACATGGTTCTACATTGATTGTTAAGTTATTATAAATAACAAACAGTGAAGCGATATTAATCATAATCCACGAATAGGATAGTTCGACGAATCTCGATGGCTCCGCTTGAAATGACTCTTAACCATCAGATATTCGTGGTGACGGACAATGTGCGAATAACTCGTCCATTTCCGCGGTATATAATACTGAAAACGTAGATTATAGATATATATGCGTGCTTTTCATTGTCCTCTTGTCCTTGCCAAAGGCACCCGCAGACATTTTCACTGGGAGATGCATAGTGTATATTAAACATATTAATATATAGTCATTAAGTATTATAGTATTTTATACTGTAATAATTTTATTTATTCAGTGTATAACTTATTACAAATGTAGTAAAAAAAAACTGACGGTATATCATTAACTGTATAAAATAATATATATATATTATATAATAAACAAACGTTGGAAAAAATAGCTGGAGGAGATATATTCCCTCTTTCCCCAGGCAACCTTGGTCCTAGGACAACTTAACAAATTATACCTCGGCGCAATTCTCATTTCTCGTCTGTCCTTTTTACATTTCTCCGCGTAAATGTCATTTGCGAACGAATCAATCGCAGCCGTCGATTCCGTTCTACACTTATCTCGTTCGAAGCCCTACATGTCTTAAATAACGCGTAATATTGCCTTGGAGCACTTAGTTATAACATATTTATTTTTTTGTAACCATTGTTAGTATAGCAATTGTTTGAACGAAAAGATTAACATCCTATTTTTTAATTTTCCAATTTAAATACAGTGTACTCTCGATTATCCGCAAGCGGCTATCTGCGATGCGGATTATATATAATAATAAGCGATAATAATCATTTTTATTTACGGAAATAAAAAAAAATTTCAATTTCTTATTAATTTTTTATTATAAAATATAATTTTTCGGATTATCCGCGGAATTCGTTTATCCATGGATGTTATGCCACCCGATTCCGCGGATAACCGAGAGTACACTGTATTGTTAATGTTAAACGTTTGTAAAGGTACGGTTTCCTAGGCGCGGTTAGTTTGCAGCAACGATATTTACACATTATGCCAATATACTGTTTTCCAAAGCGCGGCTGCGAATCGCGACTGAACTAGACCCGTAGCGGGCCGGCGACTCTACCGTGACGACAGCAGTGGTATCGTGACAGTCGTCGGCGAATATTGTCAAAAATACGGTTTTTGTCGCAAAATGTAAATATTATGTACTATACAGGAAGTAATATATAGTAGACATGTGCTATCAATACTGTTTTAATTGTAATATTATAACGTCAAACGTATACTATTATGTTTTTACCGGGTTTACCGAGTTTTTACCGGTTCATGATGAAATATTTATTGAAGAATATAAATTAGAAAATACAATTTTATTTTCTTACTCCTCTTTGAGTAAATTAATGATGATTTTTTTATTATTTACAACACACACGATTTTGGACATACTGAAATTGTTTGGTTAAATAAATGTCGTTATTCTACAAATTTCAAAGTACTACTGCAAATTACAGAAAATATGTTTAGAGTCGCTGCGATTTAAATATCTACGAATCCAGTCAGAATTCTGCGACTGGTCGTCGCGACTAGCTGCGCCTAGGAAACCATACTTTAAAACGGAGACAATATGTGGGTCTGGCCAGGGGTGGACTGGGAATAAAAATCGGCCCTGGGGGGAAACAGAAAATTCGGTCCAAAATTTTGAAAATTACTATTTTACTCTTTTTTATTTTATTCAGTATTAGTAAAAAAATACAAATAATATACAATCTTTACGTTTATTGAGTTTTTATTTTATCGGCCCAAAATAATTCAAGCAGCCAAACATTTCACCGGCCCAATCGGGGATCGCTCACCCACTGCCTTAGCCAGTCCACCCCTGGCATCTGTGAAAAAACAAATCAATTATTTACACTTAAAAATAATAGAATTGATTGTATTTCGTAATTGTTGTAGGCAATGAGGAATCCATGATATAATTTGGGAGGGGACATAGTCTAAAATACAGTGATCATTTTGGAAATTTATTTCCTAATTCACTGTTATAACATTTGTTTATAATAATATATTTAGTTATGTTAACTAGAACTCATAGTTACCTCCGTTGTAAGATTAGTGAAATGTACTAAACATAAATAAGTATTTACGATTAAAAACAGTTGACCGAACTAAAATTTGAAATAACTACAACCATAAATAGGAGTGCACATTGCTTATTGAGTTATTCATTTTTTTTTAATAATACCTATCTACTATTCATTATATACGTTATATCATAAACATTAACGTTTATTATTCGCAATCAAATTAAATTGTAATAATTACTACATTTTAATATTTTTTTTTATCCAAACAAATAATAATGCGTACGTGTACCAAAATATATATATATATATATTATACATATTTCATATAGGTGTACAAGTGATGGTTACTAAGCATTTTTCCCCCTGGAAATCATGATACTCACATTTAAACGGGGTTTTTTGTTTTTAAAAAAGTCATGGTCAACCAGGTGGTAGGAGGTGATCGCCCCGTAGCCCTTCCCGTTATTTTATGTATATACTTATATATATATATATATATATAAACCTGTGACATCAACCTTATGTATGTGGTGTATATAAACCACGTGCAAACGGCGAGCATCGAAGGTCAGTAGTTTTGATCAACTACACGAGGCAAGCATGAACCGGTCTTGGTTAGTAACAATAATTAGACATATTGCGGTGTACGCAACGTAGGTTCGCACGCATAGACAGTAGTTATAATAGTAATAATAATCACAGCATAGCGTATTCTGTAACTCCGAGAATTAGCACGTGCGATCGACGCGCGCAACGCGATGGCACATACGTCGAGAGACTTCAACGCGTGATGTGGTGGGCACCGACGACGACGTCCGCGCGTCTACGGTCAGCAGTGTGTGTCGGCGTGCGTTCGCGACGCTACGTACCCACCCGTGTCATCGTCGCCACGTGTCCTTACGATGACGCCAACACGTGCGCTGCTTCAACAATACCGTCATCGGAGTTCGAGCAACGTGTTAATCGCGGCCGCCTTCTTCTGGACGTTCTGCTCCGTCCAACCGACGGACGCCGTCGACTTTTTAAGCACAGTGAGTGTACATCATTAAAAACATTAAAATATTATCGTTGTATCATACATAATAATAAATAATAAATAAATAATAATCGTATATAATAGTAAATTTCATTCCATTTTGTGATGCGAACGGATAAACCATTTGATGATAGATCTACCGATGCATCGGTCGAGTTACATGATAATATAATATGTTGAAATAACAAAACAAATAAGATTAAAAAAACAATAGTTTATGATGCACGATTACAATGTTTAAGTTAAATAGTGATAGACGGACCCCCCACATTTGGCGTTCGACATATTTCGTCTAAAATGGTTTATTAACTAAGCAATATTGTGGTAGTAGAACGGCTAGGCACTGGAGCTCTACACAGGCCTGATTATTAAAGCCCAAGCCCGTCCACTATTTTTTTTTATATGTATTTAGGTCAGCCCGGGTTTGGTTAAATTAAATAATAACCAGGCTTTTAGTTACATAAACGGCCCAGCCCAACCTTAACTTGTTTTCGTTTTAGAAATTACAATTTGTAGTCTTTAATTGAATTAATTTGTTTTTACTATAAAATATCAGCTCGTAAGCCATGGCTTGGCCCTGAAAACTCACACTAAGTTCATATCTGGGCCAGGCAAAAACGGGCTGGACCAGGCCAGGACAGGAGCTAAACAGGGCTTTACTAGACACGTAGCCAGAAAATTAATATTAAGTGAGGGGACAACAATTTTGAGCCCTTGTATCATTTTCCATAATTTGTTTCTTATGAAAAATTTATAGAACCAGTAGAGGATACTATTTGACATAAGTTCCCATTTAATATTACTTTTATTATTAATATACCCTATATTTAACTTTATAATAGTATATTAGTTATTCCAAAAAAAAATATTTATTTTTCGATTGCAATTAATAAAAAAAGCTCAATAGGGTGACTGCTCCAGTAAATGAGCCTTGATAGTTGGTACATAAATAGGTTAACTATTTTAAAGTTTTATATTTTATAATTTTTAAGTTTTTGTTTAATGTGTATGTTATTATATATTGAACTTATGTTAACAGTACCTATGTTATGTTAAATTTTATGTTGATGTTATTTACTATACTTACTAAGCAGTAAGTTTAATATGCTTTTTTATGAATTACTTTTTTTTAATGTTAATACTACACTAATTATGTATACGATTATGTTTTTCTTTAAGATTTTGTGTTGTTGATGTTAACTCAACTATATTATGTTTTTTTTTTTTCATAATTTTATATTGTTGATCTTAACTACTATACAAAGTATATGTTTTTGATGTTATTTAAAAAAAATAAGTACTTAAAAATAGATTATTTTGTCAGGTGTTCATTTACAGAATAATAAGTGTTTATTTATCGAACTTTTTATTTCATTCGCAAGAAAATTTGTGTTCATTTACTCGGCATTTTGTTCATTCACTAGGAAAAATTGATTTATTTCAATAAACATTTTTTTTAACAGTGGCTATATATTCTCTTATCCATTATCTTATCTTTTTTTTTATTATAAATCATAAGTTGACATATCATAAAATATATAAATAAAAATTGAACATGATGATACTACAATTTATTATGATACAAATATTTATTTGTCTACAAAACCTTAAGTGTTCATTCACTGGAGTAGTCAACCTATGTATTGAATAAATTTATAAGATATACCAACTTTTTTTTAAGGGGCCTTTGATTAGAAAATACTTACACTTTGGCTACCTAATACTTATCTAGCACTGAACATATTGTTATAGTAAAATAAATAAATAATTAATAGCCTATTGGCAATTATAAGGACACGGGTTTGTCAAAACTATTGTACTGGAACATTTTGTTTCCTCGTGTTTATTAATAACATGATTTTTTTGTTTTTTTTTTGCTGAATAAAGAAATTGCTTATAGTATTTCGCTTCGACATTTCTTAAGACAAAATACTATAAATAATATACCTACACTTGTATTATAAATAAAACATGCATGCAAAATAAATACAGTATTAGTCAAATAGGCAAAATCGCACTATGCTACTACAGGATTGCAATAGTAAACAATACAATTTCATGATTACTAAATATTTTACAATAAAAGATTATTTTGAAAATAATTGATAAGGGCATAATCGTGCGCTACGCACAGCATACGCCTCAGTTGTTACAGTCCCATTAATATACATTTATAGATAGGATAAAGGATTTCCCATTACGCCAAATGCTTACATGTATATGTATATGTATTAAAAACATCTATATTATCTGTATTATTAGATAATATATTAATATCATTGATTATAGAATAGATTATAGAATCTAGTTAATATCAAAATTTAAAATAAGAAAAACCATAGTTAGTAATATGTTATAGAATACCAATATTTCATAGTTATAAATACAAACAATAATATATGTGAAACGAGTTGTCATATTAGATTATTATATTAGTATATTAGAGTAGTAGGTAAGTACTATTATTCTTCACGGAAGCAATGCGAAAGCAGTTCCCGTGGCACCGTCGATTCAAAAACGGATAGATAAAAAAAAAAAAAAACCGGATTGGCCTCACTCTGTTGTACAGTTGGGGGTGGAGTGCACCTCGTTTATAGGATAGGTCATTATTACAATGGATTTGTTAAATTTGAATGCAATGACAGATATCATTATATACGAATAACGGAGTATATTACGAATATTCTATACGGAGTTAATATGTTTGTCTAGGATATAATACATTGTTATTTATAAACATTGTAAAAAGTATATTTTATTTTGAAACGATAAATATATTTTTCAATTAGGATGGGTTGGCAGTTGTATACAGCGACATAGTTTGTCAGTCTAGAATATTATACATTATATTATATTTTACATGTAATTTTATGTCAATATTCGATGTTCAAACGCTTATAAAAAAAAATTGTGCCTATGGATTTTAATAATTTTTGAATGACAATAAGAACTACTTCTGTGGAATCTTCTATTAAATTTTCAGATATTTTGTACGAGCCAAATTTTTTTTATCACCGTTTTTAAAAATAAAATGGAAAAAAATCAAATATTTTAAATGCCTATAAGTGGCTTAAAAATCAATATAATATTTTGAAAAAAATATGACATAAAAGAAATGCCAATCTTAACAGCTGGTAAAAATTTTAAAAATCTGCGACTTATACTTTTTGAATTATAACAAATATTTAAAATCGTTTGAGAATAAATCGCTATTTTATGCAATTTCGTAAATATTTAAATTTCAAACAGTCATAAAATTTTTTCCTCTGAGCCCGGTAGAAATTTTTTTAAAGATTTTTGAAGAGTAGCTTATAGATAACCTAATGTTAAAATTTTGAACCTTAAGTATGAACAGAAAAAATTTTATGAATCTTATCTACAAAATAACTTGCAAATTATCGTCATTTTTACACATTTTATACAAATCTGAGCATTATGAGCTTATAAAAAAAATAAATAGATGTTTAAAAACAAAAATTTTACAAAAATCAAAAATTTAAATTGTCTATAAATAAGTCAAAATACTTTGAAAACTTAACCATGTATAGAGAACGCCAATATAAAGATTTGGTGAATATTACAAGTTGTTGCGGTTTTTCGTTTTTGAGTTAGAGCATTTAAAAAAAATGAAATTTGTAAAAATGTGATTTTGCGTAAAATTTCCCGTTTTTCGTTATTTTTTTATCGTTTTTTCGATTTTTTTAAAAAGTATTGAAAAAGTTGGATTTTTGACTTGCCAAAGTAAAGTACCATCTACATTCACTTTCCTTTCAGAAAAGTTGCTGCTAAAAAAAATAAAAAAAAAAAAAACACATCATTGTAAAACCAATAGATTCCATCACTCCGTTCAGAATCTAAAAGGTACTATTATTCTATTATTCTTAATAACATATATTCGTGTTTCGATGGTTAAGTATTACAATTTTTTTCTGCTCATTAAAAATGACCATAATATTATATTATTTAAGGTTGGACCAATAGCCAATTGTAGATCCAGTTGTAGGGCCAGGCATTTTCAGGTAGGCCCTACCTGGCGCTGCCACTGGGTTTTTCTATACAATTTTGATCGTTTAGTAAATAAATTCACGGATGCTTTTTAAAAATGTTCACGCCACCCTAGGGAGTGCACCTCGCTGGTTGAGAACCGCTGGTCTAATGGACAACTTTCTTTTAACTAGAAATGATCGATAATTGTATACATTTTACTTAGGTCTCATGAATTTTCTGGGTGTAAAAAAAATGTAAATCTATAAATTATGTGGGTATAATATACGATATATTATCCTTAAAAAATTATATTAAAAGTTTTTTTGTTCTATATATTCAAGGGTCAGCTCATCGAAAACCATGGCCATTCGACGGGATACAGTAGACACTCCGTGCCGACCGAAGATGGATATTTGGTTAATTTGTTTCACATCAAAGGTCATGGCGGTCCACCGTTCTTGCTTCTCCACGCACTCATGGGAGCCTCCGATCAATGGTTTTTGAGAGACAAATATCACGATTTACGTACGTATAATGCTGTGTTGGGTTAGTTACTTTAAAATAGTGATAAGTTACTTTACTCGTTATTCGTTACTTAAATGTAATGAAATTACATTTTACGTTACTCGAATGCAATTATTATGTGATTATTTTATTTTTCGATGAAAAAAGTAACTTTAAAGTTACAATTCAAAAATTTAAATATCTCATACGTTCAATATTATACTACGTGCTACGAGAGAACACATACGGTGACCGAAACTCATTTTTTCTCGCACATAAGCGTTCCTCTTCATGAAATAGTCATACTGAAATAAGCCGAGCGCCATCGGAGCTCATCGATTTTCGGTTTAGGCATTGATTATAGTCTAATATCTATACTGGATTATACAGTGGCGCCCACGTTGGGTATCAAATGGTGCAATTGCACTGATTTCTCATGGGTCCCGGGGCCTACATACATTTGGAAGTCCCACTCTGGTCTCTAGAGCAAACATAATAAATGCATAACTATTCATCTGGATCTTCAAATTCTTAAGGAATTCGCAATATTTTTAAATTTATTTAAACGTGCATTTCAAAGTGGATTTAGAAAAAAAATGATTTTAATCAAATGAATATGGTCATATGGATCAAAATAAATTAGGGGGGCCCTATTATAATAACTGTATTGGTTCGCGGAAAACCTGTGGGCGCCACTGGAACTATCTATGGTTTGGGTAATGTATACACAGTGGTCAACGACTCGTGTTATTTTACCTTTTATTAATAAAAATTAATATTTAATCATTTATTGAATTTCTATAGAATTCGTTTATGCTTTTATACAGTAATTACTTATGTAAAATAATTTACATTACATTTTCGTTAGACAGTAAAAATTGTAATGAAATTACGTAACCCGTTACTTTTCGTTGCGTTACTACCCAATACTGGTATAGTGTAATAATATTATATTGGATATGTCGCCGTGTCTCGTAACGAAAAACTTAATAAACTTCCTCTTATAGCTTCGATCTTGGCCAATAACGGTTACGACGTGTGGTTGGGAGACTTCAGAGGCAATCTATATTCCAAGCAACACACGTATCTCAATGTATCAGACCCGGAGTATTGGAAATTCAGGTGAGTTTACAATAACAACTTATTGCACTCGTAAAGATACTATAATGGTTTATAATTAAAATATCAAAGATGTATAGAAACAAATAAAAAAAAACCATTTTTTTTCGCAAATGTCATATAATATAAAAAAAAAATTGAAAATAATGTATAGCAATTTTTTTTTGTTTTTAATTATTTTTAATTCGTTATTGCTGTAATTGTTATGATTTAAAATATATATTTCAGCATTGATGAATGGGCGTTATACGATGTTCCAGCTATGATCGATTTCGTGTGCAACAATACCGAATACGATAAGACGTACCTGGTGACGTACTCAATGAGTAGCGCCGTTGTGCTGGCCACCACGTCGGCAAGGCCAGAATACAACGACAAGATCATCGTCAGCTATCACCTGGCTCCGTTTATAGCGTTCACTAATATTAAATCCATTTTGTTACGGATCGGCGTACACTTTGGTCAATTCTATCTAGTAAGTTTACCAATAGGTTCTCTACGTACATGTTATGTTATCAGAAGACTTTTCACCTCTTTTTTGAAACCGCGGTTTTGATCATAAAATACTAGCTGTTTCTGATGACGTAACTATGATTTCTAAAAAGTGTCTGAGAGTGCTTAGGGAGGAAGGAATGGTGTTATTGGAAAATTAAATTTAACAATAAGTTTTATCTTACTTAAAAACTTTAAGACACATCATATACACGTATATAAACAAGAATGTGGCCGATGTACTCAGTAGATGACCATTAGTTGAAAACCGTAAAAAGTACGTGTTAAATATTAGTAAGAAATTATTTATTATATTTTATTGGCAATATTTGTCCAGAGACTTAACAGTGAGAGCGTACAAATTGGAAATTGTGTAAACACGAATAATATAATATATACGTTGCGGGCATAAGGACGTAATAAAAATAAAATCAGAAGATTGTAATTAAATATACCTACTCCCAATTGTGTGTAAACAAAATGTTAACAAGCGAAATAACGATGGTTTTTTATAATTAGAGTAGATGACCTTATGCCATACAGAAATTATTATGAAATATGTAGATAAATACTTCTACATTTGTAATAGGTTACAATTAAATATTTTTATGAAGAAAATTAACTGTATTAAACATATTTTTTATAATATTATGTAGTATGCACCTACATTAAAAAATATCTAGTTTTGTTTTTAAAAATAATATAATCATTTTTAATCCAGTGTCATAATTTTTTTCGGAGGAGAGCAACTTATGCATTTGCCACAGTTTAGAATTTAGCAATTCAAAAGTCGGCACATCATCAAAGTATAAATACTTACTTTATAAAGTCATTGAATTGTTGTGAATCAGAAAAATGAGAAGTGTACTATACGGATACGCAATTGAGAACGACAGGTGTTGGATATGTTTGATGTTAGATTAGTGATTCAAACTAGTTATTGTCCGTGGATAGCTAGTAGCACTGATTTTAAAAGAGAATCAATGTTAATAGATAGATAAAATACATTGTAATTTTAGATTCTGAACGGAGTGAAGAATGTATTGATTTTACAATGATGTGTGTTTTTTTTTTTTTTTTTTGTGTCTGTCGACACGTTTTGGGGCAGTAAAAATGCTTCGATTGCCTTATGTAGCAACTTTTCTGAAAGGAAAGTGAATCTATTTGGTACTTTGGGGGGTCAAAAGTTAAAAATTTCCAATATTTTTTAAATGCGACGGGAAAAACCATAAAAAAATTTGGGAAAAACGGGAGTTTTTACGCAAAACCAGTTTTTGACATAATCAAATTTTTTATTTTGCTATAACTCAAAAACTAATCGATGTAAATACTTGAAATTTTCACCAAATGTTTAGATTAGCGTTCTCTATACACCATTAAATTTTCAAAGTATTTTGACTTTTATGAAGCTATTTATAGACAATTGAAATTTTCAATATTTTTAAGTATTTTTTTTTTAAATAACGATAAAATTTTTTTGGCTGCCTAGAAAATCTTGAAAATTTAATACAAGGTTTCTTATAAGTTATTCCTTAACTGATAAAAAAAAATCTAAAATCGTAAGTCACAATTTTTTTTTATAAGTGCTCAAAGTTACAATTTATACGAAATATGTAAAAATCACGATAATTTGCAAGTTATTTTGTAGATAAAAATTCATAAAATTTTTTCTGTTCATACTTAAGGTTCAAAATTTTAACACGAGGTTATGTATAAGCTACTCTTCAAAAATCTTTAAAAAAATTTCTACCGGAATTAGAGGAAAAAATTTTATGACTGCTTGAAATTTAAATATTTACGAAATTGCATAAAATAGCGATTTATTCTCAAACGATTTTAAATATTTTTTATAATTCAAAAAGTATAAGTCGCAGATTTTTGAAATTTCTACCAGCTGTTAAGATTGGTATTTCTTTTATGTCATATTTTTTTCAAAATATTATATTGATTTTTAAGCCATTTATAGGCATTTAAAATATTCGATTTTTTTACATTTTTTTTTTATAATCGGTGATAAAAAAAATTTGGCTCGTACAAAATACTTGAAAATTTAATAGAAGACTCCACAGAAGTAGTTCTTAAAGTCATTCAAAAATTATTAAAATCCATAGGCACAATTTTTTTTTATAAGCGTTTGAACATCGAATATTGACATAAAATTACATGTAAAATATAATATAATGTAGAATGTTCTAGACTGACAAATGATATCGGTTTTTTAAAATGCCCTAACTCAAAAACGAAAACCGCAACAACTTGAAATTATCATTAAATCTTTATAATGATGTTTTCTATACATGGTTAAAATTTCAAAGTATTTTGACATATTTTGACTTATTTATAGACAATTTAAATTTTCGGTTTTTCTAAATTTTTCGTTTAAAAATAAAATATACTTATATAATATTTATAAATAACATTGTATTATATTCTAGACTAACATATGAACTCCGTTCAGAATCGTTATTCGTATACAATGATATCTATCATTGCATTCAAATTTAACAAATCCATTATAATAATGACCTATCCTATAAGCGAGGTGCACTCCACCCCTAACTGTACAGCAGAGCGAGGCCCATCCGGTCCTTTTTTTTTTAGAATGTTATTCTTCGAGAATGTTGAAATTGGATTATTGGAATATGCCAATATGCGTTAATAATAACTTTGTGGTTGACCTACCTAATTTCACCAAACAAAAGTAAACGTAATTATTCTAATGGTGTTATAAAATATACACCGTGCAAAATATCCAGATCTTGGCAAAAATCGATTTATTAATAATTACTTAATAAAAATTAATGATGTGACATAAATCCGGATTCTGTAAAAGTAAATAGTCTATAATATACGTATATATGTATACAAAAATGAATAACACGTGTGATACGCAGCCGTATTATTGAAAAGTGTAGAGGTACAAAGTAACATTTTGTTGGCAACATGCTACTAATAAGTATACCAACACAACCAGTGGGTGGATACTGATCAATATCGGGCGACATATCAAAGAAATTTGTTGCGTTTTGATTGATTTACATTCTGAACGGAAAACATCGCTCAGTGTGTACGGTATTGTAAACTGTTACGTGCCACCGGCTCGATTTCAACTTGTGCAGTCAATGATGTATTTAATTTAATAAAATGTGAGACTTTAACTTTTACAATACGTTTATTTAAATAATTCAAAGTGTTAAAGCAATTCATAAAACAGAGTGACGTGAAGTTGCTTGCAGTTCCGTGACTAGAACTCATCTAATTAGTGGTTGATTCGGACCCTCTTTTATATGGCTCGATTGACGTCATTGGAAAGCTGCACCCGGTTGTTTGGTGGTTTCCAGGAATAGGTGTTTGAACTTACACGATGCTTCGCAGAAATACTGCAACTGGTTAATTCCTTTTTATGGTACTGTGGACTCGTTGCCCTTGCTAATTTGATAATCTCCAGGAATAGGTGTATGAGTTTATACGATAATACCTTATTCGTGGAAATTCTGCACACGGTTTAGTGCTGAATCTACTTTTAATACTTTATACTTTAATAGTTTTATTTAATAGTTTATAATACACATGATTACGATTAATATAAGGTTTATATCATTATTCTCCGTATTCTAAATATACATGTGGTCAGTGCCGTAGCCAGAAAATTGTTTTGGGGGGACACTTAATTTTTTTTTCAAATTTTGTAATGCTAGAATACCTAATTATCACCTATTACTTAATGGCCCCTTTGTTTATAAAGTGTTAACTACAGGCCTATTATTTTTATGACTACCATTATATACTAATAACATATAGGTATTCATTTATTATATTTAACCATATATTTAACATAACAGAGTATTATTATTATTTCTTTAATAATATTTTTAAATTACATTTATGAATACAAATTATAAAATAAATAACTTATTATTATTCGTTATCATAGATTTATCTTGAATTATATAAATTTAAAAATTTCTATGCGATGTACTATGGGTCTTTGGCCAACCCAAATAAAAAAAAAAAAAAAGATTTCGGGGGGGGCACGTGCCCCCAGTGCCCCCTGGCTACGGCACTGCATGTGGTCATAATATGTTATATGATGTGTGGAGGCGTAGCGAATTTAAATCGACCTATACCTGTTGTCTGTATGCACGGCTCATACATATTTGTATTATTTTTAAACTTTTGCATAATGTAGTAAAAAGAGCTCGTAATAGAACTTATAGAAATGCTGAAAACTGCTCCTGCCTTGTGGAACATACAGACCAAAGGATATCGGGATAGGAACCTGAAGTTTGATGAAACTACCAAAATAGCAGTGCACTTCGAAACAAATATGGATGAAATACCAAGGAAAATTAAGTCCTTAAAAACTCAGTTTAGCCAGGAATGGAAGAAAATTGTAAAGAAAACTAGAACTAACTGGTGTGGATTGTGGAAGTACAACTATTGGTTCGAACGTGCCACACAGTTGACAATATTTATCCAGATACAAATATTTTCATCCTAAAAATTTGTTGCCAACATCTGGCAACATGATATTTACAGTTGTCAACATATAGTTGTCCTCTATTACATAGTAATTTTCTTTATTTTACCGAAATCGTAATAATGCAATAGTATAAAGAGAACTCTTAATATAAGATTTAGTAATATGCCAAGATTTGATCACCATAATATACCATGTGTGATTACCC
Organism: Sipha maydis; assembly: GCA_034509805.1. NCBI lineage: Eukaryota > Metazoa > Arthropoda > Insecta > Hemiptera > Aphididae > Sipha > Sipha maydis. The sequence goes on from JASXSY010001561.1 coordinate 110,194, forward strand.
TTTTCTCAGGCAATAGCACGAAATATTAAGAAGTTTGAACTGTTCCCACGAAACCATTGGTCGATAAATTCCATATCGTTGTTCTGTAGTAAACAATCTATTTTCCTTAACGCGTGCGTATCGGTGCTATCAGAATTTTTCGGATTCGACACCACCTCTGGAAACTCAACTGTGAGTATTTTTGAATTTTTGTCACCATTTTGGTGATTGCACCTTCGTGCGATGTTGTTTATAATTATAATCGAAAGAACAGTGTTTTATTGGTAATGTTTCAGATGAACTTGGATTTCAAGTTAGCTTACTCGAGGGCTGGCGTATCGTTGAACAGTATAGACCATTTGCTTCAAATGATTCGAACTAGTAAGTACTCAATTTAGAAAATAAATATGTTAAATGATCTAATATAGTTTCATCGGAGTAGTACTATCTTTGCCAACTAATTTGATATTCTTCAAATAATTTTCATGAATGATGTCCATCGTGTAATCTAAAAAAATAATTATTCATTTTAATGAACAATTAACGTATGAATAATTATTATTTCGAAAAAATACAATACAGTTAGCTCTCTTAAAACTAAATCGCAAGGAACGTAGTGATTACATAATATTTAGATATTTTTTATAAATTCGTTAAGAGGACGCCACACCAAAAGTGAAACGTAAACAACGACCGATAGAACGCGCTGTTAGATGTTTTCGCGCGGACCAAGCACGCGATGTGCGTCGTTGACACGCCCATTACTCGTAATCATATTGCAATTGCGTCTAGGGAGAAATAATAACTTTGCCCCTCCACCAGTGAAATGCCCAGAAAGGATCCAAAGTTTTACCCGATCCAAGGCAATCACGGCACTGCGTTGTCTAGCCTGATGTGGTGCGCCGCGTATCAAAACCCATTTTCATAGATCCCTTGGCTGGCTCTACTATATACAACAGGGCGTGCGCACTCTTTGTAACAGTCTCCATTTTCCAGGTAGATTTCAACATTACGACATGGGGTCCAGTAAGAATATGAGGAAGTATGGGCAACTCAAACCACCTGAATACGATTTACGTAAAGTCACGTCACCCGTTGTACTGTACTACAGCCCGAACGACAGGGTCGTCGACAGCGGTGTAAGACGTTTTTTGATTATTCATTCATCCAAGTATAGTGTAACTAGTAGATATTAAAAGACTAATTTACTACATTCTTCCATAATGATTAACGCAAACTTCGATCATATATGATTATATATTTGATAATTTTAAGCGACCTCTTCACGATCAATAATGTTGAGCCAATAAAATTGTGCCAATATTTTGTGCAATATACATTTCCCCTAAACCTTTGAATATTATTGCTCAATATTTAGTAAATAATATTCGTTGGCTATGTGATATGTAAAATGTAAGATGTTTAGTTTAATGCGTATTTACAAAGACAATCAATTTTGTGGCATTTAAAATTTTCTATGTTATAAATTATTATTGTTTTAAAAATGTATGATACCGAATTAATTTGCATAAAGGTAAAAAAAAGAGAGAGGGCGTTGGATAGAAGAGTAATATGTCAAAGAGTAAATAAATATAGTTATAAAAGTGATTGAACTATCTACTTGTGTATAGAAAAATAATATAGCGAAAATCAATAGAATGAATAAAATAAACCTTATTACCTTTTCAAATTCACAAATAAGAAAACAATACGTATTTTCACTGATATCATATCATAAATTGCTTATTTTTGAATAACGTACAATAATATTGAATATTGCACAAAAAATGTCCAACCGGGTTTGATTTTTTCAATATATTGTAACAATATATATTATTGTATAATCTTTCAATATCTTAAGCTTTATAAACACTTTAAACTAATAAACACTTAAACTTTATCTACACTGTCAATAATGTTGCGGAAAATCAATTATTGTGCAATATTATTAATCGTGTAAGGACCACTTTAAGGGGCCGTTACAGTAACCAATGCCGGATTAACCTATAAACAAATCAAGCACTGCTTATAAATTCGGCTCGTAGAACTTTTTTTCGTAGGTATTGAGACAATTTAAAATCTGTAGATTATCTACATCCGGATCTCAGTTTAATTCATCAATATTATTGAGTACGTATATATACTTGTTATTCTATAAATTTTGATTTTGATTTGACATTCCATAAAGGTTTTTTTTTGGCCCACCAATAATTATAATTTTTTCAAAAATCATTAAAATTGTATATTAGTAAAATAAAACGCCATTCATCAAAATTATACCAATGTTCATTATATTTTAGAGGAGATGGGAGAAGAGACAGTATATATCAAAAAAAAAGAAAATTAATAATAATAAAAATTATTAATATTTAAAACAGTTGTAATACAACATAGAATGACTTATAATAACCACATCATTTTTAAACGAATATATAAGTATCGTTTTACCTTTGTTTAAACTATGTATCTGATATGGTTTTTGTTTAAAATGAATCTGTCTGCATAAATTAAATAGAACCAAGTAGTTTGTCAAGTTTAAAATTGAATAATTTATTCTATAAACAATATTTATATTTATTTTAGAATTAGTGTACGACAAAAATAAAACTAAAAACTTTTACCTAATTTGTCTATGTAAAATTTTTATAAAAATAAAACATAATATAATTTAACATATATATATATATTTTTTTTTAGACTATACACAAGCTGATCTCGGTTCTACCAAACGTTTACCAGACAATTATCATCCCACACAACTTGTTTGGTCACATAGATTATTCGTTTAGTACGAACGCTAAAAAATTAGTATTTGATTCAATCATTAATATTGCTAGACAATTTAGAGCTCCAAGAAATCGTGCGCTATATAATGACTATTATTATTATTATTACTACTATAAATAATATTTTATTTTATTATTGTTTATATGACATTAAATATAAGTATTTCTTTGTGCATCAATATTTAATTAAAAATGTTTCTATTAATTATACTAAAGTTAAATAAATAGAACTTACGCCAATTTTTACTAAAACCGTTGATTATAGAATAGATATTTCTAGATAGATCTATTCTATAACCAATGCTTACTAATATATATAACTCAGTAAATGCGACTCACTACAATGTACAATTATTTAAATTTTAAATGAACAAAAAAAAATAATATTATAATATTGATCTTTATAGTTTAATATTTTTTTACACTTATATATATTTACATAAAAATGTGATAAATACTATATTCTAAGTTTATAGAAAAATAATATAATAACAAGTACACGTATTAGTTTATTAGAATCATGCCCTTTTTTCTAGGTAATTATCCGGTATTTGATAAATATAGTTTACAATTAATGTAGCATTAAAATGAAATTATATTTGGAATTATTTAATACCATTTTTACATGTTTTAATAAATTATAAAGTGTCAGATACATTGAATAATGATAAATTTTAATTTAATTTTTAGTAAATCAAGTAAAGTTGGTAAATACTAAATATAAAATAAAATCTTCTGTAATCAACTAGAAGAAATAACTATAATATATAATAATGAAAAAAAAAAAAAAAAAAAAATTAGAAACAAACAATATTAATACAGTAGTCACTCGATAATTCAAACAGCTCCATAAATCAAACTATAATTCAAATTTCTTTAAACGGGATTATATGTAAGCTCATATGTATAAAGATTATGTACAATATATTTTATGTATTATCCATTTTTTTTCCTCTCGATTATTAGAAAACTCAGTAAATCAAAAACCTTTATAAATCAAATTTTTAACTCGATCCCCTGAATTCCGAATTATCGAGTGACTACTGTAGTTATAATTTCATTATCAAAAGTCAGTTTGATAATCTTGAATTTAAATAATTCACGATTATTGATTTACACACACACACACACATATGTAATAATACAAATATAGATGTACAAATAAAACATTTCACAACAGTGTTTTTACAGCATTCAAAGATAATGCATAGAACCCACTTTCCGGGTTACATAAAGGTATAAAACGCCAACCGAAATGATGGAGACACGATGGGCATAATATTTTTAGGCCTTTATATCTAAACAAAAAAAATAATATTCACAATAATGAAATAAGATGAAATAAAAATGAATAAATTATCTTACTTATAAAACCAATTACATGTATCTGATAAAAATTCTAATTTTGTGAACTCTAATGATGTATGTAATGAAGTTACAGTGATTATAGAATGAAAGTCTCCAAATTGACTACAAAAAATGCCATGGGGTCCATCAATAGACACTGAGAACACATCGTTAATACTACAAAATATTACTCCACAGCCATTTGTTGCACATATAAAATTATTCATAGGTTGCTAAAAAAAAAAAAAAATGGTGAATCAATGCAATTATATATAACTTTAATATCATAAAATGTTAACATTTTTTACATTTTCATTCAAATAATGTAGTTCCCATTGAAGCCTTAGGATTGTTGAGTCAATGCCCAATAGGAAGTTTATTTGTTTTAGATTGAATAACCCAAGTCTCATCAGTTCAAATGATAAATGAGAAGGAATAGAAAATAAAGTGATATTTTTAACTGTAAAATAAAAAAAATACATAACTCAGAAAAATTATTTTTAACTGTAAAATAAAAAAAATACATAACTCAGAAAAATTTTATATTTTACTTGAAAAAGTTCTGTGTTTAAAATAAATACAAGAAAAATAGTATTTTTAATGTATAATCCATACAAGTAAAATAAATTAAAAATATAATAATTAAACCTATTTTTAAATGGCACTCAGAGTTTTATATTATAATGGACATAATTTAACTAAAAAAATAAACTGCTAGTTATTTGAACCAAAAACCATATAGTTTGATAATACTATCCAAGTCTACTCAGCTAAACCATCTCAATTACATTTTAGAAATAACTATTTGTAAAAAATTAATATTCATGTATAAATTAAATTACTATTTTTAAATTAACATTATATATTATACTTTAATGGTTAAAATTTTAAATACAAATCTCAAAATGTAAATAAGAAATTTAATCAGAGTGCAAATCAAGTTTTTAATGATGCTAGTTTTACTTATTTTAGAAATTTAAAAAAAATTGTGGTAAATAATTTTATTTTATTTTTATCTATTTTTTAAAAAGTACAGAGCAATTGAGGCCATTAGTCTTTTATCTAGGATTTATAAATAACATTTTTTTGATTAAATGTAACTTATATATATACTTACATAAAATGTTGATTTTTTTTAGTATGAGTGATGCTAAATGATTTGCATCAAACTGATGATAAACCCAATTTGGCCACGGAGTTTGCCACACACCTTTCTTATAATACCTATAGGATATAGAATGTATAATTTTTCAATGTTCATCACTTAAAGTAAATATTTTGTTAATTACCTGCTACTCTGTCTATGGTTGCTTGAATTCAAGCCCCTCATAAGGTTAGGATGAGTAGATAATTTAATATTTGGTAAAATTTTGACTTTAGCTAACTTGATGGAATTGTCATTTTCACTAAAAACAAAATTAACTATAGTTTACACTTCAAAATAGTTCAAACAATTTTTTATTTAATGTAATATGCTTAGATGTTTTATGGGAACATGTATGATTTGAATGACGAGGGGTTATGTGTTCGGAAATGATATGTTCGAATAAAATGTGTTTGAATGAAAAGTGTTCGAAAAAGCATATGTTCGGATGAATTTTTGTTCGAATAGTTAAACTCATTCTTAAAAACAATCATATTATATTAAAATATTATTTTTTTATTAATTATTTATATAGTGAAAAAAATTATTAAATGTATAGATATATCGTCAAGTAAAATAAATAAATGTATATATATTATATATATTCAAGTTAAAGTTTAAATTGTACGCAATGCCTCTTAAAAACTCAATGTTATTTTTATGAGACGATATCGACGAGGGAAACGCGCCATAATGTTAATTGTTAAATTGTCTTAAATAACCGTCTTTTCCTGGTTATAAATACAAAGTTTTCGAACAAAAATTCATCCGAACATATGCTTTTTCGAACACTTTTCATTCAAACACATCATTTTCGAACACGTAACCCGACACCGATTTGAATGTACAGAAAAAACTGTAAAATTTCTGTTGTTAAAAAATATTGTACATGTTGATTACTTTGAGTGGTTATATTTTTATGGCTGATAGATATCTTCCTAAATAAAAATTATTTTTGATTTGTTGAGTCTTTAGCGGTCATAAATCATTGTGACTCTTAAAAGAATTGATGGCAATAACACTTATTCGAAAACATAAATGGGAACTGCTAGGGACAAATATACTCCATTGCTACAATAGACAGTTAATAATTAATATTAGTGAATATTGAATGCCAGGAAGTAATAAAATTATATACCAATAGTAAGGGTATTGATGAAATTGACCAACTCATTGTTAATTAGAGGACCTTTCTAAAATCATAAAAAAGGACGTTGCGATTGTATTTTCATGCTATTTGGTATGTTGTAACCCCTGGTTGGAATATAAACAAATATTGTGAATATTTCAATCACGCAAAAAATGATAAATTAGACTTGCTAAATTTCAAACTAAGAATTCCTGACAGCTTGTTACACTTTGAATAGAAAACTAAGAAAAGAGATAGACCAAGTGCATCACCAACAACACCAAGACCTTACAAAGGATATAACAATAAGAGAGGAAACCCCTTACACCCTCCCCCCCATAACTGCTACTGTATATACCTAAAAAAGTTTTACGTTTTCTTAAAAATTTTGGTTGTAATGACTATTGGTTATTATGACAAATTTTTATTGGTTCTTCAAATATCATTAAAAACTATTTCTACCACAAGAAAATAGACAAATATCTTATAGATAGAAAATAATCCATATAACTTTAAAAGCTGATTTTAACTGTCGAAAGAGTTACTTACAAATATTAAAACTAATAGATAAGAGCATTTTACCATTATTTTAGATTAATTTTGTAATTAACATAAGTATATATTTAGAATAAATTAGAAATATTTAAATAAAAATATTATTCTTTATAGGCATATATATATATATATATATAAAATCCCATTATAAATTATACAATAATTGTTTATCAATATTACAAGTAACAGACAAATGTATTTTTACTTCATTATCTGACTGTCTCATGAAATATACTTGTAGAAACTTTTTTTGATTTTCTGGATTAGTGAGTAAACTTGATCTTGAATTTAAAATGTCGGTATAGTTTCTATGCTCAATATCTGTTGCATCAAACATTGTTGTTCAAAAAGCCAAATTATACTCATGGTATTTTGAATCTTGATAAGTACAATTTAAGATAATTTTTAATAGTTCTGGTGAATCAGATTTGCATTATCTTCCAAAAAATTTTTGCTTCAGAACATCATAGTCCTGAAGGTTTGATATTTAATTTCCCTTTTTAATTGTGGTAACACTTTTTTAAACAATTTAATAAGTTAATTACGATTTTCTATAAAATCTTCTAATAATCCCATAATTGCTTTCTCTTCTGCATATTCGATAAAATTATATGACATCAAGTTGTAATGCATTCTTTACAACTACCTATAAAATAGATTTGGAGGAACTTCGGGTCAACAATAGGCATTACCATTAGCGACCCAATCTTATGGTATACTTGACATTGTATTTGAAATGTAGCTTCAAAATGATGTCTATGGGATGTGAAATTGCAAAATTTGGTTATCCCAAATGACTGATTCTGGAATTTCATTTGGAAGCAATAAATGTATTTACATGTTTTTCATAAAAATTATTTCGAATCATCTGATTGGCAAGCAAGAAGTGATTGTAAAGGTTTCGGCGAAGTGGAAAGAGGCAACAGTAAAACTATTCCTGATGCGTAATATAAGTCAGATATTCCATTGCTAAATTGTAATGCTTGACAAAATTGGGATACTTTACCCATTGCACCAACAAAAATCTTAAAATGCGCAGAGTAATAATATCAGGTGCATATTCAATAACAAGATAAAAATTGATGTTAATGCACGGCTAGTTACAATTTTCAATCTTTTAAACTCATATCCTAAATGTGGCTGTTATTTATGCACTTTATTTGTTCTTAATATTACTTGTTGAAGACGTTTATTTAGCTGTTCTTCAGATACTTGGGCATGACTCTCTCTTGTCCTTATTCTTTGAGCTGTTCTTGCTGTGATTTAATTGTAGTTCTTTTTTATCATGTTGCATCATGCTTTTTTGATACTCTAACAATCAGAATTTTTTTGGTAGCATTAAAATTAAATAGGAATCATAAAATTATAAGCGAGCGAATAATACTAATATATTTTTAAACATTTTTGGTAGTTTATAGTTACCGAGGTAGATATGTCGATAAACTAACTCAACTGCCATCTGTTTTCTTAAGTTCAGCATTTCTATTCTCTTCCTATTGTGCTATATGTATTATAAATTGGTACCTTAACATATAGAAAAGTTCTTGCAAATAATTTATTTTACAAAGATCAAAAAAAAAAAAAAAAGCGGTGTTATTTTTAGAGAAAGTAGTAATTTTTAGATATTATTTTCAGTAAAATAGACATGTTAACCATTTTATAAGTGCACACTGAGGTGGTGACAGTAAGATTTCTTTTGTTTTATCAGTTGTTACAGCAACAAAAACCAACTGTCTGTTAGGGCCTCATCAGATGTACTGATATTCCTTTTTCTTTTTTTTTTTATGACAAAAAATAGCATATGTTCTTCTCCAAGGTTTAATTTATCTGTCTATCTCTATCTCTGTACCAAATTCCATCAAAATAAGTTAATTAGATTCGGAGTCTATCAGATACATTGAACATGTCATACATTTTAATATAGTAACAAAACTGTAACACATGTTCAAATATTTTAATAGATTTTCTAAACATTTTGTTTCTTACAAACCTTCTCCAGACAATTACGAATACAAAAAAAAAAAAAAATTAGTCAAATCAATCAAGTCATTCAAATACATACATTAGTTTTACATTTATAAATATCTTAAAGGTAAATAAAAATTATATAAATTAAATTACTAGTCAGGAAATGTAGTAGCAGATAAAATTTTAAACCGTTGACGGCCCGTAGCCCTGGCTGAATAAGGTTGTGGAAAGCTTTCAAAACACAACCGATTGTATTCAAATATCTCAGCAATTGTTCCAAATGTATTTTGCCCATCTGTATTTCTAAAAAAAAAAAAATACTTTAATATTAGGTATGTAAATTAATGAATGTAAAAACCAAAAAGTATAATAATAGGTATGTAACTTACAATTGATAAGAGACTCCAAATTTACAAGACTTTCTGGTTATGACATATTCAAAAAAATGTTGGATACTTTCAGAGTAAGCAATAATTGGAAAAACTTGATTTGGTACCAAATGCAATTTTAAAAATATAACTGGTATTCTATGAATAGAATTTTCTACGAATGCTCTATTATCACCTATTGCATTAAGTTCTCCTAAATACTAAATAACATAATAAAAATTATTGATATGTTAAATATTTAAAATAAAAAATAAAAATAAATTAAATTGATTTATAATATTACAGAATTTTAAAATTAACATTATATGCAAAAATGTATATGTTAACCAAATTAATCTAATTAAATATACACTTTAACAGATTTATATGCTTTTGAATGACTTATCCTTCCCCCAGAAATAATTTAAAATATTTTACTTATAAGTTATAATTATTAATTATTAATTAATCGATAATAATAATATATTTTAAAATCATGAAAATTGTAATTATAATTTGATCTAAATATTAATTTAAAATACACACCAACATAATATTAGTAATATAAAAAATGTCTTATAATGATTTGAAATTTTTTTTAAAAATATATATGAAAGTTCAAACTTAGTATAGTTTAAAGTTAATAAATTATTAATAGTAAATAGTAAATAGTAAATTACCGTATGTATTGGAGTTAAAATTAGATTATGAGATCTTACATCATCTGTATATGCTACATTGTTATATAAAATATGAGGAGGATTAAATCCTCTCGGTGACTGTGTTAATCTTGGTAGAATTTCAACGTCAGCATTTGAATTAGAACCATAACCATTAAGTTGTATAATCACATTAATATTTTGTCTAATATAAGTACAAAAAAAATAAAATAAAATCATTAATAATTAGACATAAAGGTAGGTATGTTAATTTTCAAACACACAAATGAATATTAAAATGTTGTTTATTAAGTGTAATAATTGTATTGAGAAAAATTAAAAAATTGGCACTATTTAACAGTGGTGTAGCCAGAAAAATATATTTATTTATTTATTTTTTGGGGGGGGATAGATTTTTAATTCTTTCTTCTAATTAAGTGCCAACTTTTTAATTATAATAAGTCTATTAATAAGTTAAAATATAAAATTTGTTATTCTTTAGTTTGTTAAAACTGAAAATTGTTTGATGATATTATACTTAAGCCTTAAAATGATTGTATATCTAACAGAATAAGAGTGATATTTTAGGGGTGAAGGGGTTATAACCCATCAACTCCTTCCTGGATACACACCTGCTATTTAATAACTCAAATCTGAAAGAACAGCAATAAATATTCTAATTATACAGTACATTTAAATCTAAAATATAATTAAATTTGTTACAATCAGACAATTTTTTAAATAAAAAAGTTAGAAATAGGTCAAGTTAAATTTTTTTAAAGTTCTAGAAAAAAATATTAACAAAATGGGTTAATTTTAATCACAGAACTCAATTTAAAATGTCCCAAAGTTTAAGAATTGATTTAATTGTTGTTGTAACATTTTATTCATTAGATATATTATCTCGCAAAAGTAAAAAAAAAGATTTATAGTAAATATAAAAATGAACATTTGTTTAGTGTAAATTTGATTCGCCCAAACATGATAAGTTATACGGTATAATGCTACATTAATGCTTTGGTAGATCGTGCAAGGTAAATTATTACCCCACTAGTTTTATACTGTGTTTTAATATTATTTTTTGTGATGTATTTGGAAAATGGATTTTATCTATCTTCTATTTATATGTCATTATTAAATAAAATAATGTTTTTATAACGTTTTATCAGTTAGTTCATTAAATATCAGTATTTTAAGTGTACGTCTAAGAATTTGGCAAATTTCTACCCTGCGCGACGGAATAGGAACTTTTTCCGTAATATATATACCTATTTAGAAATGGACGAATTAGAACGTTGAAGAATTGAAAAATTCATTAACGATTTCAATTATGAGGAAATTCAAATGACGAAGAAAAGGATAATAATGAAATTGTACAAAACGATCGTAATACGGATACTGAAAAATCCGATATTTCTGGTGAAGAAAACTCAGAATAATTAGTACGACTATAATTATCATGAATCAGACGATGAGTTACCACTTAACATGATAATATTGTCATACTAAGTCAAAAAAGATGGAACTGAATGGAATAAACATGCGCCAAATCAACGGGTTTGAACGCTTAAAAAAAATTATTACAGAAATAGCAAGTGTTTCCTCTAGTATTAGAAACAAAACAAATCATTTGCTAACGTGATAGAAAAACAATCAAGGTATGCACTAATTGTGCAAAAACCATTTTGTAGAAGTATGTCCAGTATGACCAATTTTTTAGTCATATATAATAATTTAAAAAATAATTCACAATGTAAAGCATAATTAAAAATATGAGATATAACTTTAAAACTAGGTTAAAAATATATTATTTATGTGTATAAAAAAATATAATAAAAAGAAAATATGACAAAATTAAAAGTATTAATTACATTTTGTATTTTTGTTAAATAGAATAAACTTTAAGTTTTTAATTGAAATGGTAAATGAACTTAATGCCCTAGAGCTGATGGGTAGTATTTGTTGTGCAATTAATATATTTAATTTATTTTTGAATTTGACATTTAAAATGTTTTTTAGACATTTATTACTAGGGAATTAAGTAAATCTACTACATCTTCAATAACAGTGGTGCTGGAGAAAATGGGTGAGGTCACTACAGATGTCCAGGGGGGGAGGGTCACAACCCCTAATTCCCTACGAATTGCGTTGCGCCACGTCTTACAAATATGGCCATTTGGATGTGTGTGACAACCATGTGTTACCAGGATTGCCAACCGTTCCGATTTTCAGATTTTTTTTCCGCGTCTCGATCGAAGTTTGTACGGGACATACGAAAATTACCAATTTTTTCTTTTTCTTCGATTGTTTAAATCATAAATCTCTAAAAACTTTGATTATAAATATAAATAAAACTATTTATAGTCATCGAAAAAGGTTTCATTTGTCATCGAGAAAAACAATAACCAATAATCTAATGAAGATATACGATAATTATATGTATACATGTAATACGAAAAACTAAACTGTGCTGTCGAAATCGTAGGGCGACACTAAAAATGTAGTATACTGTGTGGGAAGATAACCGGCAACTGTAGTTCCCTTGTCTCGCAGTCATCTATAAGTACCTAGGCGATTGCAGTTTATTTTGAGTATCCCCGTGTGAGGAGGGCCTAAAACTACCTAACACAAAAATATACTAGAAATGAAAATAAATTTTGTCGTACAATATATGAATACCTATTATTAAAATCGCTATTACTTGAGTATTCAAATACTTGCTACTAAATAGTAACTAGAAGTTGTAAAAGTAGGGTGTGCACGGGTCCGTTCATTAGTGTGAAAGTCCAAAAATAAATAAAAACTATGTGTGCAAGTTCATAGAATAACGATGGAACGAAAAATTAAAAACTTAGTGATAATGGTCTAGGGACTTGAAAAATAACGATTTAGTGAGTCGGGTGAGTGAGTTGGTTAAAAACAAATGAGTTCCAGTTATTCAGGTGATGTTGGGATCGTTTGGTAGTAGTAATATTAATAATAATAATAATAATAATAATAATAATGATCATAATAATAGTACACTTACTCGGCTTCGCGATTTTGGTCTTCCATGTTGTGTCCGACGTAGATACAACTTGCGCTACTGACAATTAATAACGTTCCGCCGCGTTCGTACCCCGGTACTCAGTCAGTGGTTAACAAAATGCGCAGTGCGGTACTAAGAAACGAGGTGCGTTGACGACAACGATGACGGTACAAATGATCTGATCGGTGGTGAAAACGTTTACGAGCAGGACAGTAACGCAGCGGGTTGTTAAATGTGCGTATGAAAACCGGTTATTCACGCGTACCCCCGCACTCCAACGTGGTAGCGTTACGGGGTGCGGGCCCGGCGTCGTCAAGGGTAGGATGTTTGGGTACCGGTCCATTGTACTCGCGGCCGACTGTATAGTATATCTATTTGAAGGTTTATGGTGTTTAACTGCTTGCTCGTGAACGGCCCTCAAGGAAATTTTATATGTTAAAACGATTACCGACCTTGGATCCACGTGTAATTTCGATCATGATCGAAACAGATGCGTTGGGTTTAGGTAGGTAGTTCGAATTTGGGGAAACCGAAGCACGTTTACAGTTGATCGTATATTTACGAATACCATTACGGCACTACCTACCTACCTATTGTTGACAATACATTTTTTTGTCTAACCCGAACTGTGCGTCACCGAGATCTTGTATACAGCGTGTAAATAAAATAATACCACAACTTTGAAAATCCGTAACTACAAAACTTAACTACGTAGAGCATATCCATTAAAGTTTTCATTAATATTATAAATGGACCACAATAAAATTTGATATTTTGGTTCGGAATTTCACGTCGCCAGGGTTTTGCCATAATAAAAATCGTTTTGCGTTATTGTATTTGATAAATCTAAATTGGTAATTGCCGGAAGGGACAATCAAAACGTACGCGTATGGCGTACTGAAAATGCTCACTAAGTATTGAGCACGAGTGCGATTCTCCTAACGTTAATGTTTTCTGTGCGGTTTCAAAAGAGGCTGCCTTCGGTCCTTTCTTTTTTTCAAGAAGTTACGGTCACTGTCAGAGCATATTTAACATACAAAGTACGTGTTCCCTCCAGTGATAAATGAGTGCTACGTTATAGTACCACTGACCAACACATTCTCATAACGACCGTGATAACAGTAGTTTATTTATCTTGTACGTTCCTTTAGAAGATAATTTTATTAAAGTGCCACCCAATGAAAATTACTTAAAATATGTTTTGGTCACTTATGTCATCTACCTAGTCATGCTTAAAAATTGGTTGATGCTTCTGTTTGAACAGCAAGATTAAAATTCATTTTTCAACAAGATGGTTGAATCCCATTAGCACTTATTCGTTCATCGGTACTTGAAATATCTACAATGGTGGATTGGCCGCCAAGGAGTCAGAGACATAGATTTGAATCACTGACCTACATGCATACCCTATATGACTCACTGTAATTTTTTTCTATAAGGATATGTGAAGGGTGCAGTTTATGTACCTATTATATATATATATATATATATATATACAGTGTGATCACGATAAGTGGAAACACTCAATAACTATGTATAGGCTTCATATATTTTAATTCTGATTTTTTGGCTAACTAATTAATATAATTATACACATTTTTATGTAATTAGATTATTTTGTGACAGTTAATTTTGCGCATGCGCACAATATATTTTTTTTTTAAATGGCATGACCTATTTTTGACTACAAATTATTTTTTTTTGTATTTTATTATGAATTTTGGTAGTTGAATTTCTTTTCTAAGTTGAAAAATGGCCGAGTTATAGCAATTATACCCGTGTAAATAACATAAATTCAAATTGCTATATACAGTATGTTTCACTCAAATGGTAACACGAAATATTTCCGTTCAGTAACCTTTGATTGAAATGGGATTTTTTTGGGGAGCTAAAGAATTTTTAAATACATATTTTGAGACCATTTTAAAATTGTTTATCCTTTTATTGTGCGCATGCGCAATCAAAATTGAATTTTTTTAAATGACAACGCCTATTTTCAATACCAGATTCCAATACATCAATTTTTTTGAAGCAACTTTAATAAATATACTTTTTTCCTATCTTAAAAATTAACTGAATTACAGTAATCTGAAATTTAAACAAAAAAGATTTTTTATAAATATGTTCTTTGGACAGATGAGAGTAAATTTACCAATAATGGCGTAATAAATAACATAATAACATAATAATTTCTGATGATATTGAAACTTTTCTCGATTTTTTTAAATTTAAATTCTCTTTGAAAGAGAACATACCACATTAATGTGTATCATAGATAGTATATTATTTATTATAATTGTATATTGTACATCGTCTGACGGCTACTCATTGTTCCAAGACCAATTATTCCTATTCATGCTGAAATGAGGCATCGATTCTGCGAGTATATACCGATTTCAAACGAATGGCTCTTAGCAGGAACAATTTTTTATAGAGCCCATAACGTCATAGCCTATTAAATTATGATAACAGTGATAACGGGAATGTCAATGTTTTTTTTATTTTTTTATTTAAATTAAGAATCAATTTTGGTGTTTCTTTATTATATTTTCCTGTGAATCTTGCGAGGCAAAGTTTCTTTTAATTTCAGATTTTCAATGTTTTTAAATGTTTGAAAAATCTTAAAAACAACTACGTATGTATAGAGAGAACATGCCGCGTCTGCGCATGTAGAGTAAGGTAAATCGACCGACCGGGTCCCCTCCATGCGATAAAAATTCGCCAATGACGAACGACGTCGAGCGGCAGAGCTATGCAACCGCACATGGCCTGTCAAGATTTTGGTGGGGGGTGCGCAGAGCCTACTAGTTTTTGTCTTCCCGCGGCACGTCCTTTCTTAGACAGACTTTTTATAATAATACACAAATTAATGAATTCACAAAAATCCGTGAAACAGTTAATTATTTGAATCCAAAATTTTTATTTAAACATTTATATTAAGATCTGATTAAATTTACTATTCTATATCTTTTTCACACAAATAACACATCTCCGTATAACCAATACATTTGTTGTGTCCAGAATCTAAAATATTAAATGATTAATAAAGTATAGCATTTAAAATAATAAAAAAATAATTAAATGAAAAAAAAAAAAATAAATTATGTTATTTTTGTTATCACCATTGTTATCGTTTCATAGGCTATGACGTCATGGATTCTAAAAAAAATGTTTTTCTGCTAAAAGTCATTCGCGACTACTATTATGATACTGATAGACACAAATGGTTATATGTAATCTGTGGTTTCACCGTTCTATAGAATAGAACGAGCACGGTCGTCGTGACCAGTTGTGCTTGGTGTGGAGGGGGGAGCGGCGCGCCGCCGTACAAAAACTGGGCATGCGGTATTTTAGAATATAAAAAGTGTTTTATTTTTAAAATTTTGTAGTTTAATGATTATCACCTTCAAAGTACATTTTTTTTTATTATTATAAATCACTACATGGGGGCCGAACTGTTCACATTGCTAAACCCCCATGCAGCATCGTTTATTGAGTAAAATAATTACATGCAATGCATACAAATTTGATAGCCTTCGTAGGCTCGGGAATCAGGGTCGTCCAAAGGTTTTTCGGGGCCAAGGGCAAATTAATTCGGGGACCCTTCGACCATAATAATAAGATATGATAAACAAAATACCTACTCACTGAGAATAACAAAATTCTTGTAAATGTATTTTTCCAGACCTTAACCAATCAAGCTCATTTAAAATCATGTACTGCATTACATACTTACAATACATAATTTAATGTAACATAATTGGTCGGTGACAGTTCGTTTTTATTATTATACAGACTTTATGGGGGCCCCCTAAAAATTTTCAGCCAGGGGCCAGGGGCAAAATGTGCCCGTTGCCCCCCCCCCTCTGAACGGCCCTGCCGGGAATAACCTTCCTCAGCGGGTGCTGGTGTGTATTCGTAGAACACGGACCCAAGAGAACGAACAGGTATATAGTTACATGGGGATACACGGGACGTACCCCGCATTATCCCTTTTCCTTTAAAGTATCTTCCCTCAGCAATTACACACTGTTGCATGCGACGCTGCCATTCTTGAATACAGTGTTGCCAATCACTTTTAGTCGGCTTTTTTGGGAGCTCTGCCGTTTCCATTTTTATTGGTAATTTTTGGGTTCTTTTTAATAAACTTTTAATTTTTTGGATCAAGAACAAATTACAAAGAGTAAGATCTAGCAAATACGATATAGAAATAATTTTTCTAGTCAAAAAACGCTTAATTGAAAAAGCCCTGTGAGCCATTCTTCCACAAATCTGGTCGCTTCTTTCTAACTCGTACTTTTAATTAAATTAATACCTATTTATTATAATATTGGTTAACTGCCTGACCACCTGGAACCAATTCAACAAAAAATATTCCCTTTATGTCAAAGAAAACAATGAGCATTGCTTTGAATTTCGACTTGCTCATTGATGCTTTCTTAATTCTTGGGGAAGTTGGCGTCTTCCAATGCATGGATTGGATTTTAGTTTCAGGATCATACTTGAAAATCCAAGTTTTGTCACACATAATATTGTTTAAAAAACATCCGAAAGGAATCTGCAGAAATTTTTTTAAAATTAACAAGACATACAACATTTTTCGGCATTATAGTCTAACTCATACTGATCTATATATATAAAAAAATAACTTGGGCTCCCATCTGTGATATTAAGAAAATGTTTTAAATTCTAATCATTCAATTATGCCTATCATTAATATAACCTAAACTTTGAACGTTATCTATAAATTGATAATTTAATTATAATTAGGAAACACCTATCTTAAAGTATTGTTAAAATAAAATTAAATATATTAAAAGTATAAAATCAGTTAATTTTCTTATATGTTATATTAGTATAAAACTTTAGTTAAATAAAACTTTATTTAATATGTGTTAATATAGAGAATCTCTCGAAATTAAAATTGTTTATCGTATGATAAGAATAATCGACTATTATTACTTATCGAGAGAATTGAAAAATTACTGGAAATATGAATAAACTTATAATAAATAATTATTAGTTCAATTTTGTTTTTTTTTATTTGTTGGTATAATATTAATTAAAAATTAAACTATAATTTAGGAATAATAATAACTATGACATATTAATAATGCATTATGAATAGGTGCTTTAAATACAATATTTTTTTTTACTAATTAAAATTATTGTCTAAATATTACCGAAGGATAGAATATTATTGATAAATTATTAATAATAATTTATGATTACATATTATGATTTCATAGACATTGGTATAGGATCAAGTATCATAATGATTATTTTTACAGTATTAAATGATTATTTATTATAATAATTAATAAGTTGTTATTATAAATATACAATTTAACTGTAATATTTACTCTAAAATTTACAATTATTTACTACTTATATAATTATTATTAATATTAAATATAATTCATAATTATAAATACTTTATGAGTAATAAAGAAAGATACAAAGACTTTTTTATGTATAGTTTAGTAAAACAAGTATTTTTACTATAATTTAGCCAAAATAATGAAATCTATATGAACTTTAAAATATCATTGAATCAAAATAAATACATTTATATAAATAAGATTACAATTATAATAAAAAAAAAAATAAGTAAATACTAAATTAATAAGTATAAAACAATGAGGTAAATTATATACTCAAATGTTCATATATGTATTACATACAATTTTAGAGGGGAAGGGATATTAAATATTGTTTCCCTAGGGTGTTATTGATAGTTAGAGCAGCACTGAATAATATACTGAACAACAATAATTGTCAAATAATAATTATTTTGTGTATAGGATATAGAGTAAAAGATGATTAGATTTTATTTCAACCTTAAACAGAAAATTCTGAGATTTATTGTTTTTAATTTGAGAGGGCTATGAAAAAATTAAGGGGCCAAGAACCTCCAAGCCCGTCTTAGTTACACCATACAATCTGCTATAGCTTCGTACAGGAGTTAATTTTTATTAACTTTTAAATATTTTCTTTAATTTAGTTTAGATAAAATGTAGATAATTTTAAGGTAATCCCAATAAATATGAAACATTCCATAATTACAGTTTATTGTAGTTTTCATTCCTTAGTAGTTTATATAACTATCACTTATCAACTATTGCCTTTTTCAACTTTCAAATTTCATTCTTAACAAGGACACAAAGAACCTACACTTAAATTATACACCCAAGCCTTCTCAATCACTATATAAGTAGGAAAAATTAGCTTTTTTAATATTATAAGTGAATAGCAATAATGAATCTATTTTATGCATGCAATGTGATTTAATTTATTTTCATTATAGAAGTTCTTCAAGAATTCCATATTTCTTAAAAGCATTACTTCTTGATAAGACATTTTTATATAGTTCTTAATTCAGAGAATTCACTTTTCAAATTATTTTATAACTGAATATACTTGTATTACGATAAAATAGTGCATTTTTTGATAATTTGTTTTGAACTAATTACATTATATTTTTGTTTTTTAATTTATATTATTTATTATACCTTAATTTTAATAGATATTTAAGTTTATATTTCCGACATTTATTTAATTTAATTAGCTTATTGCTAATGTATATAATAGGTAGCTGAATAAAAGTTATGTTTAAAAAAACAAAATTTAAATTTATAATAATATATAGAGTAATCAAATATATGTTAGTTGTACACACACTAATTCACACTAATTAGAACAAAAAAAAAACATAATTTTATGTAAATGGTTTCTAAATATGATATTAAATATTTTATGATAATTTTATAGAATGTTCTTATAAAGTAATCAACTCTGAAATCACTTCACCCCGAGATGTAGAGTTGTTCCATTCTGTAAATGGTTTTATGGCACGCATAGACAAGCCATAAAATATTCTAGGTACAAGTGATGAATCCTCATTAGCTATATATCGCCAGCCTAAATGATTTTGACAGTATGGACACAAGATTATCAACCATTTGTACCTGTACAAAAATAGACAAAATGAATAATAAAATATTAATGGATAATAAAAAAATAATTAAAATTATGTTACCCAGGGAACCAGCAACATTCTGTTGATGGACGTCCAATTACAGTTACTGATAAACTGTTATCTAGATCAGTGACTGTAATCATATCATGAATTTGTCCCCAGGAGTTACAGTAAGTACCTTGGGGTCCCTCGGGAGACATTGAAAATACACGGCTCATATTACAAATTACAGCATTGCAATCATTACCATTACAAATAAATTGTTGCATGGCATGCTAAATAAAAATAATTATGAGCTAATGCAATAATTTAAAATTATATTTCTTACATTATCATTCCAATAACTTATTTCATATTGAAGTCTTTGGTTTGTTGACTCAATACCCAGCAAGAAGCTCACTTGTTTTGGTTTATATATACCAAGTCTTAACACTTGGAATGATAATAAGCATGGATCATCTAAGATCTTGACATCTTTATCTTTAAAATAAAACGGAACACAAAATATTATAAAATACTACAATATTCATAAAATAATAATAAAAAATAAAAATTAAAAAAACAGAAATATCTGACATATAATGTATATTTTAACAATACATAATCAGTGTCAATTAAAAAGTGACATTTTGTCGTCTTTTGTTATTGCTAAGGAATATTTTGGATTTTATGATTATGTTTGATAAGTAATTTGCAGATATGAATCATTTTCCATATTTTATAATTTCAATAAAATAAATGCATTTAATAAAATATATAAAAAAAAGAAATGAGGAACAGTTTAATGGTTGTAATAGAATGCGAAATAATAAAAATAAAAACTTACATATCATTTTGACTTTTTTGGTAAGAACTGAAGCTAAATGATTTATATCAAACTGAGTATAAACCCAATCTGGCCATAATGTTTGCCACATATCTTTCTTACGGCATCTGTTAAAAAAAAAATTGATTATATTATAGAAACATTGAAATTGGTAACTTGAAATAAATATCTAGTTACTTACGCATCACTATGTCTCAAATTACGATTTTTTGGATGTAGACACAATTGTTTATATGGTCGAGTTAATGTAGTGTCTGGTATTATTTTTATTTGAGCTAATACAATGGAATGATCAGTACTAAAAAATTTAAAATAACAAGGGTTTATAAAAATTAAGCAATAAGATATTTTTTTGATTGATCTAAAAAAACAGAATAAAGAAACAAGTTGCAGTTTAAAATTTTTCATACTATTATAATCATATTTCACTTACTAAATTACTTACATTTAACTAGTTTTTAAAATGATGTTACCGATCATGGTCAAGCGTATAGACACAATGTAAAAATTAATTTAAATTATGTATAGATGGTTTCAGCATAAAATAAAATCAAAAATTAATAGGAATTGTGCAAAACGTGTTCTATTTAATTGTGAACCAGTTTTAAAAATTAATATGGATTATTCACAAACAAAATTAGTGAAAAAAAAATAATCATCCAGCAGACTCTGATGAATTTAAGTGACAAAATACTTAGCTAAAATTAAAGTAATTATTGAGACTAATAAAACATAATATGAGTTACCTCTCGGGAAATTGTGTTAAGCCTACAATTTTATACCGTTGGTGACCCATAGCCTTGACTTGAAAAGATAGAGAATTTTCTATATCTACGGATTGTTCAAAAACCTCAGCAATTGTTCCAAATGTTGGTTTTCCTCTTTTGTTACTAAAAATAATAATATTACATTATAATTTATTAACAACAACCAATTTAGGATTACTGTTTACAATTTATATGAGACTCCAAATGCACGATTTTTAGACAAAGCATATCTCAATAACGATTTGACATCTGTAGAGCGAGCAATGATAGGAAGAATCTGACCTGGCATCAAATTTAGCTTTAAAAATATAACTGGTAATGTGTGAATAATATTTTCTTCAAATACTGTGCGACCAGTAGTTTCACAAAGTCCATCTCCTAAATACTAAACATTATAAAAAAATTATTTACATATCAAATTACTACTATTAATCTAATCAAAATAATTTCATACTATATTATAATATTTTATATTTTTTTATAATACAGCTTTTTAAAATAATATTAATGTATACAAAAATCAATTTTATAATTATATATTTTAATCAAAATATTTAAAAGTATACTTCTTTATTTATATAAAAACCATTTGAATCATTTTTAATTTTAAAAATTAATAAAAATCAATATCATTAAAAAATTAATACATACCAAGTTTCAATAAAAATTATTAAGATATTTAATATTTAAGATACATATAGTTGGGAGGAAGGCGAGGCAGAAGAAGAAGAAGAAGAAGGATATTTACGATACATGTATTTCTAGTGTTTATAGTACTAAACACTTCATATATTTTAAAATTATTTATACAAACTCAAACAAAATATTGAGTACATTAGTGAATGAATAAAAAATAAAAATTACCTTATGGGCTGGAGTTAAATTTTGATCATAGTGTATTACACGTTCGAGTACTTGCGCTTAAAAAATATAAAAATAATTTAAACTAAATAGGAGTAACAATAATATTACTTTCATACTTGTTCTATTATACTTAAAGAATACTTACGCACATCAAGATTAGGATCTTCATAAGGTCTATCATCTCGATATATACTACCATGAATTGGTGATGTTATAAAATCATAATCAAAGTCTGCATCATCACTTAAATCTCTGAAAAAATTAACATTGTGGTATATTTGAGTAGTTTAAAAGCAAATATTTTAATTAGACTAGAAATCCTTACTAATTTTCATAGTTACTTATACAACGAATACCAACTAAATAATTTTAAAATATTGGATATTGAACACATTTAAACTAATAATATGATATAAAAAAAGAAAATGCGTTATTAAATTACTATTGTTGAGATATACTACAATTTTTAATGGAATTTTATGAAATGAGAGTAATTTTATAGCAACGAACATAAGAAAATAAAGCTAGGATCCTATCAACAGATTCTAGACAATAGTAAATGCTTAAACATCTAAAGGGAATTTATTATGAATACATTACACAGCTAGTCCACAAGAAATGGAATCAATAATTCAAATCAAATTGCATTGTTCGGACAATAGACAAACCACAAGGAGAGTTCCATAATGCTTTCATCAAATTCTATAGACATGTTGTTGAATAGAGATAGAATATTTCATACAGTTATGATTTTTGGTAATATAAATGTTTGTGTTAATTCAAAATAATAATAAGTAATGAACATAGTAAATTTCTCTACAAATCTCAACTATTTTGTGAGTTGCATCAATTCAATATTTAAATACTGTTTCATTATAAAAAGGTTTTTCAAGGCGACTCAATGCCAGTATAAAACAATTAAAGTTTCATAGTTTGGTATTATATAACTTGCGGAGCCAAATAATAAGTTGTAAAACGTATTGTTAAGATGGTATAAACGTGACAAAATCAATGTAAACCAGCGCAATATTATTAACATTAACATCGTAGTTCTAACCAATTACATTTAAATATTTTTATGCTTACTCAGACAAGTCAGAGGAGTCATCCATGTTGACTGACGGTAGTTTCGAACACGATACCAACTAATGGGTCACAGCTACAATATTGCAAGTTAATGCCGTAGAATTGTTAGTGAGTAGCAACAGTACGCGAACCGAAAGGGCGTAACCGGCGCATCGATATTGTCGTAGTAGTTGTAAGTGCTGCTTAGGGGTAGTGCTTACAAAACAAATAATTACAAATAATGCGTAAGGGACTTGCGCAGTTATCTCACGGAGAACAGATGAATAAACACGGTCCGCATTATCTGTGGTTACCGACGGTGGTAGACTGGTAACCATTCAGTATTATCAACCATGTATCCATGTGTTTGGTACATACGTGTTTCCATGAATATTGTCACATTCCGATGGCGGGTGAGCATAGATATTTATATTATATTTTAGGGTTCGGAAGTTGTAGGAATTGCATATTGTTCTGTATGTATCCAATTTATAGCAGACTAAGCTAGGAATCTGAAATATACAATGGCGAGTTAAAAAATTTAAAATTTAAAATGCATATTTCATTGATTTTGCTCTCATATGCATATTTAATATTTTTCTAAAAAAAAGTTCAATAACTTTAAAATTGTATTTTCCTGTCCTGTATATTTCAATTAATATTGAATATATGAAATACAAAATTATCAACGAAAATATTTGTCGCCATCGTCTCAATCAACAATTAATTTAATAACAACGATGTGATACGCATTTAGTCTATCACGTTAAAATGTCGAAATACTTAATAAGTATTAATATAATATTTTATAATATGTTTAGTACTTTTTATCTTATCATCAAAATGCTAATCATTTATACATTTTTTTCAGTTATAGTTTTTGTGTATACTATTGATTATTAACAACATCAGATGTGTTTTTTTTGAACTTCAGGATATTTTTTTTTGCGTATTTATTACAGTTTTTTGTATATTCAATGCGTATTTTGCAACTATTTCGTGCATATTTTGCAATTTTTTAGTGTTTATTTGCATGCATATTTTTACTTTTTAAGCTCCTACAACTTCCGAGTCCTATATATTAATATTTTAAATATATTCTTATATTATCTATGCGGGTGAGGGAGTTGTACGTAATCCTGATCTCTATTGTCGTTCGTCGGCGTGAAAGGGTAACAACATAAGACCGGGACCAAGGATAAAAGTATTGCAACATTTTAAGTTCTATCAAATATACTCTAGGTTCAATAAAGGTTCATTCACAACCTAATAGC
Organism: Sipha maydis; assembly: GCA_034509805.1. Classification (NCBI taxonomy): domain Eukaryota; kingdom Metazoa; phylum Arthropoda; class Insecta; order Hemiptera; family Aphididae; genus Sipha; species Sipha maydis. The sequence goes on from JASXSY010001561.1 coordinate 134,932, forward strand.
ATTGATGAATAAGTTGTGCATTTTTACTGTACTTGCGGCCGTGCCTATTAAACCGGGGACGATTTCTAAATAAAAAGTTTACCACGTAGCAGTGCCGTACCTAAAGCCGGTATTACACTGGATCAACACAAGTCGATCGACAATATACTGTTTCGTGTCGAACGTGTTGTCGATTTGTAGATTATTATTATGCTATGTCCTAACTGAATTCGTGCGTTGTTATACTAAATTAGTATAATTTGTTTACTAATGAAATTTATTCGACTGCATAAAAAATAACTTACCTATAAATGAAAATTAATTAGTTGCCTATGCAATTTCAGCGTTCATGAACTATGATGTGAACACTATAGATGCTATCTTCTTCTTCTTCTTCTTCTACTTCGCCTTCCTCCCAACTATTTGGGGTCGGCCACCCTTGTCCTACACCTCCACTTTACTCGGTCAATCACATCTCCTCTGCACACACCGACAGCCCTCATGTCATTCTCCAAAGTCTCCAACCATCTCTTTTTTGGTCTTCCTCTTCCTCTTTTCCCTTCAACGTCCATCTTCATAACCACTCTTACTGCATTCGTTTCCTCTCGCCTCATCACATGCCCAAACCATCTCAGCCTATTTTCTCTCATCTTGTCCACAATTGGCGCTACACCAACACTACCTCTCACCTATTCATTCCTTATTCTATCTTCTCTTGTCACTCTACTCAACCATCTAAGCATTCTCATTTCCGCGACACTCATACTTTGTTCTATTCTCCTGTTAACCGCCCAACACTCTGAACCATACAGCATAGTTGGTCTCACTATAGATGCTATCTAATAGATGGATTTAAAGTAAAATTGTACAACTTATTCAAGTCGACATTCGTTTATGTTATTAATATTATTTGTAATAAATATATACTCATGATTCCGTGCTCTCGACCGCTAGTCAGCGCCACACGAGACTGAAAGTGTGCATTCGCACAACCACTAGTCCGCGGCCCATTCGGTTCACAGTCGACGATCGATACCGCGCGCGCGTATGATGTGTTCCATAGATAGCGCTCCCTTGGTCCCACTAATAGGAAATGTATATGTTCTCCAAATATGGGTATGATTATTATAATGAACAATGTAGAACCAAACATCCACATTGAAGGAATAGGGTTTATAAGGAACACAGTTTGGCTCAGGCTCTATAGAACATTCTATATTGTACAGGGGAACCATAATACATCATTTTTGCAAGTCAGAATAGCGAGCCCAACACGGTTGGGAATACATAAAGATAGCCGCTACAAACTGTCACATCATCGATCCATTATCGATTAATTTCTAGTCGTGAATTATGAGTGAAGTTGGACTCTTGTGTCCGGCATTATAGCCTCGCTTTAACGGACTGCCCGATACTAAATTACTTGTTAGTATCAGTGGTGTCCATCCGCGGCTGCGAATACTGTTATTTGATTAGTGGTCCTATTTTATTAGTTCCAATCATCAAACTACAAAGGACAGACACTGACTCGTGATTAATCTATGACCCTAATCTAATAAATGTTATCAATGATTTTAAAAAGCTTCATCTGATACGATTATATGTATGTTTTAAATATAAATAAATATTATAAACATTATTATTATTATTATTACATGTTATGTGAATATATATACGTGAATGGTATTAAATACTCTATACATTTTGTTTAAAATAAATAATAAATACTAATTATATGTAATAAGACGCTTACAGATTATTACATATTAAATTAATTATAACAAGTAACAATGATGTAAGACCAACTGTTCTCAACCGAGGTGCCACGAGCTTAAATTAAGGATGTCCTGTAGAGGTGGGAATTTTCGGTCGTTTGAATGATTCGAATCATTTGAATCGAATCAGTCAAGTGATTCGGTCATATCAGTCATTTCGGTCTTGTATCAAATATCGTTCTTATCATTAAGTGAATCAATTTTCTAATGAAATATGAATCAGTCAATCAGTGACAGAGATTGATTATAATATAATGTTGTAGATTGTAGTTTGTACTGTATAAATATTATACTGCAAGTTGTAAGTGAAAATGTCGTAACTCGTAAGTGTGACCAACGTACTTAACAGTGTGTTAAAAAATAAATTCCATTCGAATCGATCTGATCCGATTCCATCTGAAAGAAAAGTTTCATTTAAAACTGTTAAACGACCTAACTAAAGATCGATTTGACTGAAAGACCGAATACTTTTTGGTAAATCATTCGGTCGCGATTCGGTCACTTGAATGATTCGTTCATTTTGATTCGGTCAGTCGCGACCGACCCACTTCTAATGTCCTGCAATATTGGAAATGTATATTTTTTTTAAAAACGTTTTGTACGTTAACAGTCTATAATATAATACCTATTGTTATTTATTGTTTATTTAGTTATAAATAGAACCAGAATAGGTCACACAAACCTCACCCACTTGCATCTCATAATCAAAGAACCTAAACCATTAGACGAAACATGTAAAGCGCCTATCACGATCGAACACATCATCATACGAGTACTCTGTCTTAAAAACTTTTCGTCTCGTCACATTCTCAATCCAACATCGTCAGAAGAAACTCTCAACCAACTTATCAACACTTCCAATATTTTCAAATTTTTTAAACAAATAAATTTAGACAAAAACTTGTAAAAATTGCAACCTCATTGTACTATAATATAATGAACTCTTGATATGTAAAATTTCTCCCGTACTATGTAATATCTTCATTGTAACCCCCTCAACCCCACCACAGGCTTATAATCATTGTAATTGAAGCCTTATAAAATATATAAAAAAAAACCTATTGTATTCCATTTAATTTGTAGTTATACTGCGATTAGTTTATTTTAATTTGCATACTAGTTTGGTTGCTATCGCTTCGATGTGAACGTTATAAAATAATATAATAAACTTATTCATGGCGAACAACTTATGATTATGTCTTATCTTTATTTTTATAAAAAAAGTACTCACAAAAAATAATCAATTAATAACATTGCAATAATTTCACTACACTCAGTCTGATATCAATACGATAGGCATCCTATATCTATATTTTATAGTATAGAAATATATATATAGAGAGTCCAGATTTTTATAAGATAACCAAGGGTGCCGTGAGTCTAGTAAGGTTGGGAATCTTTTAGATTATAAATGGTATATTTTTGTTATTGATGGCGTTGTCATTTCGGGGAAAAATAATAGCAATACTAAAAAT
>JASXSY010001562.1:0-45185 GCA_034509805.1 Sipha maydis
TAATATGTTATAATAACAGTAATTTTTAGTACAAAAGTACTAAAATAGTACAATATAAGATAATAAGCGAAATATATTGATTATAATGAGAATGATTCTAAAATTTTAAAAATAAATAATATCAATTATAAAGAATTGTTATAACTCCAATGTGAACAAAACATAATATTGTAATTATCGTATTGATAAAGTCTGAGGTTCTTAAATCAGAGTCAACCCGGATATGTATTCACATGGCCTTAATCCGGATTTCATTAACTATTATGAAACATCAAACTTTCTACACTAAAACAATTTTTTTTTTTAATAAATAGCAAAGAGAAGTGTGATTGACATGAGTAGATTATAGTTTAATGCATAATATTTCAGGTCATAAGTGTGTAATAAAATAAATAAAAATCACAAGTACCTACGAATAGGTGTGATTAGAAAAAGTGTAACACTTAATTTGTTCATATATTGACGCTTGGGATTCATCGTTAAACTTTTTATTACAATATGTACCTATAGTTTGACTGAATAATAATTTGATTTACAGTGATTTACAATGATTTAAAATTTATACCAACTTTTTTTTTTTTTTAATAATAATATTTTAATCCTATACACAAAAGCAAGTCAAGTTCAATAATAATATACTATTAATATAATAAATATATTCCTCACTTCGATTCGAATGGAAAATACAAATATGGGATATATAACAAAAAACATAATATATTTCAATATTTGTAAAATCATTGCGAACAAATTATTGTTACATTACATGAATTTATTTTTTCAAATCAAGTTTCTGTCTCAGTACATCCATATGAATTTATACATTTATTAAGAAATCTGGTTTAATTACATCGTAAATATTATACGTAACATTAAAATATTAAAACACAAAATATTCATCTAAAATAAATCATGAGCAATAAAAGTTTATTCGTAACGTGTCAGATCAGTTAAATAAATGTATCTTATACTTAGTCAAAAATAATGAAATAGTAATTTATGATTGCCGGGAAGAAGAAATAATGGTTTTTTTTATTTTTATCAATCTAACTTTCTTGGTTCTAACTACTTATTGCAATTCGACATTCTTAAAAATTGATTAAACTTGTTATAAATATTTGTACAAATCTTAATTGTATAGTATTTTGTACAAAATTTAGGTCTCGACTATATATAATTGATGCGAGTAATCCTTCGTGAGAATTCCTAGATATTTTTGGGCCGCAGTAAGAAAGTAAAACATGTTTTAAGCGAATTGTAACACATAGCACATGAAAACTAAAATTATTAAACTTTTAATACTTTTTAATGTTGTTATGAAGTGGGGAGATATGGTTGAAAAGGAACTACGAAGAAATCTTAATTGTGACAAAAAAAATAAATATGGTTCGGTAAATCCGTGTTTAACATGAAATTAAAAACCGAAAACATGCTTGCGAAGTCATTATGTTTATTCATGATTATTATCATTCAGAAATATTGTGTTTGTGATTTGCATTTTTTATACCAATATTATTGAAACGTAATTGAAATATATCATTATGTTTCTGAGTTCAAGGATATTCTGGTTTACATTCTAGATGTATATCGATCGGTAAAAGACAAAAAAAAGCTATAGGACATGATAGTGTACACTACGGGACAACCGACAGCTAAAAAACATTCGACACCACAAGTGACCCTCTGGCAATTAATGAGATGCTTAATTTATACATTTTGATTCAAGTGATATTTGCGAACAGAAAAATGTTAAAGTAGAAGATGAACACTTTTTTTAAGGATTAAATGCGATGAATACATAGCACTTGCTCCTTATTTTTATGGGTTATATATCTAATATATCTTTTAGACAATTTTTAATATGAAGTAAATTTGATATCATGATACAACAACACCTATTTATTAATACTCGAGTATTATTATTTAATACTCGAGTTTTTACTGTACCTAATACATAATAACATTCCTAATAAGATTGTTTATTCACCAAAAAAAATTAATAAAAAAAAAAAACAAAACAGATATTAATCTTATCCCTAGGCGTAACTAGCCCTTTATGTTAGGGAGGGCTGAAATCCTAGATATCTATGGAAACAAAATTGACCCCAAACAAATATAAGTTTTAATTTGTATTAATTATCTGAAAAAAGATTAAAATTTAGAATAATTAATAATTAATAAAAATTGTTTTATCTGAATTACATAAAACTATAAAATATTTATTATTTCATTTATACCTAATATAATAATTAATAATATTCAACATCAAAAATTGTACATACATATACAGTATACTTTTTTATTTTGACATTTTTAAACTTAAATCATAACTTTATTTTTATATAATAACAGTAAATAAAATATATACAATAGTCTATATATAATATGAAATATAATAAAATAGTTATGAAGATTACAAATCTATATGCCTACTCTTCAAAGCAAAGTTATTTAAAATGTTTTCTGACTCGATAATATTTGAAATATCTCTTTCAATATGTAAAATTGACATATCTGTAAGTCTATCCTGGTTCATACTAGCTCTGATCCATGTTTTTATTCTCCGCATAACAAAGAAAGAACGTTCATAAGAAGTAGAGCTGATGGCAGAGTTAAAGTAACTTGCATGAGTTTATATAAATTGGCAAAAACATTCTAATCTATTTTTTGTAACACATCACTAAGAGTAAAATCAGAAATTTGAATACTATTTTTAATTACAGTCATTTCAGCTTTTAATGATTCAATATTAATATCCAACAATTTATAAACATAAAATTAAAAAAATTAGTAGATATATTATAATAAAATAATGATATGTGAATAATTACACATTTTAATTTTCAACTTTGTAAAATTTTAAATAGGTACCTCATAATGTTGTATGAATGGAAAACTTTATTTGAATTGTAATTTAAAAAAAAAAAAAAGAACCGGATGGGCCTCGCAGGGGCGTGCTCAGCTTTTTCTAATGGGGGGGGGAATAAACTGTATCTTGTTTTGTTTATTGTCATATACACAAAATGTTCTTATATATTGATATTTTAGAAATAGGTTGATATATATTATATGATATAATACTAGATATAGAGCTAATCATATTTTACTAGAAGTTGGTTCACAATCATCTTGATTTTATTTTTAGAAAAATAATCACTAATTTTACGTTTTGACATAATTGTAATAGTATGGTAATAATTAATAAATAATAATTATTATGAAAATATGAAAATTATTATTTCAAAACGCACGAGGTGCCTACAATCAAACGTCAAAATCACCACAAAATAAATTAGGTATATTATAAAAAAAAATATATTTATTTTGTCATGGTCAGTCAGACTAGTCAGAGATAGATGTAACTATGTAAGTACTCTACAGTCTATGGCCCGCAGTTATTAGTTTATTATGGCTCGGTTATTGATAACAATAGATTGTGACGGGAATCCCGGAACGAAATATTTTGGTCCGTTAGATGGATATAATCTGTACTAACTGTCGTACTGATATATCGATGTTATATAGCGCGTTCATAACATAGATATCGAAACATAATGGACTGAAATGTTTTAATATTATAATTAGGCTTAGGGACTTATAGCTCTAAAAAATACACAAATATGCATGCAAATATGCTTCTAAAATCATTAAAATATGCATTATAATATGCATTTATATGCATTAAAAAAAAAAAATGTCCACTAAATCTTAGTTAATTTCACTTTTAACTTTAAAAAGTTATTAGTTAAAATTTATATCTAATAATTAATAAAAAATAAGTTAAAAATTATTAATCAAGGATACAACTTTTATTATTGAATATGCATCAACTAAATTTGAAAAAATAAATAACTTTGCTACTTAAATAACACAAATGTTTTATAATATATATATATATATATATATATAAAAAAAAAAATACGTTCTGTGTAAAAATTACATCATTAATTCTGCTTCATTTTTAGTTTCTTGAAAGTTACATTGTACAATTAAATGCTTTCTTATGTTTTCGAATGTAAATCTCCGACGATTACTGGACAATAAATTTTTGTAAATTGGAAACTACGTTCAACGTCTACAGAAGTAATTGGAGCATAATTAAAGTATGCCAAATCATCATTTGTCATATCTTCAGGCAAACCTTTCAAATTTTCCACTACACCACTTCACAAGGTGGCATTTATCCAAGTCACCCATCTTGTTAATATGGGATCTGGTGGCAACGGAATCTTATTGTTTGTTATATTTAAAAATGTTTTAATACGTATAGGTGATTTTCGAAACACTTTTTTAACTGAGGCTACTACTTTATCAACATCTGAAAATTCACCACGAATTTTTTCGGCAATTCTTTGAAATGCATGAGCAAGGCAAGTTAAATGTATGCATTTAGAGTAAAGGGTATTTATACATTTACCCGCCTTCACCATATACGGGGCAGCATCACTTAAAAACAATAAAACATTATCATGCTGAACTCCCTCGGGCCATAATATTCCCATTGCTTTGTCAAATAAGTTAAATATAGTTGAATGATTAGTTTTCTCTAATTCTTCGCAATGCAATAAAAAAATTTCCCCTGCCCTATCAATTTCCAGTGTTCCTATTACAACATTTGCTACAAAACGTCCGGTGACATCCGTAGTCTCATCAACGGGTTTATAGTATTCTTTATAGTTAATCCTTACACAAAAATTATAACGAGATATGAGAGGTAGTTTGCAGATAGCATATTACTATGTATTAAGTCCTATTAATACATTTTTTTTTTCAACCGGTTGAAATATGTAATATTAATGTTTGTGTAATATGTATCTATAGCTTTTAGTTTGAAATTTTAAATTTTTGCCAAAATATGCAAAATAAACATAAAAATGTTAAAATATGCACTCTCCTGCAAAATCTATCAAATATGCAAAAATATGCAAATTCAAATTTTAGATCTGATATCGTGGCACCGAGAAACGAACTTATTTCGCACTCTGCTATATTTAACAATAATTAAAAAAAGTATGCAAATGCTAGAAGTCCCTAAGCCTAGTTATAATAGTCCATTGGTATCTGATAACGTAATATTACTCACAGATGTGTATGCGTATCTACTGACTACTATAATATATATTTTATATCTTTGATAATAATTATTAATACAACTTAAAAATTAAAACCAATTATGCATTACCTCTTTTTTCGAGAAAAGCGAAACTAGCAAAAAACTTAAGAAAATGCATAAAAAAAAGTTCATGGGGGGGGATATGACACCCTCATCCCCCCCGTGAGCACGCCCCTGGGGCCTCGCTCTGCTGTACACTTGGGGGTGAAGTGCGACTCTTCATAGGATAGGTCATTATAATGGATTTGTTAAATTTGAATTCAATGATAGGTATCATTGTATAAGAAAAACGATTCTGAACGGCTATGATATGTTTGTCTAGAATATAATACAATGTTATTTATAAATATGGTAATAAGTATATTTTATTTTGAAACGAAAATTTTAGTAAAATCGAAAATTTAAATTGTCTATAAATAAGTCAAAATATGTCAAAATACATTGAAAACTTAACCATGTATAGAAAACGTCAATATAAAGATTTGGTGATAAAGAGTTGTTGCGGTTTTTCATTTTTGAGTTAGAGCATTTTAAAAAAACCGATATCATTTGTCAGTCTAGAATATTATACATAATATTATATTCTACATGTAATTTTATGTCAATATTCACTGTTCAAACGCTTATAAAATAAAATTGTGCCTATGGATTTTAATAATTTTTGAATGACATTAAGAACTACTTCTGTGGAATCTTCTATTAAATTTTCAAGTATTTTGTACGAGCCAAATTTTTTTTATCACTGATTATAAAAATAAAATGTAAAAAAATCGAATATTTTAAATGCTTATAAGTGGCTTAAAAATCAATATAATATTTTGAAAAAAATATGTCATAAAGGAAATATCAATCTTAACAGCTGGTAAAAATTTCAAAAATCTGCGACTTATACTTTTTGAATTATAACAAATATTTAAAATCGTTCGAGAATAAATCGTTATTTTATGCAATTTCTTAAATATTTCAATTTCAAACAGTCATAAAATTTTTTCCTCTAAGTCCGTTAGAATTTTTTTTAAAGATTTTAGAAGAGTTGCTTATAGATAACCTAGTGTTAAAATTTTGAACCTTAAGTATGAACAGAAAAAATTTTATGAATTTTTATCTACAAAATAACTTGCAAATTTTCGCAATTCTTACATATTTCGTATAAATTGGAACTTTGAGCACTTATAAAAAAAATTTGTGACTTAGATTTTAGATTTTTTTTTATCAGTTAAGGAACAACTTATATGAAACCTTGTATTAAATTTTCAAGATTTTCTGGCCGGCTAAATTTATTTTTTCGTTATTTAAAAAAAAAAAAATTAAAAAAATTAAAAATTTCAATTGTCTATAAATAGCTCAATAAAAGTCAAAATACTTTGAAACGGTGTATAGAGAACGCTAATCTAAACATTTAGTGAAAATTTCAAGTATTTACATCGATTAGTTTTTTAGTTATAGCAAAATAAAAAATTTGATTTTGTCGAAAACTGGTTTTGCGTAAAAACTCCCGTTTTTCCCTTATTTTTTTAGGGTTTTTCCCGTTGCATTTAAAAAATATTGAAAATTTTTTACTTTTGACCCCCCAAAGTACCAACTAGATTCACTTTCCTTTCAGAAAAGTTGCTACATAAGCAAATCGAAGCATTTTAACCAAAAAAGGTGTCGCTAGACACAAAAATAAAAAAAATAAATAAAAAAAAAAAACACACATCATTGTAAAACCAATAGATTCCATCACTCTGTTCAGAATCTAAAACTGTCAACAGATGATGCTAAAAATAAGCTTTCAGATGAAAATCTTGTTTTCATTCTGGTAATAATTGTATCTAGAATTTTATAATATGCATTTATTTTCCAGTTTTCTTGATCCGATATATTTAAAGAAGACTCATCAAATTCTGAGTATTCATTCCCAGTAGTAATAGAGGTACAATAATCTCTTAAATATGTGCTTTCTTTCCTTTTACGCTTAGAATTAAAGCCTTAAATTAAATACATAACAATAAACTAATGTAACATCAAACTTACTAAACATGATTAATAACATTTAAAAAATAATAATTAATATAATTAAAAAAGTAGGTATTTCTAGATGGTGTTTCAATTGGTATATTATGTTTTTCAGCAAAATTTGTAATTTTAGACCATATTTCAGTAAACTTATTAAAGCTTTTATAATTTTCAAATGTTTGAAAACTCCAAAAATAATATTACTAGCGTCACCTAATGTGGAAGTTTTTTTTTGTAACTGGTTACTCAAAATATTTATAACTTTAAGTACATCCTGGAGTATAATTAAATAAATTTTAAATTATGCTTTTTGAATAGAATTTAATAAGCCTAGAAAAATTACATTTGGATTACATTTTCATATGCAAGTAGTAAATCAAAAATGTTATTACTTATTAATTAGTAATTACGAACCTATAGCCTGAGCTACATCCATGTCTTTGTTTAAATCAACTTCATCATTTAAAACTTCAATAAGTACTTCAAAATTGTTATAAGCTGCATCACAGTTCTATATTCTATGTACCCAACGTGTATCACTTATGGCCATTAATGTGGTGGCTTCAATATTGAGTTTATTTCGTATTTTTTTCAATTTAAAATTAGTTGATGGCTGAGAAAAATGTACGTATAATGCTTCAATAGAATTGAAAAATTGTTTTGCTTCCTTAAAAAGTGAATTACATTTTTAAAAATATGTAATATAATTATTTATAGTTTTTATTGGTGTAACTATTCGTTTATATGATACATTATATTTTTTGACATAGCGATTTGCGGGCAAAAATAATGTTAATACTAATATGTTTTTAGACACCTGGCACATACATTTACCCATACATTTTGGAGGGGCTTTAAGAAATTCTGGGAGAGCTGAAGCCCCCCCCCCCAAGCTCCCCCCTAGTTACGCCTATGATCTTATCAAACGTAATTTCATATTATCAACATTTAAAAATATATAAGTCATTATAATAAATCAATAAATTAGGGAACAAGCACCGTATATTCGTCGCTTGGTTAATTCGTTAGTGTTGTATTCAATAAATTTATTCAATAAATTGGTGAACACGACTAAATATTACATCGACGAGGTTGCTTTTATAAATTAATTGAATTACCTTGCAATTTACACGCGACAAAAAAATATTTAAAAAATGTCCGTTAAATTAAAGTACTTAAAATAAACTTCAGTATGAGTGTACAACAATAGTTTCGTATTAGAATCATAAGTTTAAAATCATTCTATAGGAGTTATGAAAATCGGGTGGGACATAACCACGTATATTTGGGTGGGCCAATGGGATAGGTATTTTTTCTAGGTATTTATTTTTTAATTTGTTTGAAAGCGATGATGAATAATAATGTGTACCGTCTACAGAATATACGTATTTAAATGCTCGTATAAACATAAGATGTCAGTGGAAATATGTTGATGAGTTTTAGTTAAAGGAACAACGATGTGGAGCCTAATTAACTTTTTATAACAGTTTTATGTAATAATATTCATAAAAATAAATTATTTTACAGAAAACAAAAGAACCAAAAACTATACAATCGTAATATGCAAATGAAATATCTCGCAGTGAATTAATTTAAAAAAAATATTCTTGGGTTGCAGTTATCGAATGTGGCAAAAGTAATTATGTTTGAAAATTTAGATTCTTAAAATGATATTTTGTCAAAAATCTTAATTAACATTATTTATCAATACGTATAACATTTTATTTTATTCAAAAATTAAGTAATTAGTTACAAGGTTATTTAAATTCAATTTTTACTATATAGGTAATGCAATAGGTTTTTCGATTGAAAAAAATCTGTTTATTATAATCTATAACTAAATTATAATAATGAATTAATGTCTTATTGTAAAAATTGGTAATATAATGGCATTAATAAACCTAAATACTCATGTGTTTCGAAAATTGTGAGGAATTTATAATTTATGATTCTCTTTAAGAGATTAATTATATTTAGTTGTTTAAATTAACTTTATTACCTTATCTGTTATTATGATACATATGATTTATTTGTATTTAAATGATCTTTCAATAAATGTTGAATTCTTTAGAATACCACATTTGAACAATATAAATAACTTGTGATTATTTTGCTAATACGTGTATATATATATATATATATATATATTATTGAGTTGTATTAATTCTAAATCGAGCCAAAGGGACTTTTTAAATTATTGGAAACTTCATATTGGTTTATTGAAAGATAGGTAGTAAATTAATATGATATATTGTTAAAAGTATTAAGCTAATTAGTTGTATACCTACGCTATATAAATTTCAATAAACGATACTTACGTTCATAAATAATTTACATCGTTAATTAAATGTTGTATGCACTATTGTTATATTCTCGTGACAGTAAAATGTACACATTTTCTTACACGGACAACAGTTAGAAATATTTGTTTTTTCTAATCATCAATGATATAAATCCGTCCCGAAAAAAAATCCTAGATGCCTTTTTACGTAAAATTAATACGATATTAAAAAAAAAAAAAAAAAAAAAAAAAAAAACCATTATAATTATAATATTTCACAAATTTTTTTTCAAGATTTGTTAACAATTTCCAGAACAAATTATGTTGTTTGGAACATAAATATGTTTTGTCAATCAAGCCTACAGCCATCATAATATGGAATTAATTCTTTTAATTTAAGTTTTAAGATAACTTAGTAATTATACGTCATCATTATTGTTAAAGCGACGTTCGAAGTTTCATCCTAAACCCTTTTCTCACATCCATTGAAAAATAACTAAAGTTAATCTGTATAATTATCTGATAAATACATGAATGTATATTTTAGTAATTGTTTTTATTTTTTTTTATTTCCGTTGTTTTTAGTAATTAGATTTTTAAACGCGAGTGAACTAGTAATTTTAATCGTTAGTTTCCTTATTGACGTACAGACGTTCGGGATAAATATTATTATTAATATTATCAATAATAATATTATTACCAGATTTTAAACAATAATCAGTGTTATGGATTCGATTAAAAAAGATCATAATATCACACCCACTGGCCGTTGGATAATTTAAAATAATTTTGTTAATTTTACGTAGTAAAGAAAACAATGTTTAAAAGTGTCTTTTGAATTATTATACTTTGCGTGTAATTTCGTATTCTAATGAGTTAACGTGATTTACAAGAAAATGTATTATCTCACCTTAATATCCTGACCATTATAAAGTTTAATATTACCAATTTTACTCTGTCAGTTTCAGCAGCTAAAATTTTCAAGTATTTATTTTTATTTATATACAGGTGATTTGAATGCAATTTAAAAACATTTGAATTGACTTTAAATTCAATACGTCAAGATAATTTGTGGGTAAAAATGAAGAACACTACTTTTTTTATCAACAAATTTTACCAATATAGTATGGTATTATACTATACCAATATACATATTGGTATATACATATACCATTATAGTGTTAATTAATGTTCTCATTAAAACGCATTGTTGAGAAGAATTTAGTATCAGAGCTTATTTGAATTTATGTACATTTTTCAATAATTATATTAATTAGGTGTTCAGTTTACACTGTTTATAATTTGTTTACATATGATAAGTTTATTTATGATAAGTGTTGTATAATTTATGGCTTTTTGGATAAAAAAAAATAAAAAAATATGTGTTGATATTCTTTTAATATTTGACGAATCATACCAATTACAATGAATGTAGTAATTTGTATAAAGCGAACATGTGTAGTTGTATTCAATCATAAGAAGTGTGATGTTTGCGAAAAGATTTGTAGAAAAACCAGTTTAGTAAAATTCTTATTATAAATATCTATTGTAAGGTGTCATTACTGCTACACCTAAACGCGTGAAAGTTCTGCACTGGTTTAGATAGCAATATCAAACCCGTAAATTTATTCTAATTTACAGTTGAGCAGAAACGTTTTAATGGCACCGCATAAACATGGGAACTTTCGAGTTTTATTTGTTTTGTCTGCAAAATGGCTTTTATTTTTTTATTTTTGTTACCAACCTCATACCGAAATATGAACTCCGTGTCGTCTCACCAATTCATAAATAATTTATATTACAACTATTGCACATGTGTGAACAACATTACCTCGAGAATACCAAACCTAAATTAGTCCATAGTCGATCTGTCAGTATACGTACGAAAAAAAATAAAAATTTGACATGAATGTTCGTTTTTGGAAAATACATGGTAAACAACGTTAAAATGTATCGATTATTTTATTTTGTCCACAAATGGCGGTACGTATGGTCGTCATCGTAAGTCAATAATTATAATTAAACTTGCTCGTTCTCAGGAACTAAAAGAACCCATAACATTGTACACAATACACTGAAACCTTTGCATATCGGACACTGGAGAGCAGTGGCGCCGAACCTTTTTTATATCACTAGGGTAAACTCTACGTATGGGTATCCATCCACTCACCAAAAAATCATAATTAAATAGCAATTATTATATACCTGTGAACTATGAGTTTTACTATATAGTAATTACATAATACTATAGAATATTTTATCATACAATTATAACAATAATACATCTAGCACTCATTAGGTCACCCACACACCCACCATCCAATGAAGTTCTGGGGTATTTACCCCACTTGCAACACATGTCGACGCCACTGCTGGTTAGGAAATCTTGTGTTATCTGTTGTGTAGGAATTCTGCTAACTGTTGCTTATTAAATGCGTTCAATTATCTACCAACAACAAAATTCACTTTTTTTCTTTAACGGAAACCGTCATTATTTCTCATAGGTTCTAATAACGCTCGTTTTCAACATAATTTCAATGACAAAATAATTCAGTTCATTATTTAATCGTTAATCAAGGCCATAATATATATATATATAAATTACTAAGATAATTTATTAATATTTATCATAATATGTAAAAAAAAACCAACTAGAACGAATTGACTTTGCAAGAACAACAATGTGTAATATTATTGTTAGTAACACGCACGGGTATGCACGTTATTGTACATACAATACAAGTTTAACGTCGTGTTCAAAATCTTACTACAGAGGAACTGTATTAGTCTTCTGCTCAGATCCATTTGCTGATGCATTATGCGGTATATAATTATTAAACGCCATGCATTAACATTGTTGTCCTGAAACATCATCATTGTTTATGAAGATCTAGCCGCATTTCTATCGATTTCGATTGCCGACAAAATAATCTCGTATTCATCTCATAATAATGAGTCAAGATTGATTGATTCGGTTTGCCTACTCGTCCTACTCGATATCGCCACCTACTAATATTTTTTTTATAGGTGCACTTTTTCCGTTCGAATAATTGGTTCGTAATAAAATGACCATAGGTCATACAAAATAGTAAATGCCCTGTAAATATATCACGAGTAAAGAAGGTGTACTATATATCTACTGTATATTTACTCACACGGGATATTAATCGGAAATATGTTTTACATTTTTGATATTTTAAGAGCTAATTTTCAAACAGTCATCGGATACATATATATATATATATATATATATACTCATTAAAGTTCCTTCTTTCCTGTACATTTTTTACCATTTGAAAAATTCTATTCCCATTTTGGCTTGATTTTGATATACAATTATTATAAATTTAAATGTTAATAAGTATTGGAGCATTTCTTATTTACTGACGAAATGGAACAAGCATAATATTGGATGGAAAATCATAAAGATGTTTTACCATAATATACAGTTACTTTCACCTTATCTATGATCACTTGGTAAACAGAGATGTGTCGTACTCTATAGAGATATATCTTCTTACATAGTTTGTAACTAGATTTTAAAAGTGAATTTATGATAAATGAAAAACAAATATTTAATTTCGAAAATGTATGTTAAATGTATGGTCGAGTGTCCACCCAAAACGTATTGAAATAATAATTATAATTGACTTATGTATTGAGTAAAAATGTTAAATACCCACTGTCCATCACTAGTTAAACGCTAGACGATGTACTGTTATCAATAACCAATTCCTATTACACCGTAAACGGTCAACCGTCAACAACGCATTTACATTTTGTACTTTCCAATCTTATTATACATGGTAGTAAATCATGGACGTTTTAACTCAACAAGTGATCTATACTTTGACTTCTCGTATTTGACATGAATCTTCCCTCCCTCTTCCGTAGGAGTATCTCGTTCGTAGTAATTTTTTTAATTTCTTATATTTCGCTTACGACCGTTTCCGTGGTTGTTATTCTCAAACTATCATTGCATTCAATAATTATTCCCGCTACACGAAATTCTCCAACAGTATCGACCATCCGAGAGTTAATCGTCGTATTATTCACGTTGGTCACCGGGGTGCTCATAAGAGGCTGCATTTTATTCCATGTTTGTCCTTGGGTAATTGACGGTAGTCGTAAGAAAATCTTGTACAGACAAACCGTTGACCTCCAACGAATACTTTCACTGCCAACCCATTTGATACTCGACGTTCTTAATTTATGAACGTACATACCGTCGTCGTTTCAGGTAAACATAAATTTATCATCCATAGCGCGTTCTACACAGAGTCAGTTTAAATTCTAAATACCTCTCGCCTTAGCCGGAATAACTACTGTTTATAATGATGCATTGGTTAAGTGTACACAGATTGCGCTACGTACAGCAAACGATTTCCGTCTCTATCAACCCGAAATGGTTTTTGAGATAGGTAGCTGACAACGCGAATTTATCGAATTTACCGATTCCTCGAAATTAACATATTACTGGCAGTACACACATGCGTAGAACTTATTAGTTAGTCGTTATTGACTAACGAAGAAAAAAAACGCGATTAAATCATTCAAATGCTCAGTGCCGTTATGTGTCAAAGAAACGTATGGCCGTCTCGTAACGTTACAATTTAATGTACTATAATTTTCGCTCCGTGTACTTAATAATTGTATAACGTTTTATTCCGTTTCCGATTGGTACACATTGGATACTGCGGTTTTTTCGACATACACTTGTAATATGTCGAATATCACTGGCGGAGAAACGTTGTAGATATTTTGCACCCGCGGCGATGTAATATGCATACATATATATATATATATATATATATATATATATATATATATATATATTTACACAGGTAGTATATTATGTTTCTCGATTATTATATACTTATTGTGTTGCAGTGCACTCTTCTATCGTCACGTATCATTGACCGTATAATATGATTTCGTAGTTTGCGTGCGATATGAGTCATCGGTCGACTTTCGTTTTCTCTGGGGGCGATATATTATATATATATATATATATTATACCTACACACAGCTAGGTAGGTGTGTATAGATATCGCGCGGCTACAGTGGGATGGTGTGACCAGGACGACGGTGAATAAAAAATAAGAACGCTGACGGCTGCAGTTTATTCGCGGATCTTAGAAGAAAAAAAATTCGTAATAACACAATAATGACGAAAAACAACAACAAAACCGGATCCATCATCAAACCATACGATATGAATTTATGTGTGTCTTTGTATATACATATATGTACACACTAGAACGATGTTTAAAATATTTCATTTTTTAACGAGGAGAAATTGCCACGGATTGTCTACGCATACCGCTCATGATACCATTATTATTATTGTTATGCCATTTTCAAACGACCGCACACATATTCTTCGGCGGACCGCGTGAAGATGACGAGGTTACTAAATTATATTATTTCCGTTGATTATAATCCCTAGAAACATTCGATTTTTTTTTTTTAGCTACCGTCAATAATATAATCAATATGCCATAAAAAAACAGATCATTTTCGTTAAACGTTAATATTATAACACAATTTAAATTCACAATGTTAAAATGGTTTATCCGAACTATCCACATTGATTGATGACCACGCACGTAAATGTAAAGTCGATATTTTATTATAATTTATTGTGACCCACAGCATGAGCTTCTTTTTCGCTTATGACACTACAGTAGTGCACGTGTGCGATAGAAAAGACTTGGAAAGTGTTACAGATCTACAAGTAGGTATGAATATATATTGATGTGTAATTATTATGTGTAAATAATATAAAAACAAACGCATACGTGGAAATCATTGTTGACTTGCTTGTATACGTATATCGTAAATTTACCACAAAAAAGGTCTAAACGATTTTGTTTTATTGACGAATAAATGTAATAGAAATTTATAGTGAGGGACGCAGACAAATTCGTGGAATAGAATATTTTGTGGGAAACCGTTTGCGTTCATACAAATATTATTACAATAAAACCACACAACACAGCAATCAGGATTCAGAAAAAGTGTATTCGATCATTGTTTATTTTTATACATAAAAACATAATCATGACAAGTCTAATACTCGTTTAGTTTTATTAAAATACTCGGGTTTAATGGTTATATATATAAAAAAAAACCATTTCCTAATTCGAAGGCTGTATACTATTTTCACCTTAAAAATGTCCACAACGATTTTTTTATTATGATCATGAGTATCGTTAAAATATTTCTAGTTTTTTATTCCGAATAATGAGAGAAAGATAGATAGATAGATATATTGATACATAGATAGAGAGAGAAAAGAGAGATTTAGGTTTAATTATTTTTATTTTCATTAGTGGTGGAAATATTTTGATTATTTATTATTTAAAAAAAAAGTACATCTGTTGGTTTTCTAATAACTTTTAAACGATCCAGTGGTAATGGGTTAAATATTATTAGGATTCCCGAACAAATTCCAATGCAAAGTGGATTAGACTTTAGAAAATATGAACCTTCTTCGTAGAAAGTTTTTGTAGGTTTCGCTTTGTTGATATTTTGTTTTGTATGGTACACTTACACACTTTAAGATTGTTTACAGCTTGTAACGTATGTATATTAGTATATTGGTATCTATTCCTTAATTGGCGTGCACGCTTTTGTAGCTTGAAGAATGCGCTTATTAAAATATAATATATTATAGACAAGAAATCAATAAAAAAATGATTTTCGACAAAAAATTTAATATCTTATCAACATCTCTAGATGTTCCTTTTATTATCGAAAAAACGATCATTTAAAATGTAAGAGTTAAATTTTTACCACTTGGTCATGGGAAAAGCCTGGTTACATATTATAGTTCATATTTTGGTACAAATCATTTTATTTGATTGCACATTATATTTTATAATTTAATTTTGAAGCAAAAGTAGATATTTATTAAAATATATTGTACGTGTTTATGATAAAATATTCATGTACATCATTAAATTAAATTTGTAAAAGTTTCTCTGTCTGTAAAAAAAAAAAAAAAAATGATACATGCATTTTTTATCATTAATGTAAACTAAACAACTCGTGTCATTCATAATTTATAATCAAGCTCTATGATAAGTCGGAAATATCAAAAATCAAACAACAGTCATAATATGTACCTATTATATAATTTATTATATTAATTTTCAATTAACTCACGCAGTTCCTTTTATGTAAAGTTAGTACCTATTATAGGTACTAATATAATCCAGTAGGACACCTGCTGTATCAGCTCTTTTATGAAGCTGAAATGTTTTATTCAATCACAAGCATCTAAAAATTATTCAACGAATTTAACAAGTCAATACTATTGTGCCAAAACTAAGAAAGTAAAACTTGTTTAAGTATTTTAGCGATAGTTTGTATGAAGTTCATTTATGTAATATGGTACCTATATAAACTTTTCTTTTATTTTTTATGGATCTTGCGATTAATCATTTGTATAGGTATTATAGTGTATTTAAATTTACAGTATACTTTTTTTTATAATATATAATACAGTGAATAAATTAAATAATAGAAATATTTTTATTTGTTTTCCAATTTTGTCAGTATAATATGACATCCACCAGAGTTATAATTTAATTTTAAGACTAGGTTGTCCTTTGCCATTATTCACTCCTAAGTTGGGAAAACGGGTGGTGAGTGTCCTGATAGTTAAAGAGTAAAACATCATTCAAACTTACCGTTGGTCATCAGGACGAGTGTGGCTATTTAAATTATAGGGCATTGTATTTGATAAGCGATCTTAAGTAAATATTGAAGTTATTTTATATGAAAGTGAATTTGAAAAATAACATTTTTATTGCAATTTTACTTTAGAATTTTTTTATTTCTCGAGCTTCTGAAAATATTTCTGTTTTTAGCAGGGCTTGCATTTGAAAAAAAAAATTTGTTTTACGTTATTTACAATTAAAACGTTATAAAAATTTTGTTGAGTTTATCGTTATTTAAAATTTAAACGTTATTCAACTTTTGTGTTTATCATTATTCAGAATTAAAACGTTAATCAACTTTTGCGTTTATTGTTATTCATCATAGTATAATTCATACCATCTAAATTATACCTATTACCATATTACCATTTTTAAATAGTACATACTACATTTACAAATAAAAAAATAAATATCTATGTCTAATATAAATATATATTCATGAATACACTTAAAAACAAAATAAATTATACATTTTATATGGTATTGATTGTTTCCTCTAATAATTAATATGTCTTCTAATATATCACTTGAAATTGAACTTCTCAAGTCTGACAATTTATTTTATGTATTTATTTAATTTAATTATTGGATTAAATAAAAATAGATCGCGTAGACTAAATATTTCCACGAAACCAGTATCATAATTTATAACTATTGTTAAATAATTAAAAATTAATTATTTCGTTTAATGGAATACAATATATACCGTTTTGAGTTATGTTTTGTTTAATGATATATCATATATTTTGTTAAACGTTACGTTTTGTTTTGTGTTATTTGTTTATTTATGTTTATCGTTTTCCGTTATAATTACGTTTACAAATTTCAATCGTTTTTTGTCAAATAAAACGTTATTGTAACGTTTGCAAGCCCTGCTTTTTAGTTTTTAATTTGATGGTATACTGCATGGCACTTATAGAAAATGTCACCCCCAAAAGCTGTTAAAATACTTCATCTAGAAACCAACCTATAATAATGGTTAATTTATTTTACAGATCTCAGTTTATTATAAAATGAATTTTTGTACATAAAAAGCAACAAAATAATAAATATATTTTAATATAATGCATTATTTGTTTATTAAATAACCCTTTTATGTAAATAACATCGAAAGTTCGTGTATAATTATACCTTAAAAAGTGCATACAATAGATGATTGGACAATACGGATTTAATTTAAAAAAGATTATTGTTTCGTTGTATTTCCAAGAAAAATACTTAAAAAAATATCCAGCATTTTAACGAGAAATCTTTCAATCTATTTGTCAGTAAAAACATAAAACTTTCTGTTACGGACAGCAGTTTTCATCATAATTATTACATTATTGTAACAAAAACCTCGTTTACCAACCAACGTAACGGATATTTTCTATGTTGGTTTTAGTTAAATGTGCATATACTTACACATCTTATATTCCAATTAATTGTAGTCAATTAAATATTAATTTTTAGTGAAAGATGATTCTTAGTATAACATAACACTAAAAGTCGATTAGCGTTCAGAATTCTGACCGTTTTTACTGTAATTAAACTGATACTTATAACAGCGACATGATAAATAATCAAAGTAAATATAGAAAAGTGTTTCTGTGAAATGTTTTTGTCGAAAACATTAACATTTGATTCCATCGCAATTGTACCCAAAAAATTGTTTCACTTCGTATAATATACGTATATTATATTATAATATTATGGTTTCTAGTCATAAAGTTCAACGGTCCAAAACTGAAAGTTACACACTTGTAAATATATGCATACGGTTGCTTAACATATCTGTACAAGTATAGTTGTACGGCTTGATCGAAAATAAAAATATTTTATCATCCATAAATTAATTAATCCTTTAAAAAAAAAAAAAAAATAAAAAAAATGATTTGTGCTGTGTAACCACAATTAGTTATAAATTCAATAAAGCATTCAACTGATTTCTAATTATCTAATTTACAACTAAAAACAATAAAAAACTGATGAACATGGAACATTTCTGACGTAGAACCAACATTAACAGCATACTATTTTGTTTCTTTTTCTTTCTTAATTATTTGGCTCTGAATTTTGTGAGCTTTATTACGTCCCTGGACAGAACCAGGACCGTGTTATTTACAACATGGTATTATGTTCTCGTTGTAATCGTTTAGGAAAAAAGAAATGAACGCTGTGAAGATATAATATATCATACTGAATTCAATGAATATATTATAACGTATACGTTTAAGGTCATATTAACCCATTATTATGTTCCCTTAACCCGTTCATAATTTCTCCAATACAAACAATATGCCGTGAACGAGTACATAGTAACATTTGTGATGCATAAGTGTAGTATAGTTATACATGTCCGTGATATGTGTGGTTCCCGTTTCATAGGAGAACTCCTCAATAAGCTTTATAAAATATAATTCGCCATAGAAATGTTAATAATTTTTTCGTATTATTTATTAATTAGCAATGTTTATAGGTATCGATATGCTAATATTTTTGTTTTCCATTTTTAACTCTAATGAACTTACACCAAGAAAAAAAAAACGAGTGTGAAAATCGAATATGATTTATTTTTTCAGTTTAATCCGTTTGAATTGATGAAATATATACTTTCACACATCTTGTTGTACATTCGAATATAGGTTTGTAAATAATGTTACCGGATAATCTTTAAATTTAAATTATATGCTCATATATTATTATAGCGTATCTTTTATTGACGCAGCAAAGAGAACACTTTTAAGCCAATTATACGTTTGAATAATCGCGTTTTAGTACTTATACATTAACACTTCAATGAAAATTTTAGTAAAAATATTACTTGCGCTGTAAACAGGTATTTTTTTTTTTATTTTAGCTTTCGTTTGACCATGATATCTCGTTTTTTCACGAACATTTTTTCGTTTGCTAAATCTGCATCGAAAAAAATTATTTGTAAGTCATAGAATGTTCTTTCTTGGATGTCTCGATACGCTAATTAGTACACCCATCGATCATTATTAATAATAATACTTTTCACAATTGAAATGGATCCCTTTAACTATTTCGAATGAAATCGACATTCACGCTGTGTCATTAATTAATATATATATATTACACTCTATTCGTTCGATGGTCTAATCTATAAATAAAGTAAAATAAAATAATAATAACAATATGGATTCTGCAGAAACTGGAAACAGATACGCGTTGAACATTTACAAAGCTTTTAATATTACGAAACCCTTACGAACCTAATCAATAAGCGTAGTATCGCGTTTAGTGCCGTGATATCGTAATAGTTATACAACGTTATATTTTACTCGTATACGAAGCAAAATTAGTAAGCAGCATAATACTATATTATACTAAACCAACTAGATTTGATCGTTCATTTAGACACTCGTTAATAATATTGCACCCGTACCAAGAATAATAGTTTCAATGGATAAAAAAATTGTTTATTAACTAAAATCGCAATTAAAAGAAAAATTATTTTCAAAATCTATGGCAGATATAGCGTAAATTAATCCTATTGGCCATAAGTATTTTTAAAGTATACATGACGCAGTTTATTGGCAATAATTAAACCATGACAAAATCAAGTTTTCAAAAGAATAATTTGATATTGATGTAAATGATAGTAAAATGGATTTCTACGGAAAATTTCTCTTTGAAAATCACATCATTAAACAATTTTAAATTGCCAATCTCGGAAATGTTTTTAATTTCCTACTACATACGAGTATATTTGAACTTGCTTATAGTTACAATAAAAATCACGTTATATCTGCATTAACGCATTAAGAATATAACATCCACACCCACACATAGGCATGTAGTAATGGAGTGATGCTGGTAATTTTTTATCAACAATTATTATAAAATTATATTAATATTTAATTTTCGATTTTATTTCTTCCCGTTTCTAATGACTGAATTATTATTATTTCATAATATTCCTTTGTCCATTTGATTGCCTGATGAAAAGGAAATTGTTTAGTGTAAACCAAACGAATGCATTGTACTTTGGTAAGACAAAAGTAAAGATTATATTTATAGCTTTTAGCTTTCATTCCGCGTTATGGATTTTAAATAACATGATATCTGTTCCATTTCTCGATCTAAAAACTAATAATCGTACAATTGTATGAATGATTTCAAAAATATCGGATTTAATCGACCGGAATATTTTTTTGATACATAATAGGCATAAAGATAAACTGCTTTGCATAGATTACACTTTTAATATATTTAAATGCTTATGATTCATTAGCATTTTTCATGAAACTAACATAAATGTTTCGTTTTTATATATTTGAAAAAATATGAACTTAAAGAAAATTTGATAATCTTGATATTCTATCAATAACGTTGTTTTCACATAGTTATATGCATTGCATGAATAGAAATAGCAATTACTAGAAAATATCGACCGATGAAAAGTTAATAGTATAATAGGCATCTAAGATTAAAAAAAAAAATGGTGGGTAATCCACAGTCCAATATCTTTGATCATTGTTAGTTATTTCCAATGTAATTTGGTATAATATACAAATAACCGTGATATTAAAACTATGTTGTCATATGTCATAGTCAAACTACATGTCAAAATTAAATTTGATTTTCATAATAAAATACGAATACTTGTTAATTCCAAACACGATCAACCAAAAATTCTAAATTTTCGATTATAAATAATATGGAAGTAAAATTTATTTTTTCGCAAAAGACAGGTTAGTAAATTTTAAAGTATTTCAATATAGTTTAAAATAATATATTACAAAAGATAGTTTCCTTTTTTTTACTAATATACCGATACATCTTAAAATCTTAATACTAATTACAATTAGATACCCTAATATCCGATTATGGATCCGAAGAAGAACAACTTTTTTGTTCTTATAAGAAGCTTCCTGATTTCCGAATATATTGTGTTATTTCAAATTATATTTTACTGGATTATTACAATATTTGCATTTAAATTAAATGTAGTATGTCTTACAACCAGGACTGTCGTTGGGGAGGGGGGCAATGGGACCACTTTGCCTCAAGCTTTAGTCTTTCAAAATTGAAAGGGGTCTCCTTAAAATCTAGATTGATAAGAAATACTTGGCGTTACCCATTTGAGATAATTTATATAAATATATTATTTCTAAACAATTTTTCTTTATGAAATATTTATACATTTAATTAAATACAATAACTTAAATTTTTTTTAAGCCTTATTACACAGATATTA
The DNA here is from genome assembly GCA_034509805.1 of Sipha maydis. Classification (NCBI taxonomy): domain Eukaryota; kingdom Metazoa; phylum Arthropoda; class Insecta; order Hemiptera; family Aphididae; genus Sipha; species Sipha maydis. The sequence continues at coordinate 22,323 of JASXSY010001562.1, forward strand.
CAGAATTTAATAAATTTGAATAATAATATATAATATAATATTTATAACAACATAAATTATAAATATATTTCTTAATAGTTATAACTATAATTTATTATGGTTATTGCCGAAGTGTGAAGAATGATATAATTTCATTTAAACTTACGTAAAAATGTGTTAACACAAATATCGACGTGACAACATCCAAGTTCTTATTTTTTATGGATGTTAATAAATTATTTACGAAAAATATCAATTCTTAATAAATGTGGTGACTGCTAATACATCTTTGAAAATTTATTAGAAATGTAATTAATTGTATCGATGATGCATTTAAATAACCTTGATTAGTTGAAGTTTGGAAAACTATATTTATCAACATTTTGTAACTGTGAATTTCTTTTTTTATCATTTTTGTATATTATTATGATTGAGATGTCTCTAAATTAATTTGCCTCAAGCCTTATGAATCCTCAGGATGACTCTGCTTACGACTCATAAAAACTTGTAATTTAGCCCTTATATATTATAAAACTTGTTCTGTTATATTAAATTCTGATTAACCTTCTAAAGCTTTGCCTGATCTTTAGTCTGAGAATATTTTTTTATCCATTTATAGTTTTTACATAACTTCACATTTCAAGTTTTTTTTTAAAAAGAATCATTTTCCGTTGCGAGGTATAATGCGATATGCAATATAAATTAAAACATATCAATAAGCTGCAGGAAATAAACTGTATTCTTATGAACCACCAATAACTGGCCATTTATTAATTTAAATATTCACTCAGATTTAGTTTTATTGGTTCATTCTGAATGCATTGATCAAATAATAATCATACTCAATGTTTTTTATGTTAATTCCCATTACAACAATATGTGATTTGTATTATATTCTCGTATTTTAATACCAAGAAATTGTATTCATTTCGAATGGAATAATTAAAATATATCGATGAACGATAAGGTTTTGGTACACTATAAAATTGTTCCAAAACATAGTGTGTTATAAAAACACGTTTTTCTCACCTAAATATTTCGGAACGAGTCAAGATAATGATATTGTTAGGCATAATGTTTATATAAATATTGTTACGAGTTATTTTGTGTGTCACCGCAGTATATTTAATAATTCGCGAGAAAATTATAATTTATACGAGACTCGTTCTATTCTGATATATTTGCTCATTGATCGAATTCGGTGTTCGAACGTAATAATAAAGTACAGATATCACGTAAAAAAAAATAAAAAAATCTGATGTCAAATACGAAAAAATATTTACAACTTTCTATAGCAGTGTTATATGTGTAGTACACGATAAACAAATAAAACATGCGCAATCAAGAGAATCGGCGCACGCGCGAGTGAGAATTATTTTTCCTTTGAGTCATCTATCGACTATGTCCTCAATATCCTTTTCGGATGACATGTAAATCAATGTGCGCCCAATTTTAAATATACGGATCAGCATCAGTACTTATTCGTAACAAGACCACACCTATGTCTCGTCCTGTGACAAATACTCAAAGCGATAGGTGTGTGTGTGTGTGTGTTTTTTATACTTTATTAACGTTCTAGCAGTTTCCTTTTGCCATGTTCTTACATTCTATGTTATATTATTAATACACATTAGTGTTTTTGAAATTCGCATAAAAAGTGTGTATTTATTTTAAAACTAAAATTTCTCGTATTACACATTTTATACTCACGAATTCCCAATTTCCTTTATTATCTGTCGTGGCGACGTCGTGTCGTCCTGTGTCACCTCTTTCTCTTTCATTCAATATATATTGTATTATATGTACGAGGTGATAATTATATCGTTTCCGTGTGTGACTGCACGAAATACCGAGTGCGCCCATTGTAATTTATACGCATTCATACTTATACATATGTATATGATCAGTGTGTTTGTTTTACGATTGTAACTCCTTATTTATTTATTTTTTTAGGACACTTCGCGAAAACGACTTGTTCATTCTGGTGGATTAAATTTCACGTGCTAACTTAATGGTCGACATTATATTGAGATGATACTCCGCGAGTTGACCGTAAATTATTGTTTATGTTCGCGCGCATTCGAACAGATCGTTTCTTAAACGACGTTATTTCTCCGTCTAGCGAGCGAGCGAGCGTGGTCGTTTAAGTATAATATACCGATCGACGGTAGATTTTAGTATTTTACTTGGAATATAATCTGTCTGTAGATTATAATATTTTTATTATATATAATACGGTTATACCGTAAAGACAGAATTAATTTGTATTCACTCTGGTATCCATGGTATGATCCTCTCATTTTTAATAATGCTTTATAATGGCATACGTTTATAATATTATTTATCAATGGTATTTCATCATTTTTAAAGACGTATTGTAAATTTAATTTTTATGAGTTTGCAGCATACGACACACCCACACACACACACACACACACATACATACATGTAAATATAACGTTCTAATTAAGTACATATTGTACTCCCCTGAGAAGTTGGATATTTTTAAAAAAAAAATTTTGTGTCAATAATCAACTCATAATTAACGTGTATTAGCGTGACAAAAATGAAAATTTGCATGAACCTATTACAAAAACCGTATACGGACAGTGTAACATTTTATTATACGATTCAGACGTGTATTTAACCCACATCCAAGTTACAGTTGTTTAGATGCTGGAGTCGATTAATCTTCCGTATTATTTGAATTATGAATTTAAATTAATTGTCTAAAAGAACGTCACTGAGTACCTACGTTCATCATAACCTTAAGTCAGAATGCAAAGCGAAACACGATCAAGTTATGTGCTTTTCTATTTTTAGTTAGTGTCTTAGTTATTTTATGTGCAAACGCTTTCGGCAAAAAAGAGTATTCCCAGAATTTCCCGTATGGACTTGTCAATCAATCAAACAGTCATCTAGTGAATATGTAAAAAAGTAATTTTTACCGAATCGTCTAGTAATTAGGTAGAATACCTATGTAAATGAAAAAACGGACATTTACAACATAACACTGCGTGGTATTTAACAAACAATTCTGATGACACCATTAAAATAATTAAAATTGATTAACTGTGGATGTCAAACCGATAGTTAATTATTTTAAATTTTCGCTACCACTGTACGAATTTTCTAACAGTCATTGGATTTATGTATAATAAAATTACAATAAAATATTAATGATTTCTAACAGTATACGATTTGCAATGTGTAACAACGAAACAAATAGTAATTTAGTCGCATCATCACAGTCGAATGCGAGATGATTTCCGCGATAATCTCGCTGCGGGTAGGTTGCTGCTTATTGTTATTGACTAAACACTACAGCAGTCCTCGTACAGGAACGGTGCTGTACACCTATAGATATACCTCGTGGATGACGTTAAAACAACGTCAGTTGATATATTCTCGGATACACTACAACGAACGTCCTGTTATACGACCGCGTCCATGTTCATTTTCTTTCGATGCATTAATCTTTGATCGATTGGGATTCGCTTTGGAGATAACATTATTTCCAAACGCTGGTGGCTTTCACTCAGCCTACATTTACACCGGGAATGGTACGCAAACGAATATTCTCCCATGCGAATTCATTTTGTTAGAAAGTAAAAATAATAAATACAAATAGAAGAAGAAAAATAAAACGTTCGCAAGGTTACCGCTGGAAGACGATTACCATCAACTATTGCGCGCATCGTTCGCCGGGCACGATTAGCTTCACATTACATCTTTCCGACCGTTCGAGTACCAATGTACGTGATGTGACATACATGCATCGCAATGTTTGTTAGAGTCTACATAAGATTTCGCTTTTTATTTCGGTTGATTTAATTATTATATTATATTATCTCGTCCTTCTCAGAGAGCTGTCGCATCATGCAACCGTCCAAACACATCCGTACATAATATGAAATAGTATTACATATGAATAGTTTTTTTTGTTTGCACGCGGAAAATCGATCATCATTTATGGTCTCACATTTTTATTCAGAGGTCCGTAGTTCGCTGTCCGCCGAAAGTCGAATTCCGTTAAAACATCAAAGACTACAAATTATCACGTGAACTCCCCAGAGGAGGAGGTGAATTTTAGAAGCTACTTTTTGTTTTACAATTCTACCATGCCGGAGAACAATATACCGTGTGAACCAGGACCACTCTTAGGGGGGGGGAGGCTTGCGGGGCCATGCCCAGGGCCTCGCGCATTGTAGGGGCCTCGCACTTGAATGTTAAACTTTTTACGGAACTATGAATTACAGAAAAAGATATAATATGATATAATGTAAAATCATTTAAGTATCATAATTATATTATCTTATGATTATTATTTATTATTTATGAACGACCGTAGCGGTTATTTTCTTATTGACGTTATTGACGTGCCATTCAATAGTCACACGAAGTTCATTGGAATGTCTTAATGTTTTAAATACGACTTGCAATTCATTCCCTAATATTTCTATAACTTTAAGAATTATGCTTACAATGTCAATAACTACAGCTAGTGCCGAAAGAAGTTTTTCGAAGCTGAAGATTATTAAAAATTATTTGCGGACTACTATGGTTCAAGAGAAACTTTCTGATCTTGCCATTATTTCAATTGAAAATGAAATTTGTGAGAATTTAGATTATGGTGATTTAATTGCAACATTTTCAGAAGCAAAAGCGAGGAAATTTAATTTTGTTTAAATTTATATATTTGTATTTCAATATTCTACTTCTTTTTTTTTATATTAAACATCAATAATAAAGTTAACGCCTAATATTATAATAATTTATATAAGTGAATAATAAAATGTATTATTTACTTTTTCGCTATCGTAAAATTAAAAAATTATAATTATAATAAAATATTTTACTTTAATTAAGTATTTAAGTAGAGGGTGAGAACTAGGAGGACCTCGCAAATCCTAAGAGCGGCCCTGGTGTGAACACAACTGTTGTAACAATTAATAAATTGGCTAGGAATGTCTTATTGTAAATAAAAATAATAAAAAAAAAAAACAAAAAACAATAAGTAGCATTTAACAATACACATGGCAAAAATAAGTGAACCGTAGATCATACCATCAGGTGGTGTGCCTGATATTGTAATGCTAAGCGATTGCTTAAAAATGCATAAGATTGATCGAGACAGTTAAAATTACCATTGACTTTATAGTATATTGTTTTCGGCGATGAAATCGTGTAGCAGACTACGTCTTTGAACATCAATGTATTATTACTGTGTGGTTGAAAAACATATAAGTTATGTACACGATAAATATCTGTTGAACATCTAAATGTGTTATCAAATCATACCAATCAGTTACGTCATTACGTGTGACGGAGTGCCGTTTTCGTATGTAAAATAAATTATTCGTAATATTCGCACACATTGATAACTGGAACGACAACCGCGAAAACTATACTGTACCAAGGCTTATTCGATCGGCCCAATAGGAACTTAACGATTTGAAAGTGCGCCGTTTAATTGTAAACGGTTCGTTTAACTCCAAAACAAACATTCGTGTACTAATACAACTACGTGTATTCGGTTTCCTAAACTCTTTATTAACATTCTTCTCTGATGAGTCTAAACTTGCACCGACGCGTTTTTCGGTCGTACACCGCTCATTAAGGCTATTGGATACCAATATTTTCATGTGGGTCATCCATTGGTGATTTTTCGATTTGTTTGTACTCGAAGCTGTATTGTGAGTAAAAAACGATCATCAGTACGGTAGTGCGAATGACTGCGTAGTTTATTCCACCAAGAAATTCCTCTTGCACTCACACGCTTAAGTCAATAATTATATTAAAACACTTTCTATTCAACAAAAAATGTGCAGGATTAAAAATAAATTATATCAAATTTAAATCTTATAATATTTTAACTTAATACATGAGGGTTTGAAATTGAAAAATTACAAATCTACCTCGTTCTCTAACATGCACATTGTTACCGTATCATAGAAAAGTATTTATCTACTTTAAACATTTTCATCATTTAACAAAATTGAGCGTGCTGATCGTAAAAATATAACTATTATTTTCATAATAAAAATAATACTATTATTAATAATTATAATGACTAATGTAAAAATGAACTTGTTTTGGGTTAAAATTCGGTCGATACTCAATTATCTTAATGTTTTTTTATACATTTAACTTAAACTTATATTCGATACTCTAGAAAACTTGATATGTATACCATGTATACCCACAATGCTTCTGCGATTTATTTACATCTTGTAATACATTAAATTTTTATCATACGAGTATGTGGCTGTACTCGAACACTAATAAATTCGTGCCTTAGAAATTTAACAATTTATTTTATAGTCTGACCTTTATACGTTTATAAAGGTCACATTACATGTTATATTATACGACTGTCTTAATATGTTATAAATTATAACAAATAAACTCGCTTTGGTATTATTTAGCTGAAAAAATCGTACACACGAAAAATGAGTAGATAATATAACTTTCCAATGACGATTATTTTCTAACCTTTTCCCATACTTACTAAAAATAATACGCGTTCCCGTATAGTATGATAAAAAGATTCACAATTAATTATTCGTTTATAATTATTTTAACCTTGGGTTGTGGTATTTGGCTGATGAAAAATTTCATGATTTGGTAGCCGGAAAACAATATTGAAACTAGAACGTCGCCCATAAGACAAAATGTGCGTGGCGCACATCAATGATAATGTTGTAGTACATATGTCATATATTATTTGATAACACGTGCACGCTATATTATATTCTCAACCAGACTAGCGGCTTTCTAGAGCAGGGATGGCCAACCTTTTTCTATATTGTGCCAAATAAAAAATAAAAAATTGAGAATATGGTACAAGAATTAATGCTTATTATTTACAATTATATAACACTTGTAATATGTTTATTTCTTTACATAAATTTACAATTTATATTTTTTTTTACTATTTTTAAGAAAATTGTGACTAAAGTATTTTTTTAATGAGAATGTTAAATTTGTTCGATATCATATTATCTTTTCGTAATTTTTTTGAAATTTAATTGAGGATATGAACACTACATTTTTTAAATGAGTATTTCTTAATATTGATTATATTACGCCTGACTTAATTTTATTAATTTGTAGTAAGTACATATTTAGAATCGTATCATAACAATTTTCATATCGGAATAATAATTGGAGATATCACTGCAATTTTAACAATCTTATTTAATTTATAGTATTATATTATAATTTAACATTTTTAATTTTATTTTAACACAAATATTGTACTACATAATATTCATGACCAGGGCTTGGGACTTATAGCATTTGCTTATTTTTATTGTTTGACGTAAAATGCAGTAGAGAATTATGGATGTGTATGTCATGTTCTAACACGTTCAATTATGAAATTTGAAAGTGCTTTTTTTTTGCTTATTTCGACGATTTTTTAAAAAAATGCTTATTTCCTGTTTTTCTGATAATTTTTCCTTTTTTTGCATATCTCTGCTTAGTTATAAACGATGACATAGGCCACTGACCTCCCCCAGATTTTTTCAACTATTTATAAATATCGTCTACATTTTATTTTTCACAAAATCCCTTGGAAAATCCATAAACAATAAGGTAAAATGTCTCGAAAGTCAAAGTTAAACTCTTTTATGTATAAAGATTTATATATTATTTTTTATTTAATATTTTTGTTTAAATTTAATTTTTTTAAATGTTTATTTGAGTGCTTAAAATGATGTTTTTAAATTCTTTTTAAAGCGCTTATTTTAACGATTTTAAGTGCTATAAGTCCCGAGCCCTGTTCATGACTTTCATGATTTATTCAAAATTGGAAATCATAATTTTAGAAATGTTTAAAAATTATGTGTTATTTTATCTGGCACTTTAGTGTGCCGTTCAATAACGTCAAATGTGCCGCAAAAGGCACGCGTGCCTTAGGTTAGCCACCCCTGTTCTAGAACATTGTTCTCTGAATGGCGTGCCGTGAAAACTTGAACTTTTTTTAAATTTTAAAACTACTTATTTTCGGCAAACTGCAGACAATGTTCGTCCAATGGTGGCTTTTAAAACTGATGATGCGCCGCGACGGAAAAAAAAATTGCTAAACTGTTGTTCCAGAGTTTTGAATCTGGAACCGAACGTGTTTGTCACTGAATAATACGCGTATAGACGTTTGTAACCATCATGATACCATAAAGACCGCAAGACAATATAAATGACAGTGCATTCGTATACAGCACGAAAGTAATCGAGCACCGTGCTACCGCATCGAAAAATCCGTATCATCAAAAACATTATTATTGTTGTTGTAATAGTTTATGCCATTACTATTGTGCTATTATAGCGCCCAAACCGATCAGGTTTACTCTTATGGTGCATCGTCGTGCGTATATAAATGATTAAAGGCGTTTAAAGAAAACAAATCGTTTCGAACACGTCTGACAATTATAAATTCATTTGGATCGCGTACACGCATGCTGTATGCGCATAAATTATGACGTACACGATTTCTCCTTCAGATCTAATTAGTGTAAACTAGAATAGATTTGTGACTCCAGTCGCCCGTCGGTTGGTCGTCAAGGCAGTTCCTCATCGTCAATACTGTATGTTATAATGAAACGACCGAAAATAAAACACGATCATAATGCGTCGATCGATGAGATTTTTCTTGCTGATTATTCTTGTAGTAGCGAAACAGAAGATTTTACATACATTTTAAAACGAAAAGATTATCGATTTTATAGCGGAATTAATAACACGCACTCCGATGGCTGAGAATGCGGTTTGACAGTACATTATTTATACCATTTCATTGGTACTCGATAGTCACCGTGAAAAACTATTCGAATCCAAATTGTAATAATAAGAAAAGAAGTCGTTAACGGTATGTAAGCAGGTTTTTTTATTTTTATTTTTTACTCGTTTCGTTGATAGTTGTATCGATTTAAACATTTAAGCCTGTAATACACGAGAACACTACCACTTTATATTATTTATATTTACATTAGTTTATATTATTTTGATGATAATTATTAATTATTAACAGTATCCATTTGAATGTGCATATATTTATAGGTACGGTTCTAAATTACGGTATATTTTTCCTGCATTTTCCAACATCGGATTGTATTATTATATTATTTTTTATATTTTATAAGTTTATTTACCGTAAGTATGTTTATGTTGGCACATTTAATGAAATATCAGTTGCTACTAACAAGGATAAACGACAGAAATTTAAAATACTTATGCTCTATGTACTATATACCTGTATATATACGTTCCAATACATACCTATACTATACGCTATTATGTACTTTTTAAACAACTTGTATAACGGATTAAGACTGTACTGAACTAACGATATTATTTTGTAACAATTCTTGTATTTTCGTCTTGTCCTCGTTGACAAACACTTGTGTGTACGTTAACGGTTACTTCACAAAGACGGTTATAATCAATCGAATTGAAATTGAACATAATTTTAATGTAAATCAATATAGTTTCTCATTAAAATTATATACTTTATTAAATAGTTGCGATATTGTGGTAAATATAAAAATTAAATTAAATAAAAAAATCCTAAAAGACTTATTCAAACGGAAAACAATATCACTCCATTATTGCAATAGCAAATCGAAATGTCTGAGTTTCGTTTTGCATTCCGAAATGAAAGATGAAGCTATATTTTCATAGCTTTTCTAAAGCAGTAGTACCGGTGTACATAACGAATTAAGTATACTTATCAATATCGATTAAGCATTATTATGAAAGTGTATTTGAAAATAATTACAGAAACACTTCTACGGCTTTCGCTTTAAACACGCAGACATATTACGAAAATGGTGAAGACACGTAGTATTGTAAATAATTTCAATTGATTTTCTGTTAAAATACGCATAAGTATTATGGCGGGATTATAAATTAGTACGCGGTTTTTGAATACGCCAGGGGTGAGAGGGGTGCTAACATATAATTCACAATAAGAGAAGGTTAGACGTAATTGATAAAGATATTTTCGAAATTTTAAACATTTAAATAGGTTTTAATCATTACTATTGTTGCTCATATATGATTTGCGAATCGCGGTTAGAAAGTATGTAACGTGTTTTGCAACACATTGGTATATATATAAATGTATAATTATTCTCAAATAACTATAAGTTTTTCAATACAAAGGGCAATGACATTTCTGTGTGATTCTATTAGTTTTCAATGTCAACAGTATTAACTCTACCACAATCCGTTCTATTCAGTTCCATTTTTGTTGGAATATTAATATTATAACAGAACTAACTGATAGTAACTATTATAGAAATAACTCTTAACAAAATCCTTAGTATGTAAATAACAATTCTAATATTTTAATATTTATATTAACCACAGCGTTCGGATTGTAGGAGGAAGGGTTCTGATGTCTTTTTCTTAAAATTTCCATATTATTTATTTCATTATTTTTTTTTTTTTTTAACTATGCTTTTTCCTTATAAACGCTCGTACTTAGAATTAAATTATAATGCACCGTTGTTTCATCACAAAAACGATCATAGGTTTAAGCGATTAAAATAAGATTAACCATATTTTTTTACGAATCCTCATTGTGCGGGTATACTCTAGAACAGTGGTGGCCAAACTTTTTTTAACTGGGGCCATAAAAAAAAAAAAATTTTACCGCGGGCCATAAATTTTTTTTTTACTTTTAAGTCATCAGAATTGTAGGTATAGGTATATAATTTTATATTTAACGACTTTTTTATTATACTTAATAATTTTAATGACTTTATTTAATACTTAACTTAATAATTACTACAAATGAAAGAAAATTAAATCAGCTTCAATTTCAAAAATTATTTTTAAATAAATTATTAAAACACATATAAAAATAAATATAAACTATACAAAATATCGTTTTATATTTACAAAACATATTTTAAAATGTATTAATTTGTTAATGTGAACTGTGAGCTTGTTTCTGTTGACAGAGGAAATTAATATTAGGTTCTAATTTGGTAGAATTTACTCGGAGAACGGCGTGTAGATGTTCATTTGTGATGCGAGATCGAGTTTTACTTTTGTTAATTTTCATCGTTGAAAATACTTGCTCACAAATATATGTTGAACCAAATATACAAGACATCTTAGCAGCAAACTTCCGAACATTTGGAAAATCTTCTTCAGACAAATTTGAATAAAACTGAACAAGATTTTGAGAGCTTGTCAAATTATTAAATGTTGTTCTTAAAGAATTATTAGATTGGAGTTCTATAATTTCTAATTGTAAAGAAGCTTCGACAATTTCCGGATTTATATTAAATGGATTTTCAAATAGATTTATAATTGGTTCTTTAGTTCGAATGTCTTTAAAACGATTTTCAAATTCACGAATAAGTGTGTTAATAATTTTGATGCACCTTTGTTTTGGAAATATACCACAATCTTCTGTTTTTAAAGTAGCACAACATTCAAAATGGGAGAAATTTAATTCTTCAATTTGATTTAGAAATAAAGTTTGCTTTTACTGAACCGAATGTTTTGCGAATAATGTACTTACGAGTTTTTCTTTTCCTTGTAGTTTTAGATTTAACAAATTCAGATGATATGTTATATCAGTTAATATTGCTAACAAAAACACTACGATATGGCGATACGGGATTAAATATGAAGAATGTATACTTAAATTTTTTTTTTACGTAAATGTAAAATATTATATTTCTTTCGCGGGCCAGATATTAAATGATGGCGGGCCGGATTTGGCCCGCGGGCCGTAGTTGGCCACCACTGCTCTAGAACAAGGCTGGGCAAGTTAATGAAATTTTTTAACTCAGTTAAGTTAAGTTAATTTTTTTTTTTCAATTAAGTTAAAAGTTAAGTTAATAGACTTTTTTAATAAATCAATTAAGTTTAAATTAAGTTAACAAATATTGTTAACTTAACTTAACTTCAATTAATAAGTTAAGTTAATATAACCTTATAATTGTGAAAACACTGAAAACGTATTAGTTATTACTAAAGACCGGATTTATATTCTCTTAAAATGCCCAAAATATGATGCTAATATTCTCTAAAAAACCTTCATATATTCTCATTATATTCTCTCAAAAATGTATAAAATATGCTAAAATATTCAATCCATATCATTATATGCTTTAATATGCATTTTTAAATTTTTTTTTCAACATTATTTTAATAGTGAGGTATTAATTAGGTATTTAAAGTTGCGTATTATACTTAATGGAATACCATTGCACTTTAGTAAGAGTGGAAAATAGGAATATAGTATAAATATAACAGAATAATAGTAAAAATCAGTAAGAAAACAACTGCCAGCATTGTTGGTTAGCCACCATGTTTAGGGAACAGCACAGAAACTTAATATGATAAAGCACCATAACCACAGAATAGACTAGATTTAGTCTATTCTGTGCTATAACACTGATAATACCAAAGAACTACTGTGTGTATTATTTTTATCAAATTGATAAAAAAAAAGAAAATTGTAAATGTTCAAAAAAAATGTTCTGGGTACCGAAATTAAAAATAAATAGATATTTATTCTCACAATTTACGAAGTATTCCAAAATATGTTAAATGGGTTAAATATTCTCTAACCCATGTAATATTCTTAAATATGCAAAAAAAACTTTTTTCTTCGCATTCAGCATTGAACGAATCGTCCACATTTTGTACTCTCATAAGACTGCATAGACCCAGTAACGATATGTAAAAACATATAAATCCGGTCTTTGGTTATTACTTATTACTGACAAACTGCAGCAGTGTAAGCGACTGATTAAACTATTTTTTTATAGTGAGGAACTGAGGAATGAAAACTATGAACTAAGAATGTATAAATGTATATTACACCACTATAGGTAGGTAGGTATTTCTGTAGTACAATTAAAACATATTAAATGTTAAATATAAATTTATATAATAAACAAATAAATAGAAATTGTCACAATTCATGATAATCGACAATCGTACAAATTATAAAATAATAAATAATAAGAAATAACTAATGAGACCTAATGGCTAATAATAATGATAATAAGCCATTAAGCCCGCTATTATTACGCTATTAAACATTTAAACGTGACTTCGTGGGCTCATATAGCTATTGATAAATCTTATATTACGGTTATAGGGGCGACAATGGTCTAAATGTCACATTGTATTATATTATTATTTATTATTTCGTTTTTCATTAAATCTTTTTTTTCTAATAATATTTTCTAATATTCTACGAATTAAATTAATTAAATCGACGAAAATTCAAAATTAACCTAATTGGGAATTTTAAAAATAATACAAGTTGATTTTAAGTTAACGGATATCCTAATGAGTTAAGTTAAAGTTAAGTTAATTAAAACAGCAAACTAGTAAGTTAAGTTAATAAGTTAAAATTAACTTAACTTTTAACTTATTAACTCGTTAATGCCCAGCCTTGCTCTAGAGTCATATGAATTGGTTACTTTTTCAAAAACATATTTATTTTTTTTTTGGTTGAACGAAATAATAATTTTAAGCCACCGCTAGTTGAAAAATAACCTTGCTGACATTTACAGGTAGGACATACTATGAAGTATATCTAGACGAATCGAGTTAAACTTGTTTCGTTGCAACAAGCACCGGCGAAAAGGCAAGGCAGTAAAGGCACTTGTCCAGGTCCCCTGGCTTTTCATAGGATTTAATAATTTGTAAAAGGTATATGGTATTTTAATCTTTAACTTCAACATTATGTTTTGTAGATGCCGATATTTTCATTGTAGTCCAGGTCTTGGCGAGGAGACCTCCGGTTCATCTAAGGGCCTTAGAATGATCAGTAGTTGGCGAGAAATTACGGAACCAAAGTAACAAAATCATCGTAGGCAGGAATGCAAAGTTACACAGGACCAATGGCAGAAGTTGTGGGTCAAAATCAACAAGGTCCAGTGGACGAAGAAGATAATTCCAGACATCGGACAATGGATGACAACATCCATACAGAAGGAGATGATATTCAATATGTTACAAGCGCTGACAGTCACGAGTTTTTTTTAGGGCTACCTGTTTAAGAGGAAGAGATCACCCTAGGTATTCACACTGCAGGCGGATTAAAGACATGGTAGAACACACGTTCTTTTGTTGTCTCCGACGGGTTTGCCCACGGGAAGTTACGTTTGAATCGGACACTTTACTGGATCGGAGGAGGCGCAGCTGCCAACTGATAAGGATGTTGGACACGGTGATGATAAAATATAATGTCCATATTACGAAAAAATGATTTTAATAAAAATAAAATTAAACAAAAAATAAATTAAAAATCAAAAAAATATTTTTTTGGTTTCACGAAAAAAAAATCTAGGGCCTCGTCCACGTGAAGCCTTTTGTCGGCGATAATTACAACATATTATACAATCAACCTTGAGGTTATTTGAGGGAGAAGAGAAGAATATAACAAATAACCTACTCACCATAGACTTGAAAGAAGTCAACAATTCTTTTGACCGACAATCGACAAAATTACTATATTGGTGTTTTTAGAATCAGAAATCAGATATTATCTTTTAAATAAAAATTCGGTTTATTCAAATGTTGGAAAACACTGGTTCCTTTTATGACTATAACCGTTATTATGTGAAACACTATTGTTAGATTTATTTTTTTAAATTTTATTAGGTTAGCAAATTTTTTTTAGCCGCTCCGCCCTTTCAAGAACTGAAATGACGCCCCTGCAATCAACGCAAGCAACCGTATTTTGTCGTCAAAATTTTACGCACGTCACGGTTGCAACATCACGTTTTGGGTATCCGTTTCTGAAACGCCCGTCGTCGCGGGCCGATCAATCGCCGTGTGTCGGATGTTGATGTTGTTGTGGCTACTCACACGATTTAATTAGATATCCCGTCCGAGGCGGACGACCGGTCGACCGAAAGGCGCGTGTTATGTTCGAGTACCTAAGTATGTTGTCAGTTAACGAATGTGATGTAGGTGCATGCAATGTGTAGAATATAAAGCGAATCTTGTTTTTTTTTCACTTTTTTCCCATCGTTAATTCAGTTCTATTAGTATAATATTATTATAAATACGCGCAACAGTTTTTTATGTGCATGCGCGCGCGCCTGTGTGTGTGTAATACTATAATAATACGTGATCTGCGCGTTTATTTTATTCTAATATGATAGAGACAGAATTTCACTTCCTCTGCGTACGCTAACACGGTGTATACGACGTGCGTATACATCCGTGTGCACCGGATCAACACCAATAATAAAATAAAAGCAATAATTGCAATCCAAGTGGTTATATGTATATATATATATATATATATATATATATATATATATTATATTGCTACGGGTTGTTATTACAATATTAACCGCGGGCACTCACACAAATATACACACCTGAATTGCGATTCGCGGCAAAATAGATAGCCGCGAGGCCGCTACTACCAAGCCACATCGCCTCCAATATAATTATGAAATTTTACGGGCGATTCACAGTCACTACCGAGTTCGAATAGACTGGCGATATTAATCATCACAGCAATATAAAAAAAAATTAAAAAAATAATAACTACATTTTATAATAGCTTATAGTAACACACACACACACACACACACACACACACACACACACACACACATATTGTATACCAGGATATACTCTCATAATTTCCCCAAACCGCAGTCCATTCGTGTTTGAAACGATTACAATAATCATTTAACAATAATAGTAAGAATAATTTATTTAACGCACCGCAGACAAAAGTATATGAATAACAATAGTTTATTCCAGTTGTATAACATTAGGTATGGAGACAAGAAAGAAAACGATTGTATACAATACACATAACAAGTAGGTACAAATTTAGAATAGCGTTTTAGCGATTATGTTTATAATTTACACGTTAATTTAAAGTGTACAAAAAAATGTTTTGATGTATGTTGTAAGTATTGAAAATCAAAAACGTTTTGGGCAAACGATACTAACAATATAACCTAGGTTGTTGAAAAATTTTCGGTAAATTTACGTAAAATTCAGAAAATTGGTAAATTTTGAAAAACAAAATTTTAGGTGTAACTTTTTTTCAACTTTCAAATCATGCTTAAATACTAAATTTCTTACCTTCTTCAAGTGTTTATGAACTATTCAAATGTTGGAAGAACATTTATTTAAGAAAAGTTTTCTAATGTATACTTTGGTACTTTTGTACATTCTTTTAGATTCTGAACAGAGTGATGGAATCTATTAGTTTTACAATGATGTGTGTTTTTTTTTTATTTTTTTTTATTGTTGTGTCTGACGACACCTTTTTTGGCAGTAAAAATGCTTCGATTTGTAATGTGAATGTAGATAGTACTTTGGCTAGTCTAAAATCCAACTTTTCAATACTTTTTAAAAAAATCGAAAAAAACGATAAAAAAATTATGAAAAAACGGGAAATTTTACGCAAAATCAGGTTTTTACAAATTAATTTTTTTTAAAATGCTCTAACTCAAAAACCAAAAATCGCAACAACTTGAAATATTCACCAAATCTTTATATTGACGTTCTCTATACATGGTTAAGTTTTCAAAGTATTTTGACATATTTTAACTTATTTATAGACAATCTAAATGTTCGATTTTTGTAAAATTTTTGTTTTTAAACATCTATCAAATTTTATTGGCAGACCGAAAACTCTTGAAAATTTAATACAAGGTTAACAATAAGTTAAACTTATCATAACTAAAAAATATCGGTAATCGGTTTACTCAAATTTTTTTTATAAGCCCTTAATGCTCAAATTTGTATAAAATGTGTAAAAATCACGATAATTTGCAAGTTATTTTGTAGATAAAAATTCATAAAATTTTTTCTGTTCATACTTAAGGTTCAAAATTTTAACACTAGGTTATATATAAGCTACTCTTCAAAAATCTTTAAAAAAATTTCTACCGGACTTAGAGGAAAAAATGTTATGACTGTTTGAAATTTAAATATTTACGAAATTGCATAAAATTGCTATTTGTTATAATTCAAAAAGTATAAGTCGCAGATTTTTGAAATTTCTACCAGCTGTTAAAATTGGTATTTCCTTTATGTCATATTTTTTTCAAAATATTATATTGATTTTAAGCCACTTATAGGCATTAAAAATATTCACTGTCAATAATACACTGGCTTTGTGTAAAACCGTTGATTATAAACACTAGTATTTATAATAATCTAAGATAAAATTTATTCCGCTTGTAAAAACATTGGAAATGAGGGGTCACTCAATTTTTTTCAACGGTAAAAAAAATTTACCGGGTAAAAAAATACTCGGTAAAATTTACGTAAATTTGCTTTTACCCGTAAATTTTATCGGGTAAATTTACCGAGCTCACATCTCTAGGTGTGTTTCGTTGCAAGCAGCGGAAGGGCAAGACGAAATGTACAGATTTCCAGGAATTTAACAATTTGTAAGCCTATAATTTTATCATCAAAATTAGATAACAAGTGTCCCCTGTCATATTAAATTGTATTTAGTGTTTTAACCTTCAACTTCAATGTTAAATTTAGTGAGTACCTATATTGTAGTAGAAATAATATAATAATAACAATTTAATAGTAATAAATTGTTGACGATGCTTTGATGATAAAATATAATACCCATACTAAGGAAACATGTTTTTATATAAGTTATGTAAAATTAAAAAATTAATCATAATAAAGTTTGAAAAAACATTTTTTTTGACTTCACTTAAACTAAATATCTCATGAAAAATCTTGCCTCGGGTACCGCAAAATCTCCCGTCGGCGTAAAAAGATTAATAAAACAAAATAATAACGTGTGAATAGTGACGGATTGAACCCTCGTTTAATTGTTTTTGTCCAAGAAAATTAGTTTGAAAAACCGATCGAAACGGATCGCTTTTTTGCGTATACATAATTTTTACTCTACATTAACAAAGTACACGCGTACAAGGATGTTGACTACGCATAGCTTGTAATAAAAATAATTCAGCGGGTTCGATCAACATCACAGAAAATAAATTACGTGCACAACATGAAAGTGTATCATGTTAGCGCACGCGTGTGTGAGTATAGGAAAGTATTCCGCGGAAATTTAATAAATATTCATAATAATAATTCCCGCACGTATGTTTACGTTCTGTACGACGGCGACTTCCGAACCAATCGTTCGCCGTGCATTATTTATTTATTATACGTTATTTTTTTATTTTTTAATTATTACTTTTACGATTTGCCGCGGCGGCCGCCGTCAGCGTGACGAATAATCGCGCCGGGCAGGTCGTTGCTCGAGTTGAGCGCGTGCGCCCGTCGCGTCGCGTAGGCGGTTTCAAACGGGTGAAAGTGCGGTCAGCGGCAGCGGCGGCGGCGGCGTTTGTCACGGCCTGCCGGAGACAGTTTTATACTAACAATAATAAGCGATATACATGCGCGCGCATAGATATGCGGCACGACGTGATAAAGACATGTGGCAACGGTTTTTAAAAGAAATAATTATATACGAAGTAGGGACAGGAACCGGAACCTTTTAAATGATTTGAACCGAAACATTTAGATTGATTAATTAAATATCAGAACCGAATCGGGTTTTTTAAATTATAAAGGTTCTTTTATGTTCCAAATGAAATGGTTTTATCTAGCATAACTTATTGGTTATTATTACTTCTTTTTATAAATAATCAGGGATCCATTCTCATAATATTTATAACTAGAACAATCCAAAACACGCATTGTGGATAGGTACCTATTTAAAATTATTACACTTTTGAAGTAATTATTACATGTAAATTTATCACAAAATTTGGAAATTTCTTTCTCAGTGTACACCATATTTGGAAAGAATATTTATATTATTTTCGGAATAAAGTGATGATAATAATAAAATGGACACACTGCCCACCAGTGTATTATTAATGCAAACGATACGTAAGCGAAACGTTCCGTCAATCGAAAATAATACCTTGGTATCTGTAATCTTCGAGAATTTTAATAGTAGGTACTACTGTTTTTTTCTCTATGTTTCATAAGTGGTTACGCTGGTTGGCAATAGTACTTGAATGTTGTAAAATACCTTTTCTTATACTATTATTATTATAGCACTCTTTAACAGATGGATGTTGTATTAAATTATTATAGTATATTTACTAAATAAGAAATGGTATTATATTTTATTGATAACAAGAACCGGTACCGAAAATACCTGGATCCAGTACCTTTATTTTTAACAAAGAACCGGAACCGAACCGGAACAGTTAATTTATTTTCTAATAATCGGTACCGGAACCGGTAACGATAAATGATAACTGTTCCAATCCCTGCTTCGAAACCACACATACCTCCAAGCTTATGGATACTTACATATTACATCGATAAACGATTTTTTTCTGTATATAAATACTTCGATAACATCCGCTCGTATCGTTTCCAAAAAAAAGTTTATTGCGTCACTGGATCAACACATTGCGTCAACGGTAGCGGGCCGTGGACCGTAGTTTAAGAACCGTTGATGAGTAGGACTTGAGCCGTGATCACGATACACTACCGTGCCGCGTGTTTCAAGGTGATTGTAAACCCTCCTGATTTTAATATAACCTGTGCAAGTATAAGTTCTTTCGTTGGCTAGCTCTCCAGGATCTTCTGCAGGACTACCAGATGAATGCATATAAATACTCACGTATCCGTATAATGTAATTTATTGTTTGTGCAGCTCTTAATAATCTAGATACTAATACAATAATAAAACAATAATAAAACAATTAGCTATATGAGTTTTCACTTGTATGTATAAGTTAGCGGTAATAGGATCATTTGAAAATATAATATTAGCAAATTACACTCACAGTCTCGGTATGGCCAATTCACAGCATAACGCATTTTATTCATGTGAACATAATGCAGACCCGAGAGATTTTGTCGTCGATGCAATCCAAACTTTATCAATTGGAACTGACCTATATCAAACAGATTTAAAAACTATTGCAGAACACGTACAGTAATTATGAACGCGCTTCGAAAATACGATTTTGAATCAGATCTGTTGAATATTTTATGTACGGTATAGACGTAACCGCAGCTGAAAGCCGTCGTTGTTGTTGAATAGGTCGGCAACAGAGTTTTAGTATAATGATAATGATTAATATCAGGTGGGCAGTATATTCGCGATCGCTTTTATTTAACGCGGGAATTCGAATTTACATACACGCATTGATCTCTTCTGTAGGTCGACGGAAATTAATACAACCTAACCTAACCGTAGTCGTCGCCACTGAAACGTATATTAAACTTGTTGCAAACGCAACGCGATCCGAGAGTGCCCAAACATAATAATAATGCGTACTCAACATTTTAATTAAATACCATATGCGCTCGCTTCTGGAAGGCAACCCCCTATACCGTAAATAATTTTTTTACTTTTTAACCTTCTATTTACCTAGCGTACAGAATTCCAATCCTCAAAACTTACACTGGTGTACGCGTACATAAGTGTAGACGCAAGTCATATTATGTTTATAGCATGCTAATCATACCCTGCATACATCCCACATATCAATACCCTTACTGGCCCGAGACATGTTATATGTATTTTATATATGAATTTCTCCATAGTGAATCAGTATTGTTCTCTGCCGTGCCTGCTTCCTCGTGTCAAAAGTGCGCGCTATTCAATTATCGGATCTGAGAATCTTTGAAATTAGTACTTAGTTCAGGAGGTAACTAGAAGGAGGTATTACCTAATTATTTACGTTTATGGAATACTATATAATACATTTCTCTCCAAAAATTTACGGGCGGATCCATTTTCCTTCAAAAACGAGATACCGTTTTCCTGCACAATTCATTTTCCTCGAAAAAATAAAATAATAAAATCGTCAATCGTTGTCGAATAATAAATTAGAAATAAAAAAACAAATTAATTATTTTAAGTATAATTATAATATAATAATACACCGTACGCTCCGAACTTGGGGGTAGCTAAAAATAGAATGAATATAATAAACAAGTACATATATCAGTAAATAAAATAATAATAAGTGGTTGGTGTTAACGCAACCAGACAATATGTAATATATAAGATATAAAGTATAAAATATAGTAAGAGCCCTACAGTTTATAATAGTATATATTTTTATAATTATAGGACATTTCAGCAACAAATGAATACCTTTTTAAAAAAAATAAATATAACAAAATATTGGATATAATAGACATAATTTTAGTCAAAAATAATGTGGAGGAAAATGAAAACCAACCTTTTTTTTTTTTTTTTTTGAGAAAAGTGGACAGTGGAGGAAAAGGGCTACTGCCAAATTTACGATATTCCTCCGGGATAAAAGATCTGCAATAAACACTGATTAAAATAGTTTTCTGCAAGAAGCTTTGGTTGTCTGCACGTTACTCAACTGCTTATCAAGAGCTTTTAAATGCTATAAAGATATCAAAGTGATACCATTAATACCACTCCAGTCGTGTGACCAGCGATTTATACAAAAATAAATTTAAAGACTATACTTCCAATGTACTTAAAAAATAAATATTATTATAATTACAATAAATGACGGATCTTATTTTAATAATTACGATAGTTGTAAATATCCCAGTAGATTACCAGACAAGCAATAAAAGTATCACATAATATTTTACGTCCGCGTGCCGACGACGTTCCAAGTCATGTCTCAGAAGTTCAGATCAGAATATTTACTAGCACTTTTCTTATTATTCAAAGATTAGTTACATAATTGTATCTTATCTGCTCATGAATTAAAAAATATCATATAGTAATAGATATAGTAAACAGGATTAAAGTGTGTAACAATGAATCGCTGTATTACACATAAACATTAGTAACATATAACAAATTATATAAAAGTGACGCATCTAAGTACATATGCATTGTGAAGCGCACGTGAATGAAGTTATTAGTTAATTCATTAGATACCTACGTTGGAAGTTTTAAAATTTTCTTAGGTAGTAATCCGGAAATGATTTGTTTACTTGATAATAGTATTATACTTATAAATATAATTATTCGACAACGAGTTAGTGGTGACTCAGGCTAGGCGTAGGATTACAAATTTCTCTCAGTTTTGGGAACGACATTGCTTTATGTTGAGGTGTGGGTATAGGTATCAGGCAAATTTTTACTCTCGTACTTTCGTTTATTGAACATGATTTTTATTTTTTTTTTTAAGTTTTATTGACATTAAATCATCTAAACTTTGGTGTGTAGATTTGAATATTGAACATTTATATATCAGATAAAATTGGTCAACTAGTATTGTTACTAGGTTTGACTTACAGAGTATACAATAATTATTGACAATGATAACCACTGAACATCATTGCCTCGAATCCGTACTATTCAGTGTTTAAAAGTTGTGCATTATTATTTTATTTTGATTAAGTGGGTTATGTAGGTCAAATAAAATAATACATATTTAATAGCAATTTGATATATTCTACAAGTTTGAGGTTTTGTCTAATTTTGTTTTCCTGTTTAGGTATTTGACCACTATAATTTTACCAACCAAATAATTTACCAATACACAGTATTGGTAACTACAATAATTGTAAGTGAATTAATTATTTATTATTAATTATCCAGTTATGTTAGTATAACTGATATTTTATTTTATTCTTTATTTAT
Source organism: Sipha maydis (assembly GCA_034509805.1). NCBI lineage: Eukaryota > Metazoa > Arthropoda > Insecta > Hemiptera > Aphididae > Sipha > Sipha maydis. The sequence continues at coordinate 44,911 of JASXSY010001562.1, forward strand.
TTTATTTATTAGAATATACGCCATGTGCTTTTTGAGGAAAGTATTAGCAATATAATATTACAAAACACTAACAATATTTAAATTTTGCACAGATAATATAACGAAACAGGATAACAATAATTGTTATCCTGTTTTTAATTTAATTATTAAATTTAAAATTAAACTATTTACAATTAATACCTAGATTAGTTGAACAATGAATATTACTATGTTTAATTTTATATAAAAAATAAAATGAAAGTTTAGATAAATCAACCATCAATTTTTTTTCCTGA
>JASXSY010001563.1:0-163624 GCA_034509805.1 Sipha maydis
AATGGAGTTAAATTTAAAGATTGGTACTAAAAATACTAAATATTATTAATTGTAAACATATGAGAACTTGAATATATAGACTTTTATTTAAACTATATAAGTATTGAATTGGTGGGACTAACCCCCCCTCTCCCACAACCAGTTAGTGGTTATGGAGCATTTTTCAGTTCATTAAGGTGGCGCCGGTCATTAGATAGGCTACCAATGCGGATGAAGTCTAGTCACGCCTATGGTAATGCTCATAATTGATGATTTTCTCAGTCCATGTTAATCTCAAAATTCTTCGGTACAATTATAATTCAAATGCTCTATCTTATTTGAAATCGTTTTCGAACAACGTTTCAAAGCCATGCAAAAGAGTTGAGAACACGTAACGCACCAGGTGTCGTATTTTTATGTGTAAGAACGGGTTAGTGGCTTAAGAGTGTTGGAGCCGGGTAATTTATAAGGGGTAAAATTAAGGCAATTTCTTATACGGCCGTACGGCGGTGTTTCGAATCAATGTCGTGTTAATGTGTATAATACTTTATAAAGAACACTTGCCAGATTGCTTATCTACTATCTACCTAGGAACAATTTATGATTATATATAAGTAATACGATATAAAATATTCTTCTTTTCTCATTTATTTGACCCTCGTCCTAAACCTTCACTTGTCACGATTTTCTACACCCCCAACGCTCATACCCACAGCCCTCGTTCTCTATCTGAAGACGAAATTTTAATTAATGAAGTACAAAATAACCCAATGTCATATGATATGGGACTCACGGAATACGGAAATACTATCACGAAAGATAAAATATGGAAAGATATAGCCACAAAAATTGGAAAATCTAGTAATTAAAATTATATATTATATATTATAATGAATAAATACAATACTTAAATAATTTTTTTATTGAACCAAGAATAAATGTAATGATTTTTAAATAAAATGTATCAATTTTATAGTATATGATACTAAAAAACGTTGGAAAAACATTAGGGATTCGTAATAATTTTATCGACGCGACATGTCGCGGTCGCGTTTAGCAGACCACATTCGACGCGGCGACCGATCACGAACATCAGTTGCCGCGACGTGTCGCCCCTTAGAGACCGTACCATTAGGCGGCGTTACAGATACACCCGAACGTGTCCGCGGGTGTGTCCTCCCGCTCTGAGCGTCAAATTAAAATCTTCAAATATATATAAAATCAATTAGATCATGACTAATGTTTTATTAATGAACATGACTCTATGTTTAATCGCGATTTCATTGACTTTGTATTAGTTACTTGATTTGATAAATTTTTAAGATTACATTATATTGTTATGAAATATTTTATAATTATAAACAGTCACTGTCCTTTTATTCAATAATTTATAACATGTAATAAAACTTTAATAAATTATGTTATATTAATATATTATATAAAATAAAGGTTCTGCCCGAAAACGGTTGAATATTTACATTATGTGTTTAAGGATATTTTCAATTTGTATTGATATTATTCGTTTTTGATGCTGACAATATTAGATGCTCTCGGGTCTTAATGTTGAGTAGAATGATCCGAACACAGACGATCGATGTACTTTTGAAATTCTATCTCATCCGCTTATTCTACACAATTATTATACAATTATATGTATTAGTAATGCGGAAAAATTTAACATTTAAGGTGTAAAAAAAAATGTTTTTATTTGGGCCGCTAATAATGCATCACACTTAATAATAATAATAATAATAACATTGTAATTTATATAAGCTTATTATGGACCAAGGGCGTATTTTTTGGGGGAAGAGGGCGATTGGATGATCGCCCCCTCTGAGCCTCTGTTTTTTTCTATTTATTACTTAAATATTTTCGTAATAATATGACGTATTTATAATACACAAAGTGTTTTTGCTCTATATAGTCTTGCTTTATGATTTAATGCTTATTAGATTAAAAACTTGGTTGAGAAGTCCAATTAGTCAGGAAAGATTGACAAGTTTGGCACTGTTGCATGTACGTATATATTGCGATGTATAATTAGATACATGGAAAGTAATAGATCGGTATACAGAACAAAAACGCTTTAAAGATTTTGTTTTATGGAATACTAATAAATAATTACTTTGTTTAAAAAATTATAATAACATTATTATTATTATTATTATTGTTATTATTATTACTAACTAAAGGTTACATATAAATAATTTGTATGTATTGAATTTGCAGATCATAATGACTTAACTAGCAAGTTGTTACTATGTTTACTTATAAATTAGAATTTAATAAACTGATTTTGCATAAAAAATTATATTAAAGTAGCACCTCCCTGAAAACACGACCAGAGACACCCTTGCTATGCACCTTTACTGATTTGTCAGTACATTTAATCTTTTAGAAATAATTTGAAGCGAGTCAAACATTCATGAGCCGCTTCTTCTTGACCTTCAAGTAATGTTTCACCGAAGCCAACGACTTTCAATGCATTATCATTTATCATAAGTTGAACGCCCATAAAATTTTTATCTGTTCAAATATAGAGAATATTAAGGTTTAGTTTAACACGATGAATGTCTGTATTGAAATCGTACCCATCGTTAGTGTCCTGGTTTCGATAATTTCATAATTCAATATTAGCTGTTCTTCTTCTGCGATTTGTTGTAATAGCTCGAAATTCGAAGGAACCGTAAGTTTGCTTATGGTTTTCATTTCCTGTGATGGAAAAACAATTGTACAAATAAATTACATATGGCTGCGACTAAATAAAACGAATACGATTACCTTCAATTTACGCAAACTCGGATTATTTGACAGTCGAAGTATTTTGGCTAAATCGGCATTTACAGAGGCAAACAATGATTGTTTATCTTCGTTTACAAAAACAAATTCGTTTACTGGTGGTACATGGTTTTCACTGAGTCTGGGGACTTTGGAAGTCACGATCAGAGGATCAGTACCATGTTCTTCGAGAGACACTGGTTGATTCACTACTTTATTGCACATTTCAAACGAGTCTTCGTTGACTTTTACGTGGTTCTTGTCGTCTATGTTATTCGGTTTTGAATGAAATCCCGCAGACGTGAATACACGTGCATCATTGATTATGCCATTACTCTCAAGTTTCATTTCAGGGACATCATTTGCCCAAAGAACTTTACGACTGGTTATATTTTTTATTTTATGGTACATTTCAATAGCTGCTTGTCGTTTAGCAATTTTTTTAAGCATACCTTCGACTGTTCAATCGGTACAAAAAAAACATTATTAATTTACCGTTAATGGATAAAAATGTTAATCAATGACTTACCTCTGACACTGAACGTCAAAACAGTACATTCAACCGAATAAGTAAAATTACTTTCTTCAAAAAACCTATACTCTGGCAGTTGCCAACCACGAGACATACATAACTCTTGTAATGCACATATTGGATTAAATTGAAATCGTGCTTCTAATTCATTGTATGTTGGTTTTGGTTTTTTTCTATAAAAAAAAAAAAATTAAAATAAATCATATATATTTACTTTTTATATACAGTGGAACCTCGATTTTCCGGGGTAATGATGGGGAGGGGGTCACACGGATAAATGAAAATCACGGTTAATCGAGACTTTTTATAATAATGAAATTTTTTATTTAATTTTAATTAGAAATACATAGGTACAATTTTATAGTAATGAAATTTTAAAAATTTGATTCAATTATAATTAGAAATATACATAATATACATACAATAATTTTATACAACAAGTTATTAGGGCTTAAAATATGAAGTTATCAGTTTTTGTTTTTTTTTTTGGTTTGAAATAATTTTAGCGAAAGAAAAAAGCAAACTGAAGGTGATTCGATAAATATAATAATCGATGTACATATTGTTTATCTTCATATTATTATCGTCAAAAATGTTAATATTTGTCGATATCGTGTATTATGTACTACAAAATGTTCGATTATAAATAAATTACGGTTAATCGCAGTTAGTTCATCAGTTAATTGTCGATATCGTGTATTATGTAATACAAAATGTTCGATTATAATAAATAAAGCAAGGTTAATCGCAAACACGGATGATCGAGACACGGATAATCGAGGTTCTACTGTATATTAATATTTTATTATTATACATATATTTGTACTTGTTATTATTCACAGTTGTTGTTAATGTTTTGTTTTTGACCTGTTTTAGTATGTCTTCAATGTTACTTTGACCGTCGTGTTTGGCGGTCATATAGCAGCAATTTTTTTCAGTGCAAATTACATCGTTTCTCGACTTGTCAAGAGGATTTGATTCTATTTCGATAGAAGTTTTGATAGTCTTTTCAGATGATTTATTATCGATATTATCTTCAAAGATTTTTGTTGACTTCTCATTAATGTAAGCCAGCTGAACTTCGTTAGCATTAGAGACTTTTTGGACAGTACCATCAACGACGTCTTCATTTCCATCCTTTTCAGATATATTCAACTTTTTAGGTTTACTACAGTTTTCGTTTCCGTAATCAAACGATACCACTGGGCAATGTTTTAATTTCCCCTTTAATTTTGATACCAAAGAATCATTTTCAGTAACAAATTCTTTAATTTTCCTCTTCATTGAATCATTTTCTTTGATCAACATATCAAATATATTTTGAAGATGATCAAACTTTAGCTGGTCAATACTCGATGAGTTATCTAAAAGAACGTTTGAGTTATATTGTTTTACCTTACAATGTAAATTGATTTACAGTTTTCAAGCTATTATTTATTGAATCTATAATTTGGTTACATACCTTCTAATACGTTAACTTTATTTTGACACTTTTCACACCTACGTCTTAAATTTAACAATTCATGGTCCTTCAACTTACTCTGAACTTGAAAATTAACTGCAAAAGAATATTACGCTGTTATAGTACATTAGAAGTAAATATAACTTCTGTAGTGTTACAAGCTTTTAACAATCAGATACTTTTCATTTCATTCATTTCCGACGATAATTCATTAATAGTCGCCTGTTGAATCTCTATTTTCAATTTAAGCTGATCGATAATTGTATTATGATTTGAAGTCATTGCATCAGGTTTCATCGATTTCCATTCATTATCCATCTTCACAGTGGCGGCTCGTGGCTTGGACGACGGGACGATCGCACCTCCTACTAAAATTAGTAAAAATAAGAAAATTTATTGTATAATCTTAATTCTGATTTTTAAAAAATATTTTTATTTAAACTGGAATTTTTAAATATAATATTATTATAGTTATAACTTATAAAGGTATAATACATTTGTCGTGTGCGAACATTACATAATTTTGTTTTTCTCTGATACCAGAAGTTTATCGCATAATATCGATACGCATCGTATTTGGCCGACCTGCAGCGTCGTCGTCCGTCGTGGCGTATGGTTCGTATGTATAAGCGAGGCGCAGAATGATGTGCGTGCGGTTACGTTTATTGTACGATGTTATCATACGGGTTTGGACGACCGATAGCGTCGTCCATACAGTAATATATTACTATATATATATTGGGTAATTTATTTTTAAAATTAACAGCGCTGCTGTCGGTTGCTTATCGCTATTAATTATTATTACTTTAATTTCTATTTTGTACTGCGTTCTATTTTGTTTACTTATTGGTGGTGAAACAGCTTGGAATAAAATAGGAGTTACTGATTTGCAACATCTAAATGCGAAAATTGTTAAGCATGAAAATTCATTCAAACATATTCACAATGCGACAAACTTGAATTTGTTAGGCAAAGTTGATATAAGACATCAAATTGATATTGGTTATAAAATAGGTATCCAACGCCATAACGAGTTAGTAGATAAAAATCGCTATGTTCTAGATAAAATTCTAAATTGTATTAAATGCTGTGGTAAACACGAATTACCACTACGAGGTCATGATGAAAAAACATCTTCAAAAAATCAGGGCGTTTTTCGTGGAATTCTCGACCTTTGTACTGATTTAGATTCTAATTTGCGTGATCATTTTGAAAAATCTGTTTTTAAAGGAACTTCCAAAACAATTAAAAATGATTTGTTGTATTCTATTCTGTCAGTATGTCGAAATAAAATAGTAAATGAAATTGAACAGTCAGAATTTATTTCCATAATTGTTGATGAAACTACTGATATTTCAAATATCTTTCAGTTGGTTCTTATTATTAGATATGAAGTACAAGGTCGACCTGTTGAGCGGTTTTGGGGTTTTGAGAATCCAAATGGACATAATGCCGAAGCATTATCACAAACTATTTTTGGTTTAATTGATCCACTTCTGGAAAAATCGCCTAATAAATTGATTGCTCAGTCATACGACGGTGCAGCGGTTATGAGTGGCCAAAAAGGTGGTGTTAATGTTAAGATAAAAGAAAAGTATCCATTCGCCTTTTTTATTCACTGTTATGCTCACCAATTGAAACTAATAATGATACAATCAATTTCAAAAAATAAGCAAGTTCGTGTATTTTTTTCTAATTTATCTGAACTACCAGTGTTTTTTTCTAATTCGCCACAGAGGGTATCAGTGTTAGATGAAGTAGTCGGTGTTCGTTTGCCAAGAGCAGTACAGACTTGATGGAACTTTAATGTAAGAACCGTTAATACTGTTTTTGAACACAGGGAAGACTTGATTATTTGTATGGATAAAATAATTGAAACATCTTTACAAGCTAAAACAATTAATCAAGCCACTGGTATTAAAAGTCTCCTAGAAGATACTGATTTTATTTTTTGGCTGAATATTTTTCATAAAATTATGCCACATGTTGACTGTTTGTATAGTTCTGTCCAAGCTAGAAAAACAGACCCTGTTCAAGTAAATAACTCGGTAAATTTATTTATAAATGAAATAAATAAAATACGTGATAATATGTCATCAATTTGTTCAACCGTTTTAAACCAATCAGACATAATACATTCAAATAAAAGAAAAACTAGCGAAGACCAAAATATTACAAAAAGAATTATTGCTTTAGAAGTATGTGATATTTTAATAACTCAAGCAAAAAGTCGTTTTAGTTTTAACGAACATCTAACTACAGCGTTGCTCTTTCAAAATGAGTATTACCCAAAATTTAATAACAAATTTCCAATTGATTATTTACAAAAAACTATAAATTGCTATCCTTTCTTTACAAAAGAACGTTTAAGAACTGAACTTGAGGTTATTTATAGCCGTGATGATTTTCGCTTGCTAAAACTTAACCTCAGATTTTTAGCACATTGCATCGGCACTTTGATCATCTCATAGGCGGAAATTTGATTGAATTTTAGGAGAGGCTTAAATGTCAATTGTTGCAAAATAAGTACTTATTTTAATATTTTATACTACGAAATTTAATAATTTTGGTGGGGCTTTTGATCTATGGGGGGAGGAGCTAAGCCCCCCAAGCTCCACACAATCTCCGTCTATGGGTCATGTTCATATAATAATATGTTGATTCTACCATCCAATTTACGAAAGCCGGAAAATGGTATACAGACGGTCATGAAATTAGTTTTATACAATTTTAAAACGAATAAATTGTAATTGTAAATTTATTTTGACCCAACTCGTTCGGATGTGAACCATATGCGTTTTATTAATAGGCAAATTCTAACGCATGTAATATTCAAGAAATTTTTTTTATTCTGTATTTTCGTATTTAATTATGATAAAAAATGTGCATAATATTTTGAGGAATTTGCGTCGTTATTACATACACGATACCTATACAAAGAAACTAAGTGTTAAACTGACATGGATGTTACTTATTTATTTTTTTTTAAACTGAGAACACTTTTCCCACAGAAAACTTAAGTTCTCTGACCAAATGTCTTACGGAAGAACGAAGATTTAAATTGATGTCTGCTAACACCTCTAATTCATTATTATTATTGTCTTCTTGTATCTATCGTCTTTGATTTCGATTGCCATCACCAGCTCTTCTGCAGTTTTTCGTTATTTTTTTGTATAAGTTGTCTATTTAAAATGTCGATCCGACCAGATATTCTCTCTCAAATCAAAAATACTATATACATGTATACGTTGCAACGTGTACAATTTTTTTTCCGAAAATGTTAGGAGAGGATGGCAGAGGCTTGTGTGGTGAGTCTGTCTGCAGTACAGAGAATTTGTAAAGAAAGTAAAATTATATATTTTGGTGTTGATGAAGAGTAAGGTGTCGAAAGTTCTATGGAAATGACATTTCGAACACCTAGAAAACGTTATAGCCGTGACAAACCTGTCACCGAACTTGATGATTTCGACAGTAAAGTGGTTTATGGTTATATGGTTTATGGTATATGGTTTTGTATCACACTATAATTATTATTATATTTTTATATTCAATCCCAGACATTTTTATTTATTTCTGAAACACAAATTATGAGCTAATGTTTAACCAGGGCTCGGTACTTACAGCATTTGCTTATTTTTATTGTTTGACATAAAATGTAGCAGAAAGTTATGGATGTGTATGTTATATTATAACACGTTCAATTATGAAATTTTAAAGTGCTTTTTTTTTTTACTTTTTTCGACGATTTTTTAAAAAATGCCTATTTCCTGTTCTTCTGATTATTTTTCCCTTTTTTTAGCATATCTCTGCTTAATTATAAATGATAACGAAGGCCACTGACCTCCCCAGATTTTTTTAACTATTTATAAATATTGTTTACATTTTATTTTTCACAAAATGCATTGGAAAATCTATAAACAATAAGGCAAAATGTTTCGAAAATCAAAATTAAACTTTTCTCTTATTATATAGATTTTATTTTTTTTTTTAATTAAAAAATTATAATATGGAATACATTTTTTTTTAAAGATTTTAAACTATACAGTTATTTAGATATTTGTGTGTATTTTTTTACCAGCATTTCGAACGCTTAAAATAACTTTAATTTATTTTTTATTAACATCTAGTTGTCATATTGTTTTACAATTATTCCTTGTATTAGTCAAATTTTTTATTCAAATTAATTAATGACCGTTTATTATTTTAATTTAAAAATCATAGATTGCATGTTTCTTTTCAAAAATAATAAATTGAAACTTTACAAACCTATTACTTCCAGTCTTCAAAAGAACATTACAGTATAATAATTATAAAAAGTATATTAGTTTGAATCTTATGACAATAAACTTGTGTGTAAAAAATGAATGTATTAATTTAATAGAAGTTTCTTGTCAGATTATTTGAATTGGCTAACCAGTTTTTAAACTCATTAATTATTTACATTATACATAACTAAGACAGAAGAGAATTTTAATTTTCAATGATAAGTTGAATTATGGAAAAAATTACCAGAGTATAATTTAATAAACACCAAATGTAAAAAAAAATTATTGATTTTAAACTTAGTTTTTAGTGTCTCCTGAAAAATTTACATTTTGGAGATACGTGGTATTGTTTTGGCAATGACGATATATGAAATTGTATAATTTCCTTTATCTCAGAAAAAAGGTTCAAATTATATTCTCATTCTAAAATCGTGAAAGAACATTACCAATATAGTCCCATTATTATCCATTAAAAATTCAGTTGTCCATTTTTTCAGAGAGTCAACAAGATCATTTTGTCCCAGACCTCAGTTTGAAAATTTAATGAATTAGAAATACTCTGAGTTACCCATTAGAAATTATATTGATGTTAACATATTTCTAAATAATTTTTGTTTATGAAATATTCTTCTTTACATGCCGATTCATTTCAAATGTTCATTAACATAAAAATTTTGTTGGTAGCACATCAGAAAAATTCTTCAGAACTTCTGTCAAATCATGTTCTGAGATTGTCTAGCCTCCATGTTTTATCTGGCGATATTTTTCCTTATCCTTTTCCTTGTAGGATATTTTAGAGAAGGTTTTATCTGTTCTCGTTCCGCATGTGTCCTAAATTTATAGGGATGAGATTTTCAATTCAGTTTGAATCAGTTTACTTAAATGAGTCAACTTATTGAGTCAATCACAACTCCCAATTCATCAAATTTTTTCATAACAGTGAATTATACTTAACTTTAACCATGTACATAATGTTATATAAAAATACAGTAAAAAATCCATTGATTTGGCTATAATCTTTACAAAAACATGAATAATAAATGCATAACTGAAGTAATAAATTTAAGCATATTTTAGTGAAATTTTAATTAAAAAAAGACATGCAACTAATGTCAAACTAGTTGTAAAAAAAATTGTGTATGTAAAAATCACCATCTAGATTAGATTTAGATTTACTTAAAACAATTTAACATGCAAAGATCATGCTGATATAAAAAAAAAAAAAATCAATAAATAATTACAAAAAAGTTTGAACATATTATATCGTGAAAATAATATAACATACATAACGTAATCGATGACACAAAAAAAAGAGTCCCCTCCCCTAAAAACCGACACTGTCAACGAGAAAAAATGAGAAAAAAAATGTCCCGGTTTTCGTCAAACAAAATATGGTGACCTTACCTAGCAAATAATATCTACAGAAATGCGTATGTTGCTTCGAGAGAACTTGTTCCGCAAGTTTTGCATTGTAAATGGAATCGTCTTTTTCGGCCATATTCACCAAAATCTCAGGTGACCGTTGCAATGAAACTGAACATGATCAGTGGCGTGCGATTATTATACGTCGCAGTACCGCCGCGACAACAGTCGCGTTGCGCGTATAGGAGAAGTACCATTCAAAAACATTGAAAGAACGGACGCGATAAAAATCGTCAGTTTCGTCAGTTGCGTCGCGTCAATCGCATCGCGCTAGTGGGAGAGCTTCCTAAGCATAGGCGCAACTGGACCAATAATATCGGGGGTGCACAGATAGTGCGTGGAACTCACAGACCCGTGGGAGCAACACATGACGGTGGAACCCGATTGAACACGGTCCCTATTTTGGAACAACCCGATTGAGCACAGTCAAATGAATGCAACGTTGCCAATTTTTCTGTCCGACTACAACCAGGCGGAGGGTTATATTTTGTCGGAAAATAATTTGTTGGAACTGTAGTTTGTCGGAACCGTATTTTGGTGGAACCGTATTTTGTCGGAAAAATAATTCATCGGAAAGTTATTTGTCGGAATCGTATTTTGGTGGAACCGTATTTTGTCGGAAAAATAATTCATCGGAAAGTTATTTGTCGGAATCGTATTTTGGTGGAACCGTATTTTGTCGGAAAAATCTTTTGTTGGAACTGTCATTTCGCCGCCATTAATTTCGCCGCCGTTCATTTCGCCGACCGACTATGCACCGCCGGACCATTTATCGCCATCGTTTATCCGTTATCTTATTTTTTTTTTTCGTCACGTCAATAAAATAATTTATAATCTTCTTCTTCTATATAAATAAAAATCTAATGCTGTTTGTATGTCTCGCTAAGACTCGAGAACGGCTGGACCGATTTAGCTCATTTTGATCTTAAATTATTTGTGGAAATAAATGTTTGTGTGGAGATTTGTGGGAAGAAGATAGGCTAATTTAAAAAGGGTTAAATTTGGTATTTTTTATTCATCGGATTTTAGTACGTTGAGGTTAGGTTAGGATTATTTATTAATTGACTATATTAATCCACCGTATTATGTCAAACTTGGTATAACTTTGATACTTTATTAGAGTTAAATCATACACTTACGTACAAACAGCACTAGATCCGCGATCTACTGCAGGTAGATTGCCTACCTGATAATATACTGCTGTGAATCAGAATTTTTATTCCGGGCAACAAAAAACTTAAATCTAGAACATCATCCATATATTTTTCTAGTCAAAATGGGACAAAAAATAAAAAACCTTCATAATTTTGATTATGTACACTTTTTTTTTTTTACTTAATAACTATTAATAAAATTACATACTATTATGGAGTTAAAGAACAAGAAAATTTAACTAATTCATTACACTTGTTGATTAGTAACTCATTTTCATTACAAACATTTTTTTCTTTAGTAAGAAAAATCGTTTAGGTAAAGAAAATGGTCGTAAATAAACTGTAATACTGAAATAACGAACTAATAAAAATAATTTTTTTTAACGCTGATACGGTGATGTTTATATATTACTTTAGGTTAATACATCGTTCAATGAAATAGATGTTTTTATATTTCATTAGTGTAGATACAGATATAATGTATGATACATGTAGATATATATAGATACGAATACACTACACAGCTCCGATACTGTTCAACGTCAATCATTCAGTAGTACAGTACATACACGTCACGTGCAAACATAATAGTTAAATATAATAGAAAAAATAATTCAATATAATCGTTGATTAACGTTATTTTTCACTACTTTCTGAAAACGGGACATTTTAGTGTCCCGAAAATTCCCCAGAGGACAACGGGACAAAAATTCAAAAAACAGGACTCTCCCGTTCAAAACGGGACGTATGGTCACCTTAATCATCCACCGAATATTAAATAACGAATTGAACAAAATTATAGTCATATAGATTTGGTATATTTAACGAGCAACGAAATGCACGAGATCAGGTAGTTACAAATAAAACACATTTATAGTGCCATAACTGTATACTTTACATAATAATCAAAAAAGTTGAACTGTATTTTATGAAGCTATACATTATATTATTAACTATGAGGGTAAATAAAATAATATTTTTTATTATATTATAATAAAGGGTTAATGAATATAATTATAATATACTACCTATTACACCTTTAAATTCAAACACCTCAGCGATTTAAAGATGAAGAATGACCATCCAGTGTACCTTCCAAAAATAATTTAATAATAAATGTATACCTAATACACTGTGACAGTGTTCTGATAATCAAAACTCTAAATATATCATATTATTTTGTTTACTGAAGTGTATTTTTATACATTAGTACCTCACAATGCGGTAGATCGCGGACCTAGTGCTGTTTGTACGTAAGTGTATGATTTAACTCTAATAAAGTATCAAAGTTATACCAAGTTTGACATAATACGGTGGATTAATATAATCAATTAATAAATAATCCTAACCTAACCTCAACATACTAAAATCCGATGAATAAAAAATACCAAATTTAACCCTTTTTAAATTAGCTTATCTTCTTCCCACAAATCTCCACACAAACATTTATTTCCACAAATAATTTAAGACCAAAATGAGCTAAATCGGTCCAGCCGTTCTCGAGTCTTAGCGAGACATACAAACAACATTAGATTTTTATTTATATAGAAGAAGAAGAAGAAGAAGAAGATTATAAATTATTTTATTGACGTGACGAAAAAAAAAATAAGATAACGGAGAATCGATGGCGATAAATGGTCCGGCGGTGCATAGTCCGTCGGCAAAATGAACGGCGGCGAAATTAATGGCGGCGAAATTAATGGCGGCGAAACGAACGGCGGCGAAATGACAGTTCCAACAAAAGATTTTTCCGACAAGATAATTTCCGACAAAATACGGTTCCACCAAAATACGATTCTGACAAATAACTTTCCGATGAATTATTTTTCCGACAAAATATTTTTCCGTCAACATACGATTCCGACAAATAACTTTCCGATGAATTATTTTCCGACAAAATACGGTTCCACCAAAATAAGATTCCGACAAATAACTTTCCGATGAATTATTTTTCCGACAAAATACGGTTCCACCAAAATACGATTCCAACAAATAACTTTCCGATGAATTATTTTTCCGACAAAATACGGTTCCACCAAAATACGATTCCGACAAATAACTTTCCGATGAATTATTTTTCCGACAAAATACGGTTCCGATAAAATATTATTCCGAAAAAAAAATTTCCAATTAAATATTTTTCCGACAAAATACTGTTCCAACAAGATAAAGTTCCAACAAAATACGGTTCCAATGAAATATTTTCCGGACAAAATACAGTTCCGACAAAGTATTTTCCAATATTTTATGCGCCACCCAACCAGGCTATACACGAGTTTTTTGAAACACTCGTAATTTTTGTGCTTTACAAGTCGTGTGGGAGGATGACCAGGGGCGTATTCAGCTCTTCTTCCAAGGGGGGGGGGCGAAATTTGAACTCAAATCATAGGTTCTTATAAAAAAATTTGTACATAAACGACAGTGTACAGATTATAAATAAATTGGCGGATCAAAATTTTTCGCTTGCTTAAACTTCTAATCTTTACCCACTTTCATAACCCATAACATTAATTATTGTAAATACATTCAACAATGTCCAGGGGGGGCGATCGTCCCTATCGCCCCCCCTTGTATACGCCCCTGAGGATGACTGACTGTCATAAAAATATGAGTTTTATTGAAATGCAAAAAATCAATTCAACTGTAATGGCTTACGATGAATATTTAAGGAATAAAAATTCTAAAGATTTACTAAAATATTTATTAAAACTGGGTAATAAGTATTTAGAATTGCCACTTTAAAACTTTGACAAATAATAAAATTTGTATAACATAAAACAAATATTAAAATAAATACCTATATTTGTAAAATAATTTAATTTTATACTTTTAAACACTAATTATTACTTTGATGATTATTATAAAATAATTCCTATAAATATTTCAATTTTTTTTAAAATTATTATTTAGCTACGTGGTACGGCAACGTTGTACGTATTTTTATGCTCAATCGTGTTTTATTTCGTATTTCTATTGTTTAGTTGTAACTGTGCTCAATTGGGTAGTGAAAATGGTAAACTGTGCTCAATCGGGTTACAGCCACACATGGTACCTACACATTTTTTGGAAAAAGACTTATATTTTTTGGGGGTACACATTTTAAACTTTGGGGTGCACAAGTCCCCTGTGTACCCCCCTAGTTGCGCCAATGTGCCTAAGTCATGATATGTAAGTAACATCAATGTTGAAAGTGTAATTGACGATTTTAAAAATGTTCCTACAAAAAGAAGACTTGTTTTTTTTGATGGTATAATGTTGTAAAATATAAATATGTGTTGTTCAATGTTCTTCTTATTATTAAATATATTAGTTACAATGTACTTGGTACATACATACATACATACATATATATATATATATAATATATACATACTATTTATAGGACTGTGTTATTCTAAACAGAGTACGCTTACATATCATATATTTTGTTTATTATCTAATTTTATTACATGATCTAATCCATGCTTCTACATAGATGAATAGTATATTAAAATTAATGGAGTTAAATTTAAAGATTGGTACTAAAAATACTAAATATTATTAATTGTAAACATATGAGAACTTGAATATATAGACTTTTATTTAAACTATATAAGTATTGAATTGGTGGGACTAACCCCCCCTCTCCCACAACCAGTTAGTGGTTATGGAGCATTTTTCAGTTCATTAAGGTGGCGCCGGTCATTAGATAGGCTACCAATGCGGATGAAGTCTAGTCACGCCTATGGTAATGCTCATAATTGATGATTTTCTCAGTCCATGTTAATCTCAAAATTCTTCGGTACAATTATAATTCAAATGCTCTATCTTATTTGAAATCGTTTTCGAACAACGTTTCAAAGCCATGCAAAAGAGTTGAGAACACGTAACGCACCAAGTGTCGTATTTTTATGTGTAAGAACGGGTTAGTGGCTTAAGAGTGTTGGAGCCGGGTAATTGATAAGGGGTAAAATTAAGGCAATTTCTTATACGGCCGTACGGCGGTGTTTCGAATCAATGTCGTGTTAATGTGTATAATACTTTATAAAGAACACTTGCCAGATTGCTTATCTACTATCTACCTAGGAACAATTTATGATTATATATAAGTAATACGATATAAAATATTCTTCTTTTCTCATTTATTTGACCCTCGTCCTAAACCTTCACTTGTCACGATTTTCTACACCCCCAACCATAGGCGGATATTGGGGGGGACTTGGGGGGGTTAAGCCCCCCCAGAACGTAATCAAGCCCCCTCGGAAGGTTCTAGTATCTTTACTTCAATTATAACAAACAATATTGATACAATTGTAGAAAGTAATCAAAACATAAAAAAAAAATATTGTTTTGTAAGAATTTATTTTCAACTGTTCCCCTTAATTACCGCTGATAAGACCGTTATATTATCATATCCATATCTTTATTATCTATGATAATCTATGACAGAGGACTAGAGATAAGGAGGCCAAACCCTGCTGGCCGCCTGAAATGCCGCCCGAAAACCATGAACATTAATATTGTTATCCTAATCAATATCATTTATTATTAATCACAGATTTCTATACAGAAGTATATGTTATTAATTTGATATTATCACATTCTGACTACACTCTGACTTCAAAACAAAAGCTGTTAAAGTGTTAACTCTAATGAACTAATGAAACCACTGAAGGTTATTTAAAAAAAATGCTTTCTTTCCTGTATTTGATGCTATCTTGGTAAATCTGGAAAAAAGGTTTTCTCCTGAAAGCCTCCAAATGGCTACAGCTGTTGATCAATTTTGTCAACTTAACTTTGAGGAAAGTGTTTTTTTTGTAGATCATTATAAAGTAAGTATTGATTTATCGTTTATAAAAATAAATTTCTAATTACACTCTAGTTTTCTATTTTTAAAAGTAATCCTGTATTTTATAAATTTTTTAGGATTTGATGTGTGTATCTAAAGATTTACTGAAGTCAGAAATGGCAGTGGTAAAGAATTGCATATTGCAGTCTACCGACGAAGAATATATATCTTTAAATGATGTAAAAAAGGTTTTAACAAAAAGTGTTTTCCCTAATCTATACAAATTATTTCAAGTTGCTATAACAATACCAATAAGTTTCTCAACTTGTGAAAGGAGTTTTTCAGCAATGCGTCGAATCAAAACTTGGCTTCGAACTTCCATGTTGCAGGAGCGGTTCAACAACACATCAATATTGAAAAAAACATAACTAAATATATTAATACCGATACTGTTATAGATATATTTGCAAAAAAAAAATAGATTTATAACATTAAAATAAAAATCATATTTAATAGCTTTAAATATTTATTTATTTATGTTCATAAAACCTATACATATTTTGGGCCTCAGATAGAATAAAATAGGAGAGCTACTAGCTTGCAGGTTGAAGTGTCTAATAATGTGTTGACGCTAATGGATATGGTAAAAATGTTAAGCCCCCCCACGGATATGACCAAATATCCGCCTATGCCCCCAACGCTCATACCAACAGTCCTCGTTCTCAATCTGAAGACGAAATTTTAATTAATGAAGTACAAAATAACCCAATGTTATATGATATGGGACTCACGGAATACAGAAATACTATCACGAAAGATAAAAAATGGAAAGATATAGCCACAAAAATTGGAAAATCTAGTAATTAAAATTATATATTATATATTATAATGAATAAATACAATACTTAAATAATTTTTTTATTGAACCAAGAATAAATGTAATGATTTTTAAATAAAATGTATCAATTTTATAGTATATGATACTAAAAAACGTTGGAAAAACATTAGGGATTCGTAATAATTTTATCGCCGCGACATGTCGCGGTCGCGTTTAACAGACCACATTCGACGCGGCGACTGATCACGAACATCAGTTGCCGCGACGTGTCGCCCCTTAGAGACCGTACCTTTAGGCGGCGTTACAGATACACCCGAACGTGTCCGCGGGTGTGTCCTCCCGCTCTGAGCGTCAAATTAAAATCTTCAAATATATATAAAATCAATTAGATCCTAACTAATGTTTAATTAATGAACATGATTCTATGTTTAATCGCGATTTCATTGACTTTGTATTAGTTACTTGATTTGATAAATTTTTAAGATTACATTATATTGTTATGAAATATTTTATAATTATAAACAGTCACTGTCCTTTTATTCAATAATTTATAACATGTAATAAAACTTTAATAAATTATGTTATATTAATATATTATATAAAATAAAGGTTCTGCCCGAAAAGGGTTGAATATTTACATTATGTGTTTAAGGATATTTTCAATTTGTATTGATATTATTCGTTTTTGATGCTGACAATATTAGATGCTCTCGGGTCTTAATGTTGAGCAGAATGATCCGAACACAGACGATCGATGTACTTTTGAAATTCTATTTCATCCGCTTATTCTACACAATTATTATACAATTATATGTATTAGTAATGCGGAAAAATTTAACATTTAAGGTGTAAAAAAAATGTTTTTATTTGGGCCGCTAATAATGCATCACACTTAATAATAATAATAATAACATTGTAATTTATATAAGCTTATTATGGACCAAGGGCGTATTTTTTGGGGAATAGGGTGATTGGACGATCGCCCCCTCTGAGCCTCTGTTTTTTTCTATTTATTACTTTAATATTTTCGTAATAATATGACGTATTTATAATACACAAAGTGTTTTGGCTCTCTATAGTCTTGCTTTATGATTTAATGCTTATTAGATTAAAAACTTGGTTGAGAAGTCCAATTAGTCAGGAAAGATTGACAAGTTTGGCACTGTTGTATGTACGTATATATTGCGATGTATAATTAGATACATGGAAAGTAATAGATCGGTATACAGAACAAAAACGCTTTAAAGATTTTGTTTTATGGAATACTAATAAATAATTACTTTGTTTAAAAAATTATAATTACATTATTATTATTATTATTATTGTTATTATTATTACTAACTAAAGGTTACATATAAATAATTTGTATGTATTGAATTTGCAGATCATAATGACTTAACTAGCAAGTTGTTACTATGTTTACTTATAAATTAGAATTTAATAAACTGATTTTGCATAAAAAATTATATTAAAGTGGCACCTCCCTGAAAACACGACCAGAGACACCCTTGCTATGCACCTTTACTGATTTGTCAGTACATTTAATCTTTTAGAATTGATTTGAAGCGAGTCAAACATTCATGAGCCGCTTCTTCTTGACCTTCAAGTAATGTTTCACCGAAGCCAACGACTGTCAATGCTTTATCATTTATCATAAGTTGAACGCCCATAAAATTTTTACCTGTTCAAATATAGAGAATATTAAGGTTTAGTTTAACACGATGAATGTCTGTATTGAAATCGTACCCATCGTTAGTGTCCAGGTTTCGATAATTTCATAATTCAATATTAGCTGTTCTTCTTCTGCGATTTGTTGTAATAGCTCGAAATTCGAAGGAACCGTAAGTTTGCTTATGGATTTCATTTCCTGTGATGGAAAAACAATTGTACAAATAAATTACATATGGCTGCGACTAAATAAAACGAATAGATTACCTTCAATTTACGCAAACTCGGATTATTTGACAGTCGAAGTATTTTGGCCAAATCGGCATTTACAGAGGCAAACAATGATTGTTTATCTTCGTTTACAAAAACAAATTCGTTTACTGGTGGTACATGGTTTTCACTGAGTCTGGGGACTTTGGAAGTCACGATCAGAGGATCAGTACCGTGTTCTTCGAGAGACACTGGTTGATTCACTACTTTATTGCACATTTCAAACGAGTCTTCGTTGACTTTTACGTGGTTCTTGTCGTCTATGTTATTCGGTTTTGAATGAAATCCTGCAGACGTGAATACACGTGCATCATTGATTATGCCATTACCCTCAAGTTTCATTTCAGGGACATCATTTGCCCAAAGAACTTTACGACTGGTTATATTTTTTATTTTATGGTACATTTCAATAGCTGCTTGTCGTTTAGCAATTTTTTTAAGCATACCTTCGACTGTTCAATCGGTACAAAAAAAACATTATTAATTTATCATTAATGGAAAAAATGTTAATCAATGACTTACCTCTGACACTGAACGTCAAAACAGTACATTCAACCGAATAAGTATTATCGCCTTTTTCAAAAATCTTGTATTCTGGCAAAGTCCAATTACGAGACCTACACAATTCTTGCAGTGCGCATATCGGATTAAATTTAAATCGTACTTCTAATTCTTGGTCTGTAAGTTTCTTTCTGAATAATACAAAAAAAAAAAATCATAATATACACTTTTTCTATTTATTAAAAACCTGTTTTTTTTTTTACTTATTAATGTTTTCAGTAGTGTTGACCGTCTTGGTTTGATCCTGTACATGTACAGCAATCAACTCATTATGACTCGTGAATTTGTAATCTTCTTTGCAGACATTTTCTTCTTTCAATGTAGAATTATTATTTTCCGGTGATTTCGCCTCGAGATCAATTCCGGTAGTCTTTTTATTTGATATGCAACTGATATTATGCTTGTTGTTATTCTTTGATTCGTTGGTAAATTGCGTTAGCTGGACTTGGTCGGCATCAGTAGTTTTCTGGCCATTGTTATCAATGGCAATAGCCATTGACGGCTTTTCATCAAATCTAGCCGACGAGACAACTGAACTGGCGAATAACGCGTTATCTTTATGTTTGTTTGCAGTGGTTTTGTCTTCTGACATTTTAATTTTTTGGTACATTTCAAAAGCGGCTTGTCGTTTAGCTACTTTTTTAATCATACTCTTGACTTTTCAATCGATACAAAAAACCATTATTAATTTATCGAACATGAGTAGACATTTTAATTCAATTACTTACCCCTGACAATGAACGTCCTAACAGTACACTCAACCAAATAAGTAAAATTCTTACTATCACTTTCTTCAAAAAACCTATACTCCGGCAGTTGCCAACCACGAGACATACATAACTCTTGTAATGCACATATTGGATTAAATTGAAATCGTGCTTCTAATTCATTGAATGTTGGTTTTGGTTTTTTTCTATAAAAAAAAAAAAAATTAAAATAAATCATATATATTTACTTTTTATATATATTAATATTTTATTATTATACATATATTTGTACTTGTTATCATTCACAGTTGTTGTTAATGTTTTGTTTTTGTCCTGTTTTAGTATGTCTTCAATGTTACTTTGACCGTTGTGTTTGGCGGTCATATTGCAGCAATTTTTTTCAGTGCAAATTACATCGTTTCTCGACTTGTCAAGAGGATTTGATTCTATTTCGATAGAAGTTTTGATAGTCTTTTCAGATGATTTATTATCGATATTATCTTCGAAGATTTTTGTTGACTTCTCATTAATGTAAACCAGCTGAACTTCGTTAGCATTAGAGACTTTTTGGACAGTACCATCAACGACGTCTTCATTTCCATCCTTTTCAGATATATTCAACTTTTTAGGTTTACTACAGTTTTCGTTTCCGTAATCAAACGATACCACTGGACAATGTTTTAATTTCTCCTTTAATTTCGATACCAAAGAATCATTTTCAGTAACAAATTCTTTAATTTTCCTCTTCATTGAATCATTTTCTTTGATCAACATGTCAAATATATTTTGAAGATGATCAAACTTTAGTTGGTCAATACTCGATGAGTTATCTAAAAGAACGTTTGAGTTATATCGTTTTACCTTACAATGTACTTTGATTTACAGTTTTTAAGCTATTATTTATTAAATCTATAATTTGGTTACATACCTTCTAATCCGTTAACTTTATTTTGACACATTTCACACCTACGTCTTAAATTTAACAATTCATGGTCCTTCAACTTACTCTGAACTTGAAAATTAACTGCAAAAGAATATTACGCTGTTATAGTACATTAGAAGTAAATATAACTTCTGTAGTGTTACAAGCTTTTAACAATCAGATACTTTTCATTTCATTCATTTCCGACGATAATTCATTAATAGTCGCCTGTTGAATCTCTATTTTCAATTTAAGCTGATCCATAATTGTATTATGATTTGAAGTCATTGCATCAGATTTCATCGATTTCCATTCATTAACCATGTTCATAAATCTGTCATCTTCTCCTATGCAGGTAACAGGCCGAACGAAATGATTATTCATCCTGAAATATATAATTATCTGTAAATTATAAAGTATATTTGTAAATTATATAAGTACAGTGACTTTTCAATAATAATAATAAGAAGAAATTGAACTGATTGTATATAATATTAAGGTAATGAAACTGTTAATCAAGACACCGTGGTATTACACATATATTCAAGACAAAATTCTACACAGAAATAACAAGATTTTGTTGTTTATTAAATCGAGTTTATAAATTAGACCTATTTTTTTACATATTTATTGTATTTCATTTGAACTCGCTAATAATTAATTTTAGTTTGGTTTTTGTCAAACACTAAATTCCACGAAATGGCATGACAATACTTTCTTATATTTCACAACTAGCAAGTATTTATCAAATAGTAAAATTTATTGGGTCTATTATTTAACCATAAATACATATTCTATTTTTTTATGTTATAATATTTTTGATTTTATTATTTTTCATTAAAAGACATAATGGTCTCATGAATTCCAACACTATCTTGGTATTAAGATCACCTAGGTCGGGAATCAGCAACAATTATTTTTGAAAGTTGCATTGGGAATTTTGAATATTGTATGTTGTTGTCAAAATTCAAAGTAAATGTTTTCAACACATTTCCTACATTATAATCATAAACGGAGATTTGATTGAATTTTAGGGGGGTCTTAAATGTCAATTGTTGCAAAATAAGTACCTATTTCAATATTTTATACTACGAAATTTAATAAAGTCGGGGGGCTAAGCCCCCCCCCAAGCCCCCCCCCAATTTCCGCCTATGATTATAATTCAAAAAATTCTCGGCAAATAATACATGTGAAATCTTATAATGATATGGAGAGGATACCAACGCCGTCATGTGTTATCTTCGTCTGTCAAACATAAAATAACTTATTTGCGGTCAGTAATTCAAATGTATTGATATTATTATTAAACTGACCAATAATCAAATTTTAATTGAAGAACATTATTTGTGTTTTATTAGTCGGTTTTTTCCGGTATTTCTAAGCGAGTAATGAGTATGTAGAATATTACAATTAGAAAAAAATTCATAACTCGCTTAGAAATTAGAATATCGGAAAAACAGTTATATTTCCGTTTGCAAATCAAACTTTTATTTTTTTTTTTTCATAATTGAATAAAAACAAAATAAACACAAACTAAATATGATACTCATGGTTTTTATATATTTTTTTGTATTATTTGTGTTGTTGCAATAAAGTTCATTGTTATTAAAAAAAAAAATAACCGTTGACCTTATAACTAATTTAATTTCAGTTAATTGATCTTTGGTTTATACACTTTGCAACATGTTCAAATCGTTGAACATCATATAAGTTCATTGGTTGTAAATTATTAAGTTAATAGTTTAATGCCCAGAAAAAAAATATACACAATGTTAAAAGAGATAAAAATAGACGGTCTATGGCTGCGGAATGAATGATGATAATATAGGTTTACGCGTACTCGATATTTACTGCAGTTGTATTATAATTGTGCACTATGTGCGCTCACACTCCTCAGATTTTTAGCACATTGCATCGGCACTTTGGTCATGTCATAGGCGGAGATTTGATTGAATTTTAGGAGAGGCTTAAATGTCAATTGTTACAAAATAAGTACATACTTTATACTACGAAATTTAATAATTTTGGTGGGACTTTTGATCTATGGGGGGGAGGAGCTAAGCCCCCCAAGCTCCACACAATCTCCGTCTATGGGTCATGTTCATATAATAATATGTTGATTCTACCATCCAATTTACGAAAGCCGGAAAATGGTATACAGACGGTCATGAAATTAGTTTTATACAATTTTAAAACGAATAAATTGTAATTGTAAATTTATTTTGACCCAACTCGTTCGGATCTGAACCATATGCATTTTATTAATATGCAAATTCCAACACATGTAATATTCAAGAAATATTTTTTATTATGTATTTTCGTATTTAATTATGATAAAAAATGTGCATAATATTTTGAGGAATTTGCGTCGTTATTACATACACGATACCTATACAAAGAAACTAAGTGTTGAACTGAATTTGGCCGACATGGATGTTACTTATTTATTTTTTTTTAAACTGAGAAAACTTTTCCCACAGAAAACTTAAATTCTTACCAAATGTCTTACGGACGAACGAAGATTTAAATTGATGTCTGCTAACACCTCTAATTCATTATTATTATTGTCTTCTTGTATCTATCGTCTTTGATTTCGATTGCCATCACCAGCTCTTCTGCAGTTTTTCGTTATTTTTTTGTATAAATTGTCTATTTAAAATGTCGATCCGACCAGATATTCTCTCTCAAATCAAAAATACCATATACATGTATACGTTGCAACGTGTACAATTTTTTTTCCGAAAATGTTAGGAGAGGATGGCAGAGGCTTGTGTGGTGAGTCTGTCTGCAGTACAGAGAATTTGTAAAGAAAGTAAAATTATATATTTTGGTGTTGATGAAGAGTAAGGTGTCGAAAGTTCTATGGAAATGACATTTCGAACACCTAGAAAACGTTATAGCCGTGACAAACCTGTCACCGAACTTGATGATTTCGACAGTAAAGTGGTCAGAAGGGTGGTCCATACGGTTTATGACAAAATAGAATTTCTAACGAGTTCAAAAATATTAGCAGATTGTTATAAAAATTGATTACCTGGGGGTCGAAATTATCAGTGAAAATCATTTAAAAAAAAACTTAATTTCAAATGTAAAAGGTGTAATGACGGTCGGACATAGTAACTGCGCGCGTAATATTTCTACATAAAATGAACGAACTTCGATAAAATGGTGATACTCGGCCAGTAGTCTATTAAGACAAGACCTGGGTTAATCAAATTATACTCGTGGACGTATTTGGAAAAACTAGGAGTGTACAGAATGTTTAAAAGTAGGTACCTACAGGGAAAGGCAGTCGCCTTATTATTTATAATGTCGGATCTCCTTCCTTTGGTTTTGTTAAAGACGCAAAATTAATTTTCTATTATAACTATGGCAAAACCAAAGGTTATAATTCACAGATGAATGCAAATATTTTTGAAAAGTAGTATTTGTAAATATTGATGAACTTGAAAAAACCTAGTATTATTTTCGTGGAAAACGCGTCATATCATTCAAGATTACTCGAAATCAAACAAAGGAAGGTGGATATTTAGCAATGGGTACACAACAAAAATATACTTTTCTCCCGTAGAAACTCTTGATGAGTAACGGGCAAAGTAAAAGTCACGCTTGTGCATATGGGGTATGCAGGGTATGCAATTGCATATCCTGAGCAGAGACTCTTGTTTTTAAAAATATCAAAAATAAATGAAAATCATGACACATTTGTTGTCTTTTAATTTATATTATATGGTTTTGTATCACACTATAATTATTATTATATTTTTATATTCAATCCCAGACATTTTTATTTATTTCTGAAACACAAATTATGAGCTAATGTTTAACCAGGGCTCGGTACTTACAGCATTTGCTTATTTTTATTGTTTGACATAAAATGTAGCAGAAAGTTATGGATGTGTATGTTATATTATAACACGTTCAATTATGAAATTTTAAAGTGCTTTTTTTTTTTACTTTTTTCGACGATTTTTTAAAAAATGCCTATTTCCTGTTCTTCTGATTATTTTTCCCTTTTTTAGCATATCTCTGCTTAATTATAAATGATAACGAAGGCCACTGACCTCCCCAGATTTTTTTTAACTATTTATAAATATTGTTTACATTTTATTTTTCACAAAATGCATTGGAAAATCTATAAACAATAAGGCAAAATGTTTCGAAAATCAAAATTAAACTTTTTTCTTATTATATAGATTTTATTTTTTTTTTAATTAAAAAATTATAATATGAAATACATTTTTTTTTAAAAATTTTAAACTATACAGTTATTTAGATATTTGTGTGTATTTTTTTACCAGCATTTCGAACGCTTAAAATAACTTTCAGTGGTGCCCCCTTAGTAGCCTTTTGGATAGGTACCCTAAAAAAGAGATTTGTGTCCGCCTATGCACTTGCGATGTCACGTGAAAATATATATAAATCAGATCAACTAACACACCAAATGGGATATGAAGTGGTAAAGCTTCCACCTCACTGCTGATATTATAATCCCATAGAACTTATTTGGGCACAATTCAAAAGGAGAGTAGCTGAAAAATTTCTACTTTTAAAATTGCTAATGTTGAGGTACTTGTAAATAGAGAAATTGACGCGGTAACTGCTGATGATTGGGCTAAATGTGGAGAACATTGCGTGAAACTTAAAATGGAAAATGTCCGTACAACAGGACCTAGGGACGAACCATGAGAACCCATGATTTTAACTATTTATTCAGATGACAGCAATAAAAGCGACGACGGTGATTAAATTTTTATGAATATTATTAAAATTCGAAAAAAAATTGTAAATATTTCAAATGTTACTATTATTATTTTAAGTCGGTCAATGTGATTATGAATTAATAATGAATGTGTAACGCAGAAATATAAAATGTTATGTAGGATCGTAACATAGCCGCACGTACCGTAAGGCGGCCGTACAAATAGTTGTGAAATGGGTCCGCACAACGTGTGAAAGTGTGTTTGAAATTATTTTACGTGGGAAAACGTTCTTCAAAACCCTAACGAAAAACGGTCACACTTTTAGTTTTGCTGGGTTGTTAGTCTCAAGTGCTACCGGTATCGGGTAATTTCATCGCGTTATGGTAGGATAATACAGTGATGTCCTCATAGGTGCAAACAGGAGGGGAGAGCTTAGCTTCCCCCCCAAAATATTTATCTTTCTTCCACCTAATAGATACTGATACAAATATAAATGTATACTTTTCTATACGGCGCCCCGTGCGATCCACCTCTCGTTTTCGCACCACTCGTCCGGGGTCCTACCATTATCCTGCTGACGGACTCCACTCATCGGCAGGTTCAGACCTAGTAAAAACCGACGCTACATCCTTGCATTCCTGGATAATTTATCCTGAACTGGGTCAACATATGGTACGTTCAGTTTCTACCTGCGGCTCCAGATTGGACCAACTGTCGGCTGGGGATGTCAGCCGATTGCGGATTTAATACCTGAGTGTTGCCGCCTCGACATCTTATCGATTTACCCATCGTTTGTTCGCGTAGCAATATTAAGATTTTGTTTTTTGTTTTTGTAAATACTTGAGCCGCTAGTTGGCCATCCCTAACATAGACTGTAGTATTATATGCGTACTTAGAGCATGCGACATAACTTGTTAAATAATAAAATTAACAGACGGTATTCATAAACAAAAGGCAAAATATATTCAATAAATTTATTAAAACTCACAAAGTTTTCTCACAGAAAAATAAGGTTCTGATAACTGACATAGTTAACTCGCCAGTTTGGGCCAGGGTTTCTACATAAACCACCAAAAAGGGTTGTCTCAGCATTTTAATCTTCAGTCTCATTCGGCAGTCAGTTCACAAAATTAATACAAAAATTTGTTTACAATTACATAAGACATAAACATAATGCACATACATATACATATATACCATTGGTTAAATTTGATGTTATTATTTGAAAAATTAAAACATTTATTCATATTATAATATCATAAATTAGTAAATTTAATACATAGGTAACTCATATAACCAAATATTAAAATATATGTTATTGGGACACAATAAACCATCAATGAAATAAGAACTGAAAACTATGATCCCTAACTTTAGTATGGATCTTACCAATATTGGTAAAAAAAAAAATATTTGCAAAATTAAAGTTCTAACCAACAGGGTAGTTAAATTAACAGGTATAATATAGTTTAAACTTAAAATTAATAACAATCTTGCAATAATTTTTTTACTACCACAACATAAGCATAATAGTAATTAAAAATGATTACTGCAATTATATCAATACCCTTTGTCAAATAAATGTTTGCTAAAATATTTACATTAGAAACTAAAGATAAATTAAACCATTTTATATCAAGTATGATTAATTGAAATAAGTTTTGTTTAGTCATATTAATACATTCATTTTAATATTAAGGCCAAAGAAACATTAAAAAAATATAGTACTAAAATGTTATATAAAGATAAATTTGAGAGTTTTTATGGGCCTAATAAAATATTCATATTTATTTTTGTAAAAACAAGTGCGAAAATATTAAATTTAAATAAATAACTGAAATAATAAAAATGTTTAGGTATTATATAAAATAATATCAATAAATAGAATAATAAAAGTAATAATTGATACATTTACATAAAAAATATATTTTTAATATTTTTTAATAAACGCAAATGAATAAATTAAGTGTATGTACATAGGTTTTTTTTTATATTTTGACTATACGTATTTTCTTTACATTATCTTGAGATTTTGAGTCATAAAAAATGGACAACTCCAATGTACATAATATATATCTATTATATTTACTCTTAGAATGGTTTTTAGAAAACTACTTTTTGGTACTAAATATTACAATAATAGCTTATATACAAGTAAAATAATAAAAATATATTATAATAAGAAAAACGGTTTTAACAAAGTTCAATAGTGAATAATATTTTTGACTTTCTTGATTTCATTGTTATGTTTATGAGATAACATAATATGCTATTCTCTGATTATAGAAATTCTTCTTCTACCTGATTTTTCTCTTTTTAGTTCAAAATAATAATTTCTCCAATCAGTTATAGTATGTTCTATTTGATTTCGTTGAATATTTGTTACTTTCTTTAACTCTTCATTAACTAGTTTTTTCCATAAGGAATTATTGTTGACTACTAAATTATACATTTTTTTACAGCATCTCATCAACGCATACAAATCTGATGAGTCTAGTTTTGTCATAATAATAATTATTAATTCTTCAGGAATTCCACACAAACAAGGATATTGACCAACAGTAGTATCTAATACAGCACATTTCATTGGAAAACTAACTATATTTTTAAATTGTATTGACAAATTAGAAAAAATTGATATTTCTGAATTGCAATTATTATTGTCGAATACAGAACATTTTGATAAATTTGAATAACTTAAGGTGATAATTAATGAATCACCATTAGGAACGCCAGTTAAATGGCATAACTGATTAGACATTACTAGTTGAGCAATGAAAATATTATTATTTTGATTCCAAAATGAATTTAGTGGTAGGCTTCTTATCATTTTAGCCAGTTTAATATTTGAATTTATTGAATCAAAATGTTTTGTTAAAGAAATTGGAATAAAACCAGTTTCAACAGTGAATACAAAAGCAATACCGAATAACCTCTCAAGCCCTGAGGTGGTAAGTGTATTTGACAGAAGTGATGAAAATTCGGATGCAAGAGAATTATTGTCTAAAGAGAAAAAAAAGAACAAAAATCATTAATAATCGAAAACCAACAATTTAACAATTTAAACTCTTAAATTTTAAGCTTAATATAATAATCAGTAAACTAAATTAATATAAATATAAAAAATTATATTTTTTAACAGAAAAAATATACAATTGAATACATACACCTAAATTAATTTAATTTATCATATATGAAAAATAATTTATAGTTTCAAAATTAATAATTTCTAATAATACAAAGAAAAAAGTAATAATTTCCATTTATAAAATTAATTTACATGAAATTACAATAAAAATTAATTTAATAAATTTAATAATGCAAACAAAAATACATATTTTCTACAAATTTGTTAGAATATTATAAAATTATATGTATACATTTCATATTGAATATTTTGAAAGAATATTAATGATGAAATTCATGTTTTACTCACCCAAATAAACAGCCATGTTCAATGTGAACAAAATTAAATTGGATGACAAGTTAAACAGTTTTTCTGTATTATTTCAGAATATTATAAAAGATACAATTGTTAATTATTAGTCAGAAGAAAACGTAAACAACGACATTTATAAAAGAGACATTGAATATTTTCAAATTCACTGTGGTGTATACAATCACTGTTGACAATCACTTAATCACAAGGTATACGAAATTTTCGAACAATCGCAGAATAGGTGATACAAACATACACAATTATAATAATAGTGATTATATAGTCTTGATAATAATAATGACTATTAAAATATTGTGATAAGACTTCACCGCGTTGCCAGGGTTGCCAGACATACGAGAATTCTCGTACTTGTACTATAATTTGGACCATTTGTACGAGGTACGAGGAAACATTGTTCTCGTACACATAATATAAGAGAATTCCATGAAAATCTAAGTATAACTATTTCTAACTATTTAAAATGTTGAAAGAACTGTAATAATATAATGTTTATAAAATATATTCTATGTTGTTATTATTATTGATTAAGAGATTATTATGTCATTACCAAATACCAATTACCGAAGATATTAATATGAAATAATATTGTTTTTGTCAAGTTTTTGTTTTTGAGGTACATCGTACATGCACTAGAAAATACGGATAATCCAATTGTCTTTGTTAGTTTGTTATTGATTCATTTCTCGAGGTTTAGTGGTTATAATTTATTATAAAGTACCTAGTTAGAACTTTATTGAGAAATTTTGAGTGCTAGAATTCTATTATTTGAAATTTTCAAATATGTTAAACGACAGTGAGGAAGATATCCATTTAACACCACCTAAAAAAATCATGAAAAATCTAAGGAAACACAGGGCGCAGAAGTTTCGTTCAGAATGGCTCAGAGTTGAAAATTTAAAAAAATGGTTGGTTCCTATTGATAACGACCCTTTTAAAGCCAAATGTAAGTTGAGCAATTTCACAATGGTCGCGGAGTTATCTAACATTAAAACACACGGCAATGGTAATAAACATAAAGAAATTGAAGCATGTAAAGAAATAAAACAAAAATCGATAAAAACTTTTACTACAAATAAAACTCCAACAAAATTAGATATTAACGTCAAAATGGCAGAAATAAGATAAAGAACATCACATATTTATGTGATGATAATAATTGATTAGAAAAGCGAGCGTAGCGAGCGGTTTTTTTTTTTTGGTGATACGAGAATTTCATTGAAAATACGAGAGTTTGATAACTACAATACGAGAATACCTGTTTGAGAATCTGGCAACCCTGCGCGTTGGTAATCAGTACTGACAATAACACAATTTTATACTCATCGTATTTTAATACTTCAAGCACAAAATTTAAACGGTTAGAGTATGTTATACACGTATTTGTACGAAAAAATTAAATTAAAAAAATTAAAAAAAGAACCGGATGGGCCTCGCTCTGCTGTACAGTTAGGGGTAGAGTGCACCTCGCTTATAGAATAGGTCATTATTATAATGGATTTGTTAAATTTGAATGCAATGATAGATATCATTGTATACGAATAACGATTCTGAACGGAGTTCATATGTTAGTCTAGAATATAATACAATGTTATTTATAAATATTATATAAGTATATTTTATTTTTAAACGAAAAATTTAGAAAAACCGAAAATTTAAATTGTCTATAAATAAGTCAAAATATGTCAAAATACTTTGAAATTTTAACCATGTATAGAAAACGTCAATATAAAGATTTAATGATAATTTCAAGTTGTTGCGGTTTTTCGTTTTTGAGTTAGGGCATTTTAAAAAAACCGATATCATTTGTCAGTCTAGAACATTCTACATTATATTATATTTTACATGTAATTTTATGTCAATATTCGATGTTCAAACGCTTATAAAAAAAAATTGTGCCTATGGATTTTAATAATTTTTGAATGACATTAAGAACTACTTCTGTGGAATCTTCGATTAAATTTTCAAGTATTTTGTAGAAGCCAAATTTTTTTTATCACCGATTATAAAAATAAAATGTAAAAAAATCGAATATTTTAAATGACTATAAGTGGCTTAAAAATCAATATAATATTTTGAAAAAAATATTGCATAAAAGAAATACCAATCTTAACAGCTGGTAGAAATTTCAAAAATCTGCGACTTATACTTTTTGAATTATAACAAATATTTAAAATCGTTTGTGAATAAATCGCTATTTTATGCAATTTCGTAAATATTTAAATTTCAAACAGTCATAAAATTTTTTCCTCTAAGTACGGTATAAATTTTTTTAAAGATTTTTGAAGAGTAGCTTATAGATAACCTAGTGTTAAAATTTTGAAGCTTAAGTATGAACAGAAAAAATTTTATGAATTTTTATTTACAAAAAAACTTGCAAATTATCGTGATTTTTACATATTTCGTATAAATTGTAACTTTGAGCACTTATAAAAAAAAATTGTGACTTACGATTTTAGATTTTTTTTTATCAGTTAAGGAACAACTTATAAGAAACCTTGTATTAAATTTTCAAGATTTTCTAGGCAGCCAAAAAAATTTTATCGTTATTTAAAAAAAAAATACTTAAAAATATTGAAAATTTCAATTGTCTATAAATAGCTTAATAAAAGTCAAAATACTTTGAAAATTTAATGGTGTATAGAGAACGCTAATCTAAATATTTGGTGAAAATTTCAAGTATTTACATCGATTAGTTTTTGAGTTATAGCAAAATAAAAAATTTGATTATGTCAAAAAGTGGTTTTGCGTAAAAACTCCCGTTTTTCCCAAATTTTTTTATGGTTTTTCCCGTCGCATTTAAAAAATATTGGAAATTTTTAACTTTTGACCCCCCAAAGTACCAAATAGATTCACTTTCCTTTCAGAAAAGTTGCTACATAAGGCAATCGAAGCATTTTTACTGCCCCAAAACGTGTCGACAGACACAAAAAAAAAAAAAAAAAAAAAAAAAAAAAACACACATCATTGTAAAATCAATACATTCTTCACTCCGTTCAGAATCTAAATTAACAAGTGCTCATTTCGAAAGCATTTAAAAGGTAAATAGTTTATGGGCGTCCGTGTATAACGTGGACAATAGGTTTTTTTATGAGACAAATACTTGTATGATTGAAATAATAACTAATTATTAGTTCTATATTTTGAAATAAAAAAGCTTATCGAGAGCTGGTTTTGACATTTTCGAACAGTTTTTTCCCAACAAGAATTTTTAAATTGTATCTCGTTAAAAATGCATTTAAGTTTTTAAACTATTGCAAGACAAAATTGAAATGGATTTAGTTATTTGGTGAAAAAAAAATTGTATGCTAATTATATATCTGATACGGAAATTATAATCCAAGATCTATAAAGATTATACATAAATCTTTACAGACCTTTATAGATATTTGATTACAATCATTTCCCTCTAACCACAGGCGTTATAGATCTGGCAAAACTGTGTCATAGATACGGTCGCTTGATCGATCGATATATTACAACTAGTGATGGGCATAATCGAGATATATAATCGAGATATCTCGATTATGAAAATAATCGAGATATCTCGATTATGAAAATTATATCGATTATATAATCGAGATATTTCGATTACGAAAATAATATCTCGATTATATTATAATCGAATGATTATATTATATTCGAATGATTTATTATAATCAAATCATACTTTCTAATGATATCTCGTTTATTAAGTTTATTTTTAAAACAATGAATTCTTAGCCTCAAAATAGTCAAAATGTTAATAATCGGATATAAATTATTTGGAATGAATGAATGACGTCAATGAAACGAGGGAATTTAACTATTATAAACTATAATAAAACTATTATTAAATTGTTGTTGACTTAATGGGTAATATATTTTTCTAACCATAGGATTATTTGGTAGGACATAGCTATAGTAAAGTTGTTGATATTTACCAAGTATAAATAATGTAAAGATAACATAAGAAAAAGAAACCCGTCTATTGTTATTATTCGATATTTCATTCAAAACAATTCGATTATTTTGAACGAGTGATATCTCGATTATTAATATTTCATTTGGACATTTCGAATGATTATTTCGAGTGATATCTCGATTATGAAAATGTCTCGATTACTAATCATTCGATTATTAAAATCATTCGATTATGCCCATCACTAATTACAACCACGGACTAAGCTAGAATTCTATCTTAGTCCGTGATTACAACTAGTGATGGGCACTATCGAATAAAACTATCGAATTATTCGATAGTCCGGCCCATTCGAACTATTCGATAGTATTCGAATTATTCGAATATTCAATAGTATTCGAATTTCGAATAAATCGAAAAACTATCGAATAGATCCAGACTATTAATATTTGATAGTTTTTACTGTTTTTAGTTAATCAATTTCAAATCAAAAACACACGTCTTATAGTTTTTTTTTAAATTTCTTTATATTTATTTTTATATGTATGGTCATTATCAGAGGCGGATTGGCGAATTTTTAGTTTTTATTCGGTATATTCGAATAGTTTTTATTCGGTTTATTCGAATAGTTTTTATTCGGTATATTCGAATAGTTTTGATGTAAGAAACTATTCGGTCATAGAAAATAATATTCGAATGAAATATTCGATAGTAAAGGCTTACTATCGAATAGTTTTCGATAGTGCCCATCACTAATTACAACTACTATAGATAACGGTACGCACATACAGTTACTAATAATAAACGATAACGTCATTCACACGTACTCACAATTTATATTATATTAAATAATATACACTAACATTTATATATTAAAGACATGTCTTCGTCAGAGTCAACAACAAAATGCCTTAAACACATGCCTTTTTTTTTATTCGAAAGGTAGTATTTTCGTGTTCATCACTCGACGACGACGACGAATACAATAAATGTGAAGACGAGGATGTGAAACGGATTTTGATGGAGCACAACGACCCCAAATTGGAAGACTGCTAAAAAGCGAAATGTTCGCCAGCCTATAATGAAGCGGTGGCCGTGGTGATAGCGGAAAAGGATTTCGTGTCAGGACATGAAGTTAGCCAAGCCGCTTCCAGGACATTGGAAGGCCTGAAATTAAATAATCTAACTTCGGAACACCGTACCACTATTAATACAGTCAGTTGTGATGTAGATAACAACGACAATGATAATTAAGGCAACCACCGCCTCACACATGATTCTACAGCCGGAAACCGATAATATTGTCTTATTGATGGCCAAAATTCATATACGAAGGTTGTGAAGATTTTGAAGAGAAAACGAAAGTGTATTATGCATGTAGGCAAAAAAGGATGGAAAACCTTGCCATGGAAGCTGCCAAGGCTAAAGTCGAAGACTGCATGAAAAATCAGTTAATTATTTTTTCATACATAATGTATTAACAAGTATTCAAGTATTATTAACAGGTTGTAGCTGTACGTAACTTAAATTTAATCAATTCATTTATAATATACAAATAAATATATTTGTATATTAATATGTTGTTATTTGATTAAGTATAGTGTTTTTAAAAAAAAGAAAAGCATTTAATATTTTATTTTATAACAAACATTTGTATACATTTTTGAATAAATAAATGTAAAAGTTGAGTGTTGACTCGGCAAAATTTAAAATTGCATTTGCCAGTTAAGAATGCGGAATGGTTCAAACCCCCCCCCCCTAAAATATAATATATTTTAAAAATAATTACCTTACCTGCAAATTTAATTATCACCAAAGTACCAAGATGTATAGTTATAAGATTTATAGTAAAATTATTGATTAATAAACATATATATATGTGAGTGTGTGTATTGGTATACATGAGTACTTATAACGTTATATAACGTTTGTACCAAAATTAAATAGTAATTAATAATTACAAAGTGTACGAAGAAATACAATTATTGTTATTCTGATAATGTCAACTTGTTCAAACGTACCATTTATTTTTAGTAATCATTAAATCCGATTGATAAAGTATCATCTGATTTTTGGTTGTTCGAATGACCAGGGCCGGCGAAAGCTATGGGCGACCTGGGCGACTGCCCAGGGCGCTAGCACGGAAGGGGCGCCAAACTGAAAATTATTTTTATTTAATTTATCTTTTAAAACGCATTAACAATCTATACAATTTGAAATGTTCATTTTCATTATCTAATGTCATTTAAATCGAAGATCAGAAGATGCATCTGCAGTTGTCTTATTTTAGTCATGTTTGTAGAATATAAGAATAATATAATATAATATAACAGTGCATGTGCATCGATACCGCTGGTTTTGATTAGTGATGGGCATAATCGAGATATATAATCGAGATATCTCGATTATGAAAATTATATTGATTATATAATCGAGATATTTCGATTACGAAAATAATATCTCGATTATATTATATTCGAATGATTTATTATAATCGAATCATACTTTCTAATGATATCTCGTTTATTAAGTTTATTTTTAAAACAATGAATTCTTAGCCTCAAAATAGTCAAAATGTTAATAATCGGATATAAATTATTTGGAATGAATGAATGACGTCCATGAAACGAGGGAATTTAACTAATAAACTATAATAAAACTATTATTAAATTGTTGTTGACTTAATGGGTAATATATTTTTCTAACCATAGGATTATTTGGTAGGACATAGCTATAGTAAAGTTGTTGATATTTACCAAGTATAAATAATGTAAAGATAACATTAGAAAAAGAAACCCGTCTATTGTTATTATTCGATATTTCATTCAAAACAATTCGATTATTTTGAACGAGTGATATCTCGATTATTAATATTTTATTTGGACATTTCGAATGATTATTTCGAGTGATATCTCGATTATTAATATTTCATTTGGACATTTCGAATGATTATTTCGAGTGATATCTCGATTATGAAAATGTCTCGATTACTAATCATTCGATTATTCAAATCATTCGATTATGCCCATCACTAAGTTTTGATGTAAAAATAATGTATCAATGCATGGAACTATGGAAGCTTATCACCACAAACTTTGACCTCTCCTACTTTAATATATTTTCCTTGTGATCATAATAATATTGATATTGACATAAGCGATAAACCGGTAACCGATGTTTCCAAATCCGTTGTATTTATTTCTCAACCTGATTTATTCGACCCATATTTATAACCAGATAACAGACAGAATAACTTTATAGACATAATAGTTATTAAGATGGGACCACGTGAAATAAATGATGACATTTTTCCCAAAGATGAAAATAAACGTAATTTTTCTAAAATATACCAAATAAGAAAATTAGACAACAATGAAAAAGTTAAAAGACGATGGCTTGTATATTCTAAAAGCATTGATCGGCTGTTTTGTTTTTGTTGCAAACTTTTTAATAGTTCTCTTAGGACACTATCCATAATAGGCAATAATGACTGGAAACATATGCATAGGCGCAATTTCAACTTTTAACTTGGGGGGGCTGAATATATTAAAAGCAAGCAGATCCGTGGGGGGCTTTGCCCCCCAAACCCCCCACCAATCACCATTGATATTATCTTACATCATAATATTACTTCATAATCAAATTACATTTTTTTTTCTTCATTATTACTCTCGACCTACTTTAAATTTCAAATGGAGGTGTGACTTATAATAACATAATTACAAACAACATAGTAAAACTTTTATTAATTTATTTTAATATCCCTATATATCAATAAAAATAAACAAACAACAAATTATAATTGTAACCTTTTATTGGTTTTAGCATATTCAATTAGTATATCCTCAGCTTTAAGCTGATTTGATACTTCTCTTTCAACGTTTATTATTGCCAAACTAGAAAATCGCTCCTGGTCCATCGATGTGCGTAGCCAATTTTTAATTCTTCTCATAGTGGAGAAAGAACGCTCACATGTGGCTGAATTAACGGGAATTGAAAGAGCCACTTTCAACAAAGTGTATAAATTTGGATAAATTTCAGATTGTACCACTTCTTTTATTTTATCAAAATCAATCTGTAATTCTATGCTTGATCTAAGAACACAATTTTTTACCACCATCATTTCACTTTTCAGAGAATTTAAATCAATATTGAACAACTCCTATAAGAAAAGAAATTATTTTTATATTAAATTGAATACATCTCATGTTAATAATTTATCCTTACTTTATAATTTTCAATGAAAAAAGTGCTGTCATCATAATTTAATTTCATAAAATTATCAACTGCTGTGGCCATTTTTAGGCTTTCAGCGGAAAATCTTTTTTTTATGTTTGTAACAATAGTGTCTATTAATTTAAAATAAATTATTCGCCAGTGTTTTTCGTTTTCATTAGTTTGTTCAGTGCTTGTGGTTGATGATAAATGGAAATTCTTCAAATGATTTGGTTCTCTTTTTAATCTTTTAGCAGTACAATCTGAAATCAACAGCAATTTTAAATAATATATACTTTATATCAATAATAAAAATATTTTTATACTAACCTTCTATAGGTGTTTCAATACCATGAGCTTCAGCAAACATTTTAACAGTAGACCATACTTCAGAAAAACACTTATCTGAACGTTTCTCTTCAAACGTTTTTATTACACCTTCAATAACTAGGCCAGCTTTTCCCAGTGTAGCTGTTTTTTGTTGTAGCTGGGTACTAAGAATATTGATAACTTGTAATATATCTTCCAAGACAATGAGGTGAAAAATAAATGAAACTGTATTCATTATAGATAAAATTCCTATTACAAAAATATTAATAATCAATTAATTGTTACTGTATGATTTTATTTATTATAACAATTTATCGTTTAGTTCATAATAAAAAAATAAAATGTATAGGTAATAGGTATGAGCATGAGTAAATAAAAACAGATTTGACTTATATTTTAAAATTTACCTAAGGCCTGAGAAACATCTCGATCATTAGAATTCTCAATTTTTTCTTTTAATGCTTCAATTATTGCTTTAAAATTATGTTTAACTGAAGTACAATTTTTGACTCTGCAATTCCAACGTGTATCACTAATTGCTGTGATAGATATTTTTTTCAAACCTAGTTGTTTTTGAATTTCTTTAAATTTGAAGTTGTTTGTTGGCATAGAAAAATGAATATATATGGATTCAAGACAATTAAACACATACCGGGTTTCCTAAAAATTTATATAATATAAAAGTTATGATAAGTTTAAAATAATGAAAAATATTTTTCTTTACCTTAACTAACTTGCACATGTCAATTACAATTAAATTGACTCTATGTGCCATACAGTGAGTATAGATGGCACATGGGTGTCTTAACTTTACTTTTTGTTGCACACCATTAAATCGGCCTGACATTACGCTAGCTCCATCGTATGATTGTGCGACTATTGGTATTTGAGCGATGCTACTTGCATCTAAATAATTAAATATAATAGTACTCAAAGAATCAGCATCTTGTTTCTCTGATACATTTAGGAAAGTTAAAAACCGTTCAACAACATATAAATTTTTAGTATATCTTATGCAAAAAGAAAGCTGCTCTTCATTGAAAGATCTAGAAAGTATATAAATATAAACATATTTTTTTTATCAGGTATATAAACTATGACTAAGTAATAAGTTGAATGTTTACCTTGCTTCATCCACCATAACACTAAATACACCACATTCTTTAATTTCATTGCAAATAAAATCATTCATTTTCTTAGCACATATATCAATAATAGTGTTCTGCACAGACCAACTTGTATAATTGGTTTTGGAATAAAAATGATTTGCAAATATTTCATTAAACTTAGCAACCATATTGCAAGTTTCTTTAAAATTTCCTAAAATGTTTTAAAATTTTAAAATAAGAATATTTAAACATATTTAGAAGTACAAACCTCTGTTTATAGAAAGCTCATTTTCTCTATGGTCTCTAAAAGCAATTCCTTGTTTACTTAAAAATAATGTTATTTCAATTAACTGCATCATGTAGGTTCTGTTTTCTTTTATTTGTTACATACTTGCAGAAACAATTTGGTTATGAACAGATCCATTTTTTTGCATTGAGCTGTGAGCTGACCATTTAGACATTGCAGTTAAATGATGTATACAACTATTATGCAATTCAAGTTTTGTACGATTCAACTTTGAATCTCTATAACCACTTAACTAAAACAATAAAATAAAAACTCATTGTATACCCAGATTGCATTTAAATATAATATGTACATAGTATATAAGTGCCTATGTACCTCATTAGACAATTCAATACCTATAGAATTCTAAAATTTAAAACTTATTATTAAAAACTTACTTTTTTCCAATTATTAAATCCAATACTAATAAATGTTTGTTCAACATGGCCAGAGTCAATTGAAAATAAGCGACAAGCGTAACAAAAAATGGCATCATTTTTAATGCTATACTCAATCCATGGAAATTTTTTATAGTAGGTACTCGAAAATGATCTATTTTGTTGTCCAAATTTAGTTTTTGGAAATACCTAGAAACATTGAAGTAATTAACTACTTACACAATTATAAATTACAACTTAAAATTAAAAATTGCATAAATATTATAAATTATGACCAATACCTACAATAAGAAAAGGGAATTTAAAAATTGTACTTACTTTTAAAATTGGCCTCATAGGTCCGGAATTTAAATCTCCAAGATCTAAATATCTACTTGTGGTATTATTGGTAATATATTCATCATCGCTGTTGACAAAATTGGTGTTGGTAGCAGTAGTGATAGAAACCGATATATTTTGATCAACATCTATTTTTGTAGAAACTGTAGAACTTGTTGAAGTAGTTGTGGATTTATTTTTGTTATTGAAAATGTTGAATAACTTTTTACTTTCCATTGTTAAGTTTTTAAAAACGTTTAAATAAGTTAATGCACTGATCATGTAAAATAAACGATAGACTAACGTAAACGCGGATTGTTAACTGGTGTAATGAAAACAACAAGCGCGGATAGCGATCATAATATGTAACCAAAATATAAATGCATTCAGAAATCAGATAAGCGCAGTAAATGGTCGTAGGGAAAGACCTAGTTCGCCGAATTTAAAACAATAAAAATAACTTTTTAATCTAATATACCTAGTATTAACTATAAACACGTCATGTCAAATATTATGTGGGCTTACGCCTATTACTACTCATATTATTATTTATTATGTAGTAGGTACCTAAATATACATTTAGTATAATATACTATCACGATCATGACGCGATAGCAATAATAAGACAATGTAATAATAATTCCTAATAATTTAGGATCAAAATTATATATTTATTTCTACAATATCAGTGATATTTTTATTTTATAATTAACATGACCGTCTCGTAATATACAATATTATTTAAATAGATAAAAAAAAGTACACATTTATAATATAGCATTTTAAATTTGTAGATTTTTGGGGGGGCTACGGTTAAGTTTGGGGGGGGCTAAGCCCCCCAAGCCCCCCCCCCCAATTTGCGCCTATGAACATATGACAACAACACTTATTTCTTATGAAAAATTACCTGAGCATTTTACTGTATACAAAAAGTGGCACGAATTAAGATTAAAACTTGGTAAATGTATTGATAATGACCTGCAACGAGTAATGAATACAGAAGTTCAATATTGGAAAAGTATTTTAGAAAGGTTAATCTATAACTTTATACTTGTCCAAACACAATCTAGCTTTCCGAGGATCGTCTGATAAACTATATAAGAATATAGGAATATAGAATATAAGAAATAATGGAAACTATTTGGGGTTATTAGAACTTTTAGGAAAATATGATAATAATATGAAAGCAGGCACGGATCTAAAGTAAAGATCTTGGGGGGGGGGGGGGCTCTACAATTTTTCATAGATACTTTATCCACAATTTAAACATTTTGTCAATTTGTCATAATTGTAGGTAGGTATAGGACATAGGTAATCAATGTAATAAATAAATTAATGATTATTTAATTTATAAATGTTTTATAATAAATTATAAAATCTAAACGTCTTTTGACATTATCGCTTTTTCCAAACCTATCAATTATTTGGTCAATGTTTATTTTAACTTCCCTATGAACACAGTAAACACAGAGAAGTAAGGCGATCCTCCTGCATTCTAGAGCGTAGCCAGGTTTTTACCCTTCTCAGAGTAGAGAAACTTCGTTCTGCAACACTCATTGGTAATGTACAAACTATACTTAGAAGCTGGTATACTGTAGGAAATATATTTGGATTACATTTATTTAAGGTATCTATTGCTGTTGATGGAAATTGATCTTCACTCCACACACCAATATTTTTATTCCAAAACTTAAACCAAAGCTAAGTTCACCTAAAATAAGAATTTTTATTGATTATCAATGAATTAAACATACTTTAAGAAATAAATCAATAAAAAAATACTTTGCAAGTGTAAATCAGCTGTATTATTTGATCCTGATGATAGCAGAGGAAAAAATCTTTTACTTGCTTCAAGTATATTTATACTCAAAGCATTGTTTTCTTTTCCACAAAATACAAAATATAGCATGTTTGGCATTATCATCAATAACATTTATGTTCACAAAGTTTCCAACATCTAAACTATGAAAAATAGTTTCAGTTGGTACAGTAACCTGAGATGCTGAGGTTGAATGTGAACTTATTGTTTGCTGAAAAAAAAAAGAAAAATATATGTAAATTAATCATACAATAAAATACTACTAAAATTTATTTTTGAATTTGCAATATATTTGCAATAAAAAACTATGCATGGTGTTTATAGATTTAGAAAAGGCGTATGACAGGGTGCCAAGGGAAGTTTTAAGGTGGGCATTAATGAGGAAAAATGTCCCAAAACTGTATGTTAATTTGATCCAGGATATGTATGAAGGGTCGAGTACTAGTGTCAAGAGTCGGTGTGGAGTATCAGAAGGTTTCAGTATAGGAGTAGGTGTGCACCAAGGGTCAGCTCTAAGCCCCTACCTGTTCTCAGTGGTAATGGATGAGGTTTCAAAGGAGATACAGGGTGAGATACCATGGTGTATGATGTTTGCGGATGATATAGTTCTGGTAGGAGAAAACCTGGAAGTTGTCAATAATAGGGTAAATGAGTGGAGGTTAGCCCTCGAAGAAAAGGGATTGAGAATTAGTAAAAATAAAACTGAGTATATTGAGTATGATTTTGGACAAAGAGACCAATAAGTTGAAGGAATGAGGAGACAACTGACAATAGATGGTGATGTGATAGGTGAAGTTGAGAGCTTTAAATATTTAGGATCTTTTGTTCAAAAGGACGGGGGCTTTGACATGGATGTAAAACATAGGATTAAGTGCGGGTGGATGAAATGGAGAGAAGCATCGGGCGTGTTATGCGATAAGAGAAATCCAATTAGGCTGAAAGGTAAATTTTATAAAAGTGTAGTGAGACCAACTATGCTGTATGGTTCACAGTGTTGGGCGGTTAACAGGAGAATAGAACAAAGTATGAGTGTCGCGGAAATGAGAATGCTTAGATGGTTGAGTGGAGTGACAAAAGAAGATAGAATAAGGAATGAATACGTAAGAGGTAGTGTTGGTGTAGCGCCAATTGTGGACAAGATGAGAGAAAATAGGCTGATGGTTTGGGCATGTGATGAGGCGAGAGGAAACGAATGAAGTAAGAGTGGTTATGAAGATGGACGTTGAAGGGAAAAGAGGAAGAGGAAGACCAAAAAAGAGATGGTTGGAAACTTTGGAGAATGACATGAGGGCTGTCGGTGTGTGCAGAGAAGATGTGATTGACCGAGTAAAGTGGAGGTGTAGGACAAGGGTGGCCGACCACAAATAGTTGGGAGGAAGGCGATGCAAAAGAAGAAGAAGATTAAATATATTTGTATTCAAGGTGAATACGTAACAGTAATATAAACTTGTAAAACTTACAATTTCTAAAAAATTACTTACAGTGAATTAGTGTAAAATAACTTTTGTCGGCGCGCATGACATCGTAATTAATCTGTACGACGTATACGACAATTGGTTAAACACATAGGGGAAAAAAAACACATCAGGAAGAAATCACATATCTGCAGAATTTGCAAAAAGGAGTGACGAAATTTTGTTTGACATGAAAACCATCGATTGGTCGACAAAGATTTTAAATTATTGAATTTTACTGTCGACATTTTTTTGGAATAGTTGCAATTGGGATCATTGTTAATAATATATTGTTAATAATATTAATAATATACTGTTAATAATATTAATTAAAATCTGCTTAATTTAAACATAAAACTGTGTAGTAGTAATTTGATTGATTATGTATGATTTTTCTTAAGTGTTACGTTAGCAAAAATCATTTTTTTTGCAAATTAATTTTTTGCGGATAGTTTGTCTTTCTTTTCTGAAGATATTTCCTGTCCACCAACTTTGTCGAAATTCTTATTTCATCAAACACTTTTTTACAATATTGTTCATATACATGTTTATCGTTGGTTTGATACGAGTAATTATCACCACATAACCATAATTC
This sequence comes from Sipha maydis, assembly GCA_034509805.1. Lineage (NCBI taxonomy): Eukaryota > Metazoa > Arthropoda > Insecta > Hemiptera > Aphididae > Sipha > Sipha maydis. The sequence goes on from JASXSY010001563.1 coordinate 43,912, forward strand.
TGATCCTTAGATTATTGAACGTACTACTTACACAAATCTTGATATGTGCTTAAAGTTTGCAGAAGGTTTAATAGGACCACTTTTTTTTTTTTTTTTATTATTAATAATAAATAAGATGTTCCTAGCCATGGCTATCTACATCTAGTGATATTATAATGGTACATTTTTAACAATTAGAATATGATAATTTAGGTAATAATAACAACAGTATAACAATAACAATATTGAATATAATAATTACAATATGATAGTATAACATATACAATAATGACAATTGTATAGCTTGATATTGACGATACAAGTAGCAACAGCTACTGTATAATGTGGAGCTGTTACACCAGAAGGTCATGCGGACGTCCACGTTTTAATCTACGTTGAGGCGGATGTACGTGAAGTTAATAGTGAAGTGAGCCAAATGAGTTGAGCAGTGAAATATGGAAGTTTTTTGATGAGGTTTTAATATGGTGTGTGATTTCCTGGATCTGAAGGTCTTACAGGTGTAGGTTTACGTTCCTTATAAACCAAGGTGCATTGGCAATAATACGTAGCACTTTATTTTGAAAAATTTGAATTTTATAGATACTCCTTATGTAATTTTTCATTGTTATAAATCCTTTCTCCACTGAACTGTAATACGCTGACTCACTGAAAAACAAACAATTTATTCTATCATTTTAATTAAAATAATTAGTGACACCTCCTGGACTTAATTTGTAATGTCCTTCATTAACCTACGGAAGAACAAAATAAAATTAGGATCTTAAACGTTGCACGAATTGCACATTTTGATGTATATGCATATTATTTATAGTGCTCATCACTGATGTTCATGTTGTACTTTTGTTTCGCTCATATAAGATGTATGTAACTAAACGATAATTGCAATAATATAATTTAGTCGTAAAATAATTACTTTTCTTTAAAAGATGGATATTCCAAGTTAACAGATTCTACCAAGTCATTTTTAAATTTGTTAGCTTTTACTTGGTCAAAATCGATCAATAAAACCAAGTCACTTAACTTGTCTTTAATCTGCAATATTTTCTTTGGCGTTACAAATACTTTCATTTGTGGCGGCAATGGACGATAGAATATCTTAAAAGAGGTTTATGATTACGAAAACTATAAAATATTCTGTTATTACTAACATTTACTTTTGATGGTACACAAACGGTTATTTGTATTCCGGATCCGGCAAAAATATTTTCAATAAGTAGTTTTACTTTTGATCACTCTAAACCATCTATTCCACAGCCAATTTTAGGTATGCCTAGTTTCATTAGTTTTCTTTCTCGCATTTTTTCTACTATAGTCGGGCCACCGAGAGAGCGCTACTCCTTCGCGCATACAAATGATTGAGCTCCACGGTTTCATACCCAAATTTCTCCCACTCTACCACCTAGTTACCGCAGTAAATTCCGTTTTTCGTACGGCAGCGGCGACAGTGTCGGCGGCACGCATTTACGGAAGCTAGCGTACGGGCAGGTTTAGTGGTGGGAATGCGCGAGATCGGACGAGTTTTGGTCGCCGCCCAGAAGCGGTCTCTCGGTGGCTCGAGTATAGTGACTTTACTGTATGTGACAATGATAGCATTGTCAACAGGCCATTACAATACTTTTTTGTCATCAATCAAAAAGCATTTTCAGTTTCGTTTTTTACGACCACTCCAACATTGCCCACGGTAAGTTTTTGGTCAATAAGTTGACTAATGCCTCCAAAATAACGTCTAGATAGTGAGTTATTAAATAATTATTGTTTTAGTGAATGTAAATGTAAAATAGTTTTACTTGAACTGAATGACGACTCCACTTTCCATACGTAAGTCTTCTGTAATACAATGGACTAGAGCAACGTCTTTTGGTAGATTTAATAAATTTTCATCAATTTCATGAATCACACTTTAAATTAAAAATAATTATTTATTATTTAATTAACCACTAGATGTAATTACGGAGTAAATCATAAATGTATTTTATATAAAAAATTATACACCAAATTTCCTTTTTCTATGGTTTGGCTTTTTGGCATGCTCTTTTCTTCACTTGTGATATGGACAATTGAAGAGATGAGAATGGAGTGACGATTCTTGGAAAAATTTCTGGTATTTATACCCAGTCAGGTATCGTCGCTCCGTTCTCATTGGTCCCTATTTGGTGATGTAAAACGACACAGTTTCCTTGGTGTAACGGTTGCTTTTGTGTCGTTTTACATCGTTCCTTTGTTTCGGTGACGGAAATTGGTGGCCCTGAAAAGGGCCGTTTCACTGGGAGCATGTGCTCCGTTACAAGCGATAAGCTACGTAAAAGTTATAATTATATATTATTAAAAAAAACTTCTGACAATTATTTAAATTCTTATAAAAAAAAAAAAAAAAAAACCATTTTAAAAACAGTCATTATTTATTAGTACATGAAAATTAGTAAAACTAGTAGGTTGTTATATATGGGGTAGAGTCAGTTGGTCGTATGAAATTGGTCGTTTGGTAAATTAGTCGTTTTCAATATAATATGTATTTTATGTAAAAAAAATATTTGGTCATAATTTTGAATTTAATATATGTGACAATAATTATAAGTTTTAAAAAATAATATGTGTGCAAATAATATATGTGACAATAATTATAAATTTTAAAAATAATATGTGAAAATAATTATAAGTTATGAGCAATCCCAGATATATATTTATCAAATGTTCCATTATTAAATGTTTTACATATTGTATTTATCCTCTCAGCGGTGTCATTATATTTCTTTCGTTTTCTAGGGGTTTCTGCTTCAGTGTAATATTGGACTATTTTCAGACGGTTTAGTCTTTCTTCTTTGTGTAGGGCTCTTATAAATTTCCAAATGTTAAGGTGAATAGCATTTAATATAGATGAAAAACTATTATGCCTAATGATTATTGTCAATTTGTACCTATATAACGTTTTTAACCAGTATTCACGTTTCGCGACGAAAATATACGACTATTTTACAATACGAATTAATACGACAAATTTACATTTTTACTATTTCACATATATTATTTTTACACCTATTATTTTTTTAAATTTATAATTATTGTCACATATATTAAATTCAAAATTGTGACCAAATATTTTTTTTATATAAAATACATATTATATTAAAAACGACCAATTGACGTACACTTGTTATATATAGGTGCCATAATAGAACAACATGTGCAAATAAATAATAATTTCAAATAAATTAAATTTATCAGATCCGACGATTAAATCGCCGACGTAGATGCTGTTTACGACGTATCATCCCATTTGGCCGAATCCTATTTTACCTAATCCCATTTTTCCGAAAACCCCAGGTTTTAACTTATCAGAGCTTGATTAAATGTATAAAATCGATATATTAAAAAACGGGAAGTAAGCTATTTCAGGTGACATCGTCACGGAAATATCGTTCCGTAATCTTATCGCTGATAAAGTGACAATAATAATCTACAAATATAAGGTACACATTATATTATAATAGCGGGTTTACGCACAGTCACGTTCTTTAGTTTGCAGTCCCCTTTTCCACTCGTGTCAAATAAGTTTTGTATTTTAATATTTAATATGTCTTGGTATAAAATTAACTCAAACCGTGGACACCCGCTGTTAGTAGTGGATAATTATATACACAGAATTGATAGATCTAATGGAAATAATGAATATTACAAATGTATAGACAACTGTGAAGGACGAGCAATATTACGACTGCAATAATATCCAAAACTCATAATCACTCAACGCATGGAGCTGAATTGGCTCGACGTGGATTTCGAGAAACTCTAAAGGTAAAAGAAATCTTAAATTTGACCACAGTATGTATTTAATTTATAATATGGGTTTCGGCAAGATGGGTTTTCGGCGAGGTAGGATTCGGCGAGATGGGATTCGGCAAAACGGGCCTAAATCGTTTACGAGGATTTATTTTGCGTTGCAAAAATGTTCATCAGTCCAAAGCACGAAGACCACGAATAGCTAAGAACGGTGCTGAAAGACATGTGTAAAATTGTTCCAAGCGGGCGTACGACCTTGAACAATAATTCAATACCACATACAAATAAATAGATGAAACATTGCGATTACCGTAGGTCCGATGGCTAATGGTTGAACTCTACCTAGATTGATGGACCTGGTTCATAAGAAGTGCCAAATAGAACGAGACGCGTTGTCAGCAGTGCGAAATGGTGGATAATGTTCCGTTAAATATTCAGGAAGAATTATTTTTTCAAGAAGATGATGCTTCAGAACATAATTATATTGTTGCTAGACAATACCTTCATCAGTCCAGCTTGTTACACCGGATTTGACATATTCAGTAGCGTTTTCTGACTTTCGGTGTTAGGCGTTAATGTGTGATTGATTAGGACGGGGGGTCCCCCCTTAAGAAAAATAAATTCTTATAAAATATCAACATATTATTATAATAAAAGTTATTTATTTTACATACTTTTTAAGTTTTTAAAATTACATAAAATATTTATAAAATTAAATTATTTTACAAAATACCTGGTAACTGTCTTGAATCAATCAATTGCAATAAAAATACATAAAAGATAAAACTTAATAGTAAAAACTAATTAAAAATAGTACTAGACACTAGTGCAATGATGCAGTGATGCAAAAAGATAAACAATAAGTTTTCGACGTGCAGCAACGATGATCCCCACCACTGCTATTAGCGGCTAGTCGTTAATTTCATTTTCAACAACTTGGTCTAGTATTAACATTGAACCGAAGCTATCCGACAGTATCTCGACAAATTACGAATATGGGATATTGGATACCATGAGTCGTTGTTCAAAACATTAACGTCCTACACGACATAATACATAATATTCCGTAATCACGCTATCGCGCGTCGTAGCTGCAGACGGTGCATGCCGCATGGTTGAGTTGAAAATAGTTTATTAGTTGATAATTATTTTTATTTATAGAGAAGACTGAAGAGTACCTACAAGACAATTATTTTAAGATTTTGTATACAAAATTATATTACTATGTAATATGCATTACAAATTTACAAATTACAATATCATACACATGTTATGACATCAATGTTATAGGGCGTTAACACACAACTTGCACACCCAGAGAAAACGCCACTGGACATATTTTGATTTTTGTTTATTATTTTTGATTTATGTTTATTATTAATTAAATTTTAACACGCTTTAAATTCATAAATGTAATCTGCTTCCAAATAATAGTAATGTTTAAATAATAAAAATATTAATAACATTTATTTATTATTTTAATATTGTTCAAGCACGGTCGCGACGTATTTTTTGCCCCAGCGCCGTGTCGGGCGATAAGCTCCGTCAAGCTGCTTCCCCCCTCCTCTGCCATTCGGCACCGGGTTGTCTGGCCGTTGAGCTGCTCACCGCCGGCACCTTTTGTTGTTACGCTGTCTTTTTCTGGCGGTCGAGCCTAACGCATCGTTGCGTCCGCTCGCCGTCTCACGCTGGTGCAGCGATAAAACCGCGTGTGCGGACATCGCGTTTTGCTAAGTCGCTGTGCCGCTTTTTCGTCTTTATAGTGCGCGTGTGACCGTCCTTCGCCAACCGCCGAACCTGGCGTGTTTTTTCGTGTTCACCCGTTATAGTTTTTTTGTGGTGATCTCGCGGACCGGGGTCAATCGACCCAGTTGTCGGTCGCTTTCGGTCTTACATAATAATTAACATTATATACCGCGCAGTGTAGTGACCATTGTTGTAAGTTCCAAGATAGTTGGGACCTGACGTGTTCACTGCACTCCGGCGTTATCCAAGCAAACGATTTTTATATACGTTTACTCAAGAGCTGTCGCCTTTCCAGCTGGATCTCGTCATTGATTGCGATCAGCGGTATCGTTGTAATATATTATTTATTACTCTATGTTATTGTATTATTACACACTTGTCGTGATCTATATTATATTATAATTAGTTCATAAGATCATCTTGTTGAAATTATTGTTATAGCAATCGTCTGGAGAGACGTCTTCGACGTTTGTGCACGGTTCATTTCTTGTTTACATATTGTCATTTTATTACACCTTGAGTGTTAAGTACCAATTTATTATATATATTATCTGTACCTCAATTTCTTCGGTTATTATTGTCATTACCATCCCACACACGCGCGAGTCGTCCAGCAAACTGCTAACGCAAGTGCTGGCGGCGCAACAAATATTATTATTAGTCGGGAGCAGAGTACATGGAAGAGAATGAATTTAAAACTTATTGAAATTTAATTAATAATGATTATATTAAAGTTTAAATTTAACTAAAATTATTTTTAGTCAATTAATTAAGAATTCACAAAAAATACTAATACATTTTTCGAAATTTCCGTCGTTGTGTATAAACATGATTGTAAACGAGGCACCACTTCGTGGTAAGAAGCTACCGTTATTTGTTCCGTTAAACGTTATTAATTCCGTTTCCGATTTCTCAAAAATAAACGAATTTGCATACATTAAAAAAAATAAAAAACTTATACGAAATTTCAACCCTTTAAAAATGTTGATTCCTATTTTGCATAAATATCAACAAAATAGTTATTGTCACATTTATCGATTAGGTTGTTACAAATAAATGATTTAATGTTGGCAGACTTTACTAAGTTAAAACCATATTCCCCTCCGAATGTATCTGCCTTCCACATGTCTTTACTACTCAGAGGATTTGTGATAATCGAATTAATTATGAAACTATTGATCATAACCGTAAACGTGGAAACTACGCTGTCACTTTTCTTTTATGTTAACATTCCAGTCAACAGCTCCACGTTATCGATATCTTTGTACATCACCGCCAAGTTATTGGCTGTTTCATGGTTTTCGGTCAGCTCATAGAAGCTTTGGTAGGCATGTAATCCGAAATGTCTACGATAATCATTAAAACTTTTTACCCTGTTTTCCCTAGACAATTTTATCAGTAGTTTTGTTAACGACATCGTTGCAACGCCATCATTGTTGCTAGTCAACAATCCCATTTTTTGATCGACCATGAGTCCAACTGTTTCACTCGTACCGCTCGCTAATATTTGCCTGGAAATGATAATAATATTATGTAATTAAATACATTAAATGAAAATAATAATGATAATTTAATTAATTTAAATAATTTTTATGATCTAGGCACTTTATGCGCGACCCAATAAATTATTATTATTATTATTTCTTATCGAAACGGACCAAGGAGCCCAAGACCAACAGAAATCTCCAATCGAACTGACCTAGTGCCGTCTACATCTTCAGGTAGACCTGACAGTAAAATCGCCATTAACAGCAACTCCAGTGGCATTTTGGAACAGGTATTAGTGTTCGGGACCAAATCGTGGTACGACTCCGGGTGGTATTTCAACGAAAATGGATTCGCCGCAAGCAGCACTTCGTTCATTACAATACCCATCATCTGCGCGACGATCGTTTTTCTGGCGACCGCGTACAACTGATCGTCCGTCCACTCGGGCCAACGGGTCATCAGTTGATCGCACACGCGGTTGTGCTCACGTACCCATAACGTTGTCATGGCGAACAGCAACGGGTCCGCGCTCAGCATCGGATTGGTCACTGCCCATTGCGGACGACGAGCATCGTAAACGTCCGTGAACAACGACCACAGCCGGTTTCGCGGCGGTTGGTTGTCGACGGTCACCGCCCGGTTGAACTAATATTATTGCCGCGAATGCACAGGAATAAAATCGTTTGAGATATGTTTTACTGGAAACATTGCTTTGTTACCGTCTAAACGTAGACACGCTTACCCAGTACAACTGTTCGACTATCGGCGTCAGGGTGAAGACTTTCTTGATCTTTTCCGCGAAAGACAACCGTGACGGATACTGTTCACCGTCTAAATACTCGGTTTTCAGTTTGCCGCCCGACATCGATCTAAGTCTTTTCTCGGCGGCTTCGTCGCTCCCGTATAGCTGCGAACCCGTCACTGTCGCACTAAAATCTTTGCCAAAAAACTGTAGAACGAAGAACTGGTAAAATGTACGGTACAGCAAATTTCGGCGTAAACGTCCGCCTTTTTCCCTCTTGAATACTTGATCGTACAACGTAATTAACGACGGTAACGTCTCTGTAGACGGTAAATGTGGTCACTAATATGGTTTTGAGACATTTATGAATATTATGTTTACCGTCAACCGGGCAGTATAACGGACGGCTGGGTGGCAGGATCCTGTTAGTGTTCATCAACGACACTAACATGTCGTTTTTACTGACGTCCGCCGATAACATGTCGTCCGTCATCCGTTTCATTTGTTCTTGATGAACTGAAAATTACAATATTGGAATCGTTACGTAAACGTTATTTGACCTCACGGTCATGAGTTAAGCTTACACGAGATGACGGTTTTCTGATGGTGTTCCGCAGAATTAGTGAACGGAAAAAAGGACTGCCACCACCACGTTTTAGGCATGCCTCTCCGCATGTCTTCGTTCACACCATCGAACAAAGCACCGCCTATCATCCGGGAAATGATTGAAAAGTATCTCTCTGCAACGAATAAAAAAAAAACGAAATAATTTATTGAATATTTTCCGCCGAAAACGTGTAGCCAAAAGTCTTATAAATGTATATGGCTGTCGACCAAACGATATTATGTGATCGATAGTACCGTCAGCACAGAGTTCTCCGTAATAGTTACGCGAACATTGGCACATAAATACTCCATTTTTCTTAACCAGTACACCGCCGTTTTTACATTGTTTCTCCTCCAATGCATCGCAATACGACCAATCCCTAGTATCATGTTCTAAATCGAAAAGCAATATACTACATTATTAGTTAAACACAATATTATTTAACGGTTGATCATGTATTAGACGCAGAATATGTTGCATTTCAGAAAACTCAAATATAATAGTTCAATAAATATCTGCGCATAAATACCTTCGGTAAAATAATGGACCGCAAACAGAATAATTGACATGATTGTGAGCAATAACGTCAATTCCTTCAATACCGTTGACCACTTCCACGTAGAAGATGAGCGATGCGTATAAGTCGATTTGGCATATTTTTTAGTCTTATGATTCCTGGCCCAGTGACGTTCAATCGATTGTACGCGGGCATAGTACTCTTCATCGCTAATTTCATTGCGATCCCTTGCGGCTCGAAGTTGAAAGAATATAAATAAGATGTCTGAATTCATTTTAATGTCCAACTAATTGCACCAAAGAATCGAAAATCGTACTTTAAGACCAAATTTAAAAAATGCGGACAGCAAATTATATTTTCAAGGCAAAAGTAACGTTGCTATGTATATTTTAATAACAAATATAGTTCTAATTAAAAAAAGGAAATCCGCCGAAATTTGGCCAGTGCGCAAAATCATAGAGTTTATTATTGTATATGGTTACTTATACTTATTTATATTATAAATAAACATAAACATATTGAAAAAACAATATTTACATTTTCAACATTTATAATTTGTACATTTATATCAGGGGTAAATCCGAAGCTTGACTAAATGGGTGGAGGGCATAGAAATATTTATGAGTGTTATGTATAAGGGAGGGGATGATCACCACGTCATTCCACATATTATGCTTTGGTATGTATATATATATATATATATATATATATATATATATATATATATATATATATATATATATATATATATAAATAAACAAATAAATAAATGAAAATTATTTAAATATTATTGGTAAAACAAATAAATATTGGTTTTTTTTAGGGTATTAAGAAAACAAGAAAAGAGTCAATATTTTAAGAACCTCAAATTTAAATTACGAATAAGAATAAATAAATAATTTTTAAGTCTTTCAATTTTTCCATTTAAATTTTAAAAATCTATACTATATCTTATTTTTGACGTTCAACTGTTTACTTTATTAATATTATGTTAAATTTAGTTTCAAATTAAAATTCATATGTTAATTTTATTCTGTTATGTAAGTGTTAAAGTCGGGGTCAAACGAATGTGCGGTTAGTAACTCTGCCTCTTACGGCCGCCGACTTATTAAAACCTAATATCTTAGGTAACGTTCGCACACCAAGTGCGCGCAGAATTCAAAAATGTGTACCATTAAACTAAACAATTATTTTTGTTTACATGTGAGTGAACACAACCCTGTGGAACATGAAAGGTGCAGCTGTCCCTGTGAGTCACGTAGATGAGAGTGGAATCAACCTTTTCACATCGTGTATTATACTCTTTTGACACCGTTTTACTCTGAGTTGCGTTCTGTATGACTTATGAATCGTGTCACGTGTGTGTTTGTCGTTAATAAGTTTATATTTTAAGTATACTAGTAATTTTTATCGGTACTCATCCAATATGCTATCTTCCGTAAATATTTTTATCTATCGTGATTTTATAATAGTTTAGTTTCGATTCGAAACCGCGGATAAAAAAAACGTGGATAACGAGGGATTACTGTATAATTTTTGACTAGAACATTCCCATACAACGCGCGTGACACGCAGCCATCTGAATGATGAACGCGCATTTTGTGCCGTGTTTACGCACGTGGGGTCTAGGACAGGGGCGGATCCAGAAATTTTTTACGGAGGGGGCGCAAAATAAATTGTTTACTTACGACTAACCTGCCTGAATTGTAACATAATACGTAAAAGCAACAACAATTATGTTGGCCCATAGCCTTCAGGAACATATAAAATAAAAAATTGAATTAAAAAAACATTCTCAAGCAATTATTTTTAAGTACAAAATTTACTAACCGTGGCTATAACATACCAACACACTAGTCAATACACAATAAATTTAAAATAATATTATTTTATTTTTCGTATTTGTATATTACTCTAGTTATTAGTTGTATTGAACCACGAAAATAATCGAAAACCCAATATATTTTAAACCTATTTTAGGGATTTTTGGGGGGGGGCGTACGCCCCCTTAGTCCCCCCCCTTGGATCCGCGCCTGGTCTAGGACATTTCTGCCCTAGAAGAGTATGCAAGCGCATGGTTTCTTATGAACGAACGGAAATTAAAACTGCAAATTCTATTGTAGGGGTGTTAAAATCTACTTGATTTAAATTGAGGAGCATATCAAAATTAATGTTTCACAACTCAAAGAGTGTCAATCAGGGATGAACGCATGCAAAAATTCGGGTGGTGAGGTTTGAAAAAATATCATAACATTAGTATTGTTTATTAGTCTTTAATAATTTAAGTACATTATTGGTAATAATATTTCGTGGGAGGTTCTCTTTGCATTGAATAGCCCGACAGCGAGTAGTCCGGCGGCGTAGCGGTCGCGACGAATAGAACGGCGGCGAAACGGTCGCGGCGAATAGTCCGGCGGTGAAACGGTCGCGGCGAAATGTCCGGGTTCGCGCACGTGTACGCGCGTCCATGTGAACCTAGCCTAAAAATTATCAGTTAGATTTTATGATATCTAAACCATAGAAAACATAGAAAATGTGGTTTTATCAAATGTACTTTGTACTACGTAGACTTTGAAGATAGTCTTATGATTACTTGTGACAGTGGCGTAATTAGGAATTTGTCTTAGGGGGGGGGGGGGGGATAAACATTTTTTCCACACAAAATACTTAGATTTTCAAGTACAATATTTGGGAAAACTATTTCATCAAAAATTCTTAAACTAATATATATGTACACAAAATGTATTAATAAATGTGCTTTAAAATTCTACACAATTTAGTACCTATACAATATTATAATAATTTCTTCAAAATTTAAATTTTGAATTTATTAGAATTAAAATTTACTTTTAAATTAAATAATAATTTTTAAAATATTAAATTTATTTTGTTTGTAATAATTATAATGTACATAATAACATAATAATACATGTTTACGTTTATAAAAGAATTTCTAATTTTCTTGGCTATTTAGCCAACTTAACACACAACGTCAACGTTCCACCCCAACAAAAATAACTACATAAAATGATAACTGTTTCGGCGTATTAGTTGCAGTCGCCAGTCGTTGTTTCTTATTATCAGTACTTTCCATGCGCATACCTTTTTATAGACTTCTTGATATAAATTATATTTAATATATTTCGTCATGATGTCAGCACGATAAAACATATAATTCCAGAAGCTTCAAATTAATATATAAATATACACATTATATAGGCTCTGGGGGGGATATATCCCCCTCATCCCCCCTTAATTACGCCCCTGACTTGTGACGTATTACCGCACTACTTTTTCCATGCGCGAATGCCGAGTTCTTACGTAAGAACGTGTAACAGTCGTGTTCATTTAATTTAAAATAAAAATTTATTTCAATATGAATTCCTTGAATATACGTAATGAAGATTCAATAATTTTGACACAACAATCAACCGAGGATAATACTGAAATGTCTGAAATTACAGATTCTATGTCCATTTTAGATGGTAAGTTTTTTTAAATAAAATCTAAAATTGACAAGAATAAAGTAATTAAAGCAAATAAAGTAATATTATTAAATATTATTCATATTATAATATTATTAAATTATTATAAAATATTATTTAAAAAAACATGCCGAATTCTTCACTTTCTTCTATTGACAGATATTTGTTTTATTTAAAATATTCTTACATTTTTCTGAATAATAAACTAATTCACAATCGTAAAACTTAAAATACAATGCCAAATATTGTTTATAATACGTGCCTGTTTTTAATTACCAACCATAATGTTTCAAAATAAATAAAATAAACGAAAATTATTCGAATAAAATGTTATCTAAAATAACCATCTATAAAAAATAGATAAAATTGCATTCGTAAATTATCACGCATTTCGATTAGTACTAATCTGATTTTATCACGCTAATTATATTCGTCATTTTCGTGTTGTAGCGAATATTATCAGTGGTTAAAGTGGGAAAAATGTTAAGGTGGGACTAATGTCACTATAAATGGAGAAGCGTTCCCGAGTTCTTCATTCAAAGTCTATATCCAATTAAACATTTTTTTCAAAAAAACCACCAAAAATAAAAAATGAAAACTCACCAACTGGTAAATATTAAATAATATTATTTATTAGTCATTAGTAGGGCAGAGGACTTGAAGCATTTGCATATTAGTTTTGCATAGTCACTAAAATAGCAGAGTATGAAACAAATACGTTTCATACTTTCATAAAGCTAGTTTTGAAATTGTATTTTGCATATAAATGCATATTTTGAGTACTTTTTGTTTTTAAGGCATATTTTACACTTTTATACGCTATTTTATACTTTTTGAGACAAATTTAACTTGAATCGATTTTTTCCAAAGTGACATTTTTATTTCAAGCAATACAGTCAAAATGTTTGCATAAAAATGTATTTATTTTTAATTTTTGCCGTATAATATGGTTTTTGACTGTCTGCAAGCACACATTTTTCCTAGAAACGATAATGATCTAACGTCGTTTCTTTACAAAATATTAAGAAAATTAAGTAAAATGTATTTTGTTTATTTGGCTATGGTGTATAATATATTTAAATTATGTAATTGTTTTGACTTGTTTTAAACACTATTTATTTTATAAATTCTTTTAATACAGGTAAAAATGCTGAAAAAAATTTTAAGTGCATATTATGGGGATTTTAAGTGCACAAGTGCTTGCATATTTTGAACTTTTTTAGAGCTACAAGTCCTCTGCCCTAGTCATTAGTTACTATTGTTTATCACAGCCATTCTGATTATCACATTAATATTAAAGCATTAAATATCAATAGTATTACGAATTATGATTTATGTTATATTATTGTGTCTCGGAGACCGGTATTTCCGAGTTTGTATATTTCTACGTACAGCTCGTGTACGTGTTATCAAGTTATCTACACGTTCTAAGTTATTATACACGAGCCACCGGGTATCTATAATTAGACATGGCGTGAATGTGGATTACGCACTACTACTCTATAATTTATTATTTAATAATCGCTTGTCACCCATCTTCAGAAACGTAGAGATTATTCACGCAATTTGAAATACGTTTAAATTCGACGTTTAATCAATGTGTGTATCTGCGTAAGCCAGTTAATAAATTATTAAAATTAACGTGCAACATAAAATTACAATACATTTTTTAAGCCGTGCCCCGGACTTTGGAGACTTAAATTAAAGGGGACGCATAATCTTACCGTAAATTAGAAGGGGTACTCCGTCCACCTCCACTTTAACCACTGAATATTATTTTATTATTATATAATTTTTCTTAATATTTGAAAATTCAGTGATGATTTCAGTGCTGATGATTTGGCCCATTTCAGATTTTCCCCGATCACTTCAGTGAATGTAGAGAGAAGTTTTTTCAATTATAAATATTTATTAACAGATAATCGTCGTTTATTTACTTTTGATGGAGCCAATGGAAGCAAGCGGAGATACGCGAGCAGTCTACCGGTTCGGCGGACAACGTTATGCGCGTTAGGTGATTCGCAATCAATTATGATGAGCCGTGACGTGTCTGTCCAGCCGAACTTTGGCCTACTTCGAATCAGCGTGAGGAAAACTGGAACCGGCGATTCGACGCCCATGGAAATCGCTCCCGCGGAGTGTCATGAGCAAGAAGTCGTAACAGTCGTGCCGTTTCCAAAACTTTCGCTTTCCTTCGTCCATGTAAAAGAAGTAACATTAAATTGCTACAAACAGATCTTTGATCGTCAACTCGATCTCACTCATTCGATAGAATAAGTTCTCAAAATTATAATGGAACTCAAAAAGTCTCCTGTCCAACACGATCAGAAGATAATTGATTACATCTTAAAGCACTTTTTCAACGAAATCAAATGTTTCCAATTGTACACCGCTAAAGCGCTCGACCGATCTGCCCATCTTTTCGGCGGAGTAATTGAACGTGGCTGTGTATCCGACTATAAGACTAGGCAATGCCCTTGCGTTTGTCCTAGATACCTTTAAGGAATATCCATATTCGAAAATGTATAACTATGGGATAACTGCTTTGACCAGGTTCCAACACCGGTTGAGGTATTTTCCGCAATAAAGCATCTCGATTTCTAGAATTTCACATTTTAAAACATTTCCGAACAATTTGATCAATCTCGTAGAGCAATGTATAAATGCACAGACACAACCGTCAACTAAAAGTGTAGATATTAAAAAATTGCTGGAATATAAAATCATTTATTGAGACCCGACCGAAAGAACCCAACGCAGCAGTTAGTATCGGAAGCATCGGCTCAATGCCCGTGGAAATCGTACCCGTAGACAGCGGTGAGCAAGTAGTCGCAATGGTCGTGCCGTCGTCGGACGTCATAACAGAGTTGGCCGCCGGTGCGGAAAGCATAGAAGGAATGATTGCATTGCTAATAGCCTTACCGGTAACGACTACGAAAAAACCCGAAGACAATTCGCAGAAAAAATTATAATCACTATGACTTGCCTTCACGAGCTGACCCTTTGTGGCAAGTTTCAACACATCAAAATCGACTGAACAACCACGAGAGGATTTTGTGGTTTGCAGAGTTCCTGGTCGCTCACCATGTAAGCCGCATAAATTTAAACCACGGGTTTTATTCAAGGATGATGCAGTACATCGAGAGCGATTTATTAAACGACCTTATATTGACAGAAACGTACCGGGCAATTCGAGTCATGTTAAAGAACCACGATCCTGGGTACAAAAACATATTGTCCAACCTGAGTGACTTTTTGGATATAATAACCACAACATTCAACAAATGCCGAAGACGCGGATATCCAGCTTATCAAGTGACAAGTCAAAGCGTGTACATTTAATGGACATTATTTTAACCGATACTGTACTGTGCATGTACCTTTAATGACTAAAGAGTTAACTCTCGATTTGAACTAACTTCCAATTTATGCTTAAAGCATTCGTTCGTTGATTTTTCTTTAACGTATCGCTTCAATTATATATAAATATATTACTGTATAATATTTTTTAAACCATTTTTGGAGCTTATTGTTTTGTGTATTATA
This sequence comes from Sipha maydis, assembly GCA_034509805.1. Taxonomy (NCBI): domain Eukaryota; kingdom Metazoa; phylum Arthropoda; class Insecta; order Hemiptera; family Aphididae; genus Sipha; species Sipha maydis. Next base: position 59,820 of record JASXSY010001563.1, read on the forward strand.
CATGAGAATATAGTATGATTCATTTTAAAAATGTATTGTGTTTTGATTTTACGATTTAGAAATAAATGTTTATCTCTTTTGAATATTAGCCAATCTTACATAGAATTGCTTATTGGAGCCCGCGCACTAGACAACCAATGTTTTCAGGCTGCGACAGCCAGTAAAACATGTCATTATTGTCTGACAGTCCATGCTGATATGTCGACAATTCCTTTTTAAAATATTATTGCGATATGTGACAAGTAACAACTAAATATTCCAGTTGTAAATTTAAAGTTTTTAACCAAAATAATATTATATTGACTTTAAGTTAAGATGGGTCTTAAATGTTGTGTCGATTTATGTAATTCTGAGGCGAACTTTTCTAGTATTCGACTTCATACGTAAGTTATTTCATTCTTAAATATATGTTATTGAAAGTGGCTAATTCATTTTTACATTTAAATTAATAGAATAATTAATTCCCTATATTTTAGAATTTTTTTTTTTAGCCTTAGGTATTTTTCAACACTGAATTTTATTGCGCAAACAAGTTTTTTATGAATAAAAAATAATTATTATACTAAAATATAATAAATATTTATTCTTTACCTATATCTACTTCCATCATATTCTTAATTAAAACATTTTACATTTAAATTATAATGCTTAGAACATAGAGTCTGAAGAAGAAAAACAGTTATATTACACTTTGTTTACACCACATAAACTTAAGCACAAATTAAATAGATGTAAAAATTAGAAGTTATTATACAAAATTAATATTGTTTCAAAATCAATAGCATCACATAACAAGTAACTAAGTACTAAATAAGTAAACCTATGTTTAGAATTAATAGTTATAATGTTTTATACTTTATATTTTATTTTTTATAGCATGTAACAAACATTAAGTTAAGACTGTTAAGAGTTAATTGTTATTACTTATTAGCTTTCATTGTTTTCAATATTTGTATTTTGTAATAATAAAATAATAAAAATTATTTTGTGTATTACATGAAAATATATTATCAATTTTGTTATCATTATTTTATATTTTAAATATTTATAATCTCAAGGATTAATGTACTAATTGTCTACAAACTCCTTGGAACTGTAATGTCAGAGTCTGTCTCTCACTAAACTGTATACAGTTCAGTGGTCTCTCTCGCACATATGTTGGCTTAAAAACGAGCGTAATGCGCGGTTTATCTATTATAAGTCTATGGCTGGGCGTGCCAGACATCGGATGACGACTACGCGTCGTCACCGTCGTTCAACGTGTTTGTTCTGTAGGTTACTTAACCTGTTTTGTAACCTACAATTATGTTATGTTATTATGTTATAATTATGTTTTGTTCATGCACATGTTGATCGCTTAACGTTATAGCAAAGTAAAGTCTTTTTTATTGTAATATATGTATTAACATAATTTAACAGTGGGTTAATATTTTATCTCCTAATAATCTAAACAGTAAAGATAGAACAACTGGCGACGAAGATATTCAGTACCTACGGTGGATTTAATTGGATTAAGTTCAATTAACTTGGATAATGATGTTTGCAATAGGTCACATTGAACCAATCGACGGGAGGACGACGATTGGGAAACCTATATTGAACGATTCGATTTATATGTGAGTTGTAATAATATAGTTGAAAACCAGAAAGTGCCGACATTATTAACACTTATGGGCTAAAGTACTTATAAAATAGTAAAAGATTTATGCACACCAGTTAAACCGGAGAATTAGTCTTATGAACAAATTAAAGAATATTTACAAAGCCATTTTAAATCAAAACCTTATTTCATATCTGAACGTATTAAATTTAATAATGGAGTACAACTGAAAAATGAACCAATACAGCATTATGTAAAAGAAATTAAAACGTTGTCCAGTAACTGTAAATTTGGTGAAGGTCTTTCAGAGCAATTAAGAGACCGACTAGTAAGTGGTATACAAAGCAATGATGTTAAAAGAAAACTCAGGTTAGAGAAATATGAAAACTTTGACAAGGCCCTGGAATTAGCCACACAAACTGAACTTGCTATGAAAGAATGGAATGATGAACAATCACCTGAAGAAGTCAATTACATTAAAAAAAACGGTAAAACATTCAATAAACAAGGCGTCCAACATGGATCAAAACAAGTGCATGGCAGTTATCAACGACAATCATCTGGGAGGAAACTAAACTATAAGAACGAGAAAGAAACTTCAAAATCAACTAGAAGGTGTACATGCTGCGGTAGGAATAACCATTTATTTTCTGAATGTAAATTTAAAGAATATTCTTGTAATTTATGTAAACGTATAGGACATCTAGCTTATAATTGTAGAGAAAAAGGTAAAAAAACTAATTATTTAAAGGAAAAAGATAATGAAAGAGATGTTGTTGATGATGAATTAGCATAAAGTTTTAACAAATTATTTCACTTGGAGAAAGTAGAGGTTTTAAATTTATTTAAAACATTAGGAAAAGTGTATATTATTCTGTTTGCACCATTGTACAGTCTGCCAATAAACATTATTGTCATATTGGTTTCGAGATAGCATATATCTATAGAATTTGTCCGAGTATTCTAGAAGTTATTGTGTGCCGACATTCCAATAGGGATGGTAGATGATTTATAAAAAAGATTAACTTCAAATTAAAGTTACTACTTTTATTAAAATAATGTATGATAAAACATTCACAATATAGAGTGGCGTGAAGGTACTTGCTGTGTCCGGACATCACATCTGACTTTTGGTCTGTTAAGGACCCCCTAATCATTGATTAAACATACATAGATAGCCCACGTCAATGGGCATAATGGAAACAAGTTAATTAATAGCCCAGTTTGTCAATAGAGAGCGTGTAGGGTCACGATAGAATAATTAAATTATTATGATTATAATAAAGTACTAAAATAGGCAGAAACGCCGACAATCGGCGACGACGCCACGACGGTTCAGAGTCCAATGTTCATTCTGGGTATTATGAGATAAGAAATAATATTAATCGTATAGCATATTATAATAGATAAAATAATATTATTTTGAATTTTCTTATTTTATTTTTATATTCTTGTAATTAGTATTAATAAATGTTCGGTCCTCGAAAAGTCGAGACCGTCTAAATTTGGAGGTTTGAAAATTGTTTTAATTAAAATATGTATTACTGTAATAAGTAATCATCGTATTTTTATCATTGAAATTTTAATTTGAAGGAAATTAACTTTGTTTTATTATATCATATAATTTTAAGCTGACAGTTTTATATTTAATTAAGCTGCCCGCCTCATAAAGTAACAACATAAAGATGTAACTTATTATAAAATTATATCATATTTCACTTTTTCCGTAAAATTGCGGCTCAAGACAATTCAATATTATTGAACATCCTATTTAATAGCTATTCCATGTAACTTAAGCTAATACACATTAGTTCTAAACATTCTATATACTTTTGAATCAACGTTATGATAGGATTAGGACATTAAGTTACAACGTAAATATGCAACTTAAATTTTTTTGGTAATTTATTATTTAAAATACAATACAAATAAAAATAATATAATAATAATTATAATGATAACAAAAAGTACTAAATAAATAGTTTTACAATTTTAATTATTTTTCAAAATGTTTAGTTTATTTTGGGATTTTTCTGCTCTAGTTTTTTTTATATTTTTTGATTTCCAGTTAAAATCTCGAAGAAGTTTACAATTAATAAGATGGATTATAATAAAATTGTAGTGATCTTGACATAATTCGCTAAATTTACATACATGTGAGATATCTTTTTTTATTTTATTAAAAATAAACTTTTGAATTAATCTTTTGTGTGGCATTTTTTCTACTGTTTTCTTAATAATTATTTGTGCCAAACTCACAAAGTCTGTGAAACTAGATGTTGGGCTTTTTAAAAAAAAATCTGATGATTGAGAGTCGTAGTTTCTACAGAAAATTAAAAATTCTTGTTGATTAAATGTATTGCCTTCATCAGATTTTAATAATATACTTATACATTTATTGCATTTAAATTTCTCAGTACATTTTTTAGCCAAATAACCAGCAAAGTAACTATTTGAACAATTTTCTAATGATATTTGAGGTTCATACCCTGGTTCACATTGCTCATATATTAAATCATCCATTGATGACAATGAAAGAGAAGAGCAACTTGATGAGTTTAATTCTTCTTCGATAGTAGGTTTTTTAGACAATCCATCATCTACGCTTAATAAATGAATATCATCATCTGGTTCACAATTTGATAGTGTGGTTGGCTGCATCAAATTAGACTTAACGTGTAAACGGAAGGTTGTTCTAAATGTTCTTGCAGTTGGATTTCTGTATTAATACAAGCATTACATTAAATTCAATTAAAACTTTTGCACTCAAAAATATAATATATATATATATTTACCGATTGTAGCCACCTCTTTGTCGAAAAACAGCAAACATATTTTCAATGGCATCAGAATTGAGTCTTCGCAACAGTAAATAACTATAACCAATTTTAATTTGTTCCTCATATAACATTGTTATAGCATTAATAGTCCATACCATTCCATCAAAACAAGCAGGTCTTACATCTCTGAGTGGTTTTTTTGGGTCTGCAGATATTTTTTTTAAAGACTCAAACCAATTCTTTGCTTTTAATAGAAATTCAAGTTGACGTGGACACTTATCAGAAAGAGCACATTTAAAAGGATTAGAATTAAATAGTGAATTGCTGTTCAGACAATCAAGTAAATCATTTAATTGTTTTATCATTTCCACAGTGTTAGGAGCTGTTTTAGATTTAAGTTGCTGTGTCATAATACATGTTTTCATTGTAGTAGCTACTTTATTGCTGAATAGTTGCATAGCCAGCTTACATGACATAAGTTGGAATGGTCCCGGGTTAATATGAGCATCAGTAATTTTAAGCAATGATCGACTTGTGCTACTATTTTTGTCAATGTCATATGTGTCCTTAATATCTTTAAATGATACTTCTTCTCCGTTAAACAAAAAATTATTTTTCCTGAAATGATTTCTAAGATTTTTGAACAGGTGTGGAACATCAAACATTGTGAACACTTTTTTGTTGTCAACAAAAAAATATGGCTTATCTTTTGTTATGCCCAAGTCTTTATAAGCAGCGATATTACTTGTACCTTGGTCACAAATAAGAGATTTGACTATAAGCCCACAGTCAAACAAACGTTTCACGGCTTCCTCAAGTAATTCACTTAAAACTTTGTGTTTTACTGAAGTTGCTGGTAGAAAATATGCTATTGGCATCTTCCATGAAGAATAAACTCCTCTAATTATCATCACCATTGCCTGTCCTGCAAGTTTATTTGTTCGGCCTTTGGGACCCAAGTCTTCATATCCTTCTACCAGGTCCAAATACTTGGAATACTCCAGAAAATTCTTTATCTTCATCTCATCAAAAACTAAAGTGCAGTATTTTTCTTCCTCACTCATCGAATCAACCTTAATTTGTAATTGTTTAAGTAAAACTCGACTAAATCCTGGTCGACATTTAGAACTTCCAACCCAACGCCTAATTGAGGAAAGACCAGGTAACGATATTTGTTTTGAATAAAATAAAAATTTATAAGCAGATGGAGACTTATAAAACAAACTTAAGGCAAATTGCTTTTCTTTCTGAGACCATGGTTTAAATTTACTGTGTGATACTTGCATATTAACCAGAATTTTTGAGTTTTCTGATGGAAATGTTAGTGAGTTCATAAAATGTACAGATTTATTTTGACGGTTTTGTATTCTTGACATTATTAAATTTTTTTTCAATTTTGAAATTGTTACTCTTTTAAGTGCTATCGTTTTTTTCTGGCGAGCTACTATTTTTTTCAATTTTAGTATTAGATCTGCATCTGATGTTGATTTTTTAAAAAGTTGTTTTGGTTTTAAAGCAGTAGTTAATGGCAAATTACAAACACTTTTAAAAAAAGAAGTAGTATTCGGTGATATTTCTGGAGTAGAAACATTAGATTGTGATGTACTGTACTTTGTAGATTTTACTGGTGTTATTAATCGAATTCTTTTAGTTGACTCACAGAATGAGGTTGTTGATGTAGATTCTATTCTTTTAATTTCAAAAACTTGATGAGGACTTGATGGAAATTTTGATGCTGCAGAATATGTTTTTATAGGTATATTAACAGGTATGTCACTGCTATCTATTTCTACAAATGGTTGAGGAAATGAACTTTTTTTTAATCTGCATTTGTTGTAACTAGTAAAGCTTTCGTCAAGAAAATGATGACCACAAATGTGCCGTTTGTACAATTCATCTTGGGTGAGATCTGCCAAATCACTATTACCTAAATATAATAAAAAAAAACAAAATGATGTATTATTACAATACACCTAATATGAAACTGAGACGTTTTCATCTATATATATTAGTTTTAAAAACTTTAAAGACATCTTTAATGAGAACATACTTAATATTTCAATGGGCAGGCCTAGATTAACATATTACTAATATTATTAAATAATTAATATTAATTTACATTTTAAAGTAACTTTCTAAATTAAATATTTGGATTTATTTAATGATAACTCTCTAACTTAATGGTATGAATTGAATGTGTAATATTTTGTTTTGATCTAGGGCTGCTAATTGGTAGATTACCTATACATTCATTGATATTTATTAGTTCAGTACTTACCACAATTTAAAATCCATTGCCTCGACAAATGTATATCTTTTGGAAAGCGGTATAATTTAAGACCCGGTTCTAAACGAGCACTTTTTCCACATCGTACATACGCACACTTATTTCCACTTCGTGACATGTTGAAAAGTGATTTTATAAGACAAACTTATAAGTTATAACTTTTAACTTTAAACATTGATGAACGAACTGCGAACTAATGCGAGAGCGAAGTACCAACAATCAAGAATCAACATTGATTAATTTGATATCAATGATATTAGTAATAACTAATAAGATAACAATAAATTTGAGATTACAAATGTTTATATGGCACGTCAGCGCATTCTGTTGTCAGGAATCCATTACTACTATAATTCTGGCTCCATTTGAGACATTATAGGCGTTTCCAATATTTATCATTGCGTGGGCTATCTATGTATGTTTAATCAATGCCCTAATATATTAAGATCTTATGTGAAACTACTTATCCCGGATATTATTAAATTATAAACATGTTTATTTAATATATCTATTTATGAGCATTAGATAGTTCAAACCTTTAATGGTTGGCCTCGTTAGTTTTGCAATATATACGGTATCTTCGCTATTCTTATGTTAATTTATTTAATACGAAATATTACTGAGCGCCCAATCCTATTTTGTTAGATGGCTGGTTTACTATTTTTACATTCTTCAACCTTTCACATGTCACTCATATTAATGATACTTTTGAGAATGTGTTCATGTAACATTTAAGATTTACTTATTATTTATAACCCCCTGTTGACCTTAATGACCTTGGGCCCTTACATGTCATACATGTCCGTAACACCTCTGTGCAAAAAGAAAGATTTTCGGCCTTAGATGGAAATCTTTTACAATGTTTCATATTACAATAATTTACATATTTTATAGGTTTACAATTGATTTACATTACATGATTTTTTTAAATTCTGATACAATGTTTGAATATAATTGATTACAATAATTTCTTAATATTTATTGAATGTAATATAAATTAATTATTTAATAGTAAAACATGATAGTATAGTTTACAATATTACTATAAATATAATGCCTTTGTTAGTTATACAATTTTCTTATATTTTAATGTTAATTATTATTATGATTACATACATTTTTTTTTTTATTAATTCACTCCTATAATGTTTATTATATATATATATTATTTAATTCTCATAAATATAAAAAATTTTATTTTTTTTTTATAAGACTCCATCATCAATTAACTCATCTATTATTGAACCCAACTCATTGCAAATCAAGTTTTGTGTGTATGGTCTATCACTTCCTGAGCAAACCCCATAATGGGTCCTGATATGTGTATTACCTCCGAAATATTGTATGGTTCTGTCATTAAACCGTTCGCATTTCTCATATGTTCTGTAAAACATACTAATTCTACTTCACTTCCTCGTTCTTGCGTTCCTCTCCATGATTTTCACCTTTTAAAAATGTACTAAAATGTCTTAAAAATTGTTTTGCTCTATTTGTCCTATATTCTATTTATTCACTCATTATTTTCTTTTTTTTTTTTATTTATTCTTTTATATACTTTATTTCTCTTTTACTCACAATTCTGAATTTTCTTGTTCTTTTTATCTGTAATTACATATAAAATTTAAAATTTTTTTATTTTTATTATATTTTATTTTATAAAATTTACATTATTATAGTTTTTTTACATATTCTAAACAAATTTTTCGGTTGCATTTTATTCATGATATAATTAAAAATACATTTTGTGAGTATCACATTCGTAACAGGATAGTGACAATATGTTATATTACGTTCTTCACTACAAATTAAATTGTATGTCTCCTTCAAGTTTAATATTCTCCCATTTTTATTCATATGTCCTATTATCTCTGTATATATTATTTATTTACTATTTACTATTTATTAATTTAAGGCTAAAAGTGTAATCACTATTTTCGTCATAATTTGTAATGACTATATATTTTTTTATCCCAGGTATTCTTAATTTTTTCATAATTTTTATGTCCATATACCCACACCATGTCACAATGACAGGTTGTGTGTTATCTGACCAAGTATTTGGAAATAAATGCAGAACCTAGACTTGTTGCCCCCTTATGTTCGACACTCAAGGTGATCTGCCCCAATAAAGGTCGTAACACGTCTGATTTCTTCCGCAAAATCCCTCCAAGATATCGTTTCAGTTTTTCTACATTCTGTCTGTTGAAAAATTCTTACTTTGTTGTCTTCCGTCAAAATGATAGGTCTCTCTTACATTTTAACCGGTTTAAATTTGTTAAGGCTATGACATAATGCTCCTGATACCAAGAGTAAGTCTGTTTTGTTAATATTGATAAACTCAAAATCAACAACAACAAATTTTTTTTTTTTTTTTATAATTAGCTTTTAGTATGAAACTATAATAGCTCAACAATTATTGAGTAAAACAAGTAATAGCTATGACAAAAATATAGTAAGACAATATAAAGTAATTAAAAAGAGAGAAGTAACAGATTGTGGGTAGTTCGTAAATGGTACACACAATTATTTTGAATAATAATTTATTAATTACTATTTATACAATTACAACACTCGCAAAGAAGGAAAAACTAAAAGTAAAAATTTATAATACGTGTATTAGAAATAGTAACGAAATCAATGTTGATACAAAAAGAAATAATAATAATACATTAAATATTAAATGATCGTTTCGGCGGCGGTTATAATACAATTAGCGATAACGCGGCGAGTACGGCGATAACGTATGTGTGTGACCGCGGCGTCGGATACTGAACGACTGTTGTTGTCGGCTATCTCTCCCGTATATAATTAGGCGATAGCTTTCTTGATTATTCCGGAACATTCTCGATATGATATGTGATTAATATATTTAGTCTCGAATATTCTCGAAATATATAGATAATTCGATAGCGTCGCGCGTTATTGATTGTCGCCACAAGATTATAATATCTAATTAAATAATAATGTGTGTAGATGCCACCTCAAATTACAAAGCCAGCTTCCAATAAAAAATGTATTATTTTTTTTATAACTGTTTCGACGGGTGTTGAGTATAGAAGGGAGAGTGGGAGGAATGTTTAAAAACTTGATATAATTAATCAAGGATATACGCTTAGAATACAAAGACGGACAGTCAAATAGTAAATGAGAGATGTCACAAATGCTTTCGGTTATGTGTAGTGTACAGAGGGGAGAGTCATTTAGGCCAAGTTTGTATGCATGATCTGGAAGAAGTGAGTGGCCCACGCGAAGTCGGTTAAAACGAACAATGATAGACCTAGGTAGGTCTAAGTTGTAGAACCAAGTTTTTTTATTAGTGATACTGGGGACAATTGATTTATACCTAGAGGCAAAGTGAGCAGGCAGGTTATTCCAATGATTGGACCAGAGGCTGATAATATGACGACGCAATAAAGGGGAAAAATCGGTCCAAGGCAATTGCGCAAGAGGAGGAAGGATAGTATAGGATGCAACTTTGGCGAGCCCGTCAGCCGTTTCGTTCCCATGTATGCCAATGTGGCTAGGGATCCATAAAAATTGAATATGATGATTGGACTGCTCGAGGGTGTATATATATGATTTAATTAGAAAAACAAGAGGGGATAATTTAGAATTAAATGGATTAGATGTAAGAGATTGTAAGCAGGACATGGAATCAGAAGCAATTAAGTATCTATTAGGGGCTAAATCAGAGATAAAAAGAAGAGCTTCGAGAATCGCATAACATTCAGCAGTGAAGGACGAGGACGAAGGAGGGAGATTGTTAGAGAAAGAAATATGAAGTTCGGGAATATAGAAGGCATAGCCGGCTGATAAAGGAGACACTGAACCATCGGTGTATATGATAGTGAAGTTAGGGTAATTAAGATTGAGGAAATTGGAAAAAAGTTTATTAACAAAAGAGGAAGACATAGATTTGAGTTCAACGTGTGAAAAATTAGAAAAATTATCAATTTGGACTAAAGGGGTATAAAGGAGAGAGTCAAAAGGTTGCTCATAGAGTGGAAGTTTATAAGAATTTAAGACAAATTGGTGAAAATTGGAGAGAGAGTTTGCAGCAATCGATAGGACAGGCATTGACTTGGGTGTATATCGCCAAGTGATATATAGAGAATAGAAGGTATCGAATATAAAGTGGTTGGAATGAGCTAAAGATTTTAACATGAATTTTCCTGCGAGCCATCGGCATCTAATATTAAAAGGAGGACAGAAGGTTTCAACTTCCATCGCCGGACGAGGGGTAGACCTAACATATCCCATTATAGTTCTAAGACAGGACGATTGGAGCATATTAATTTTTTTCCAGTTGGAGTAGGCGGCCGAGCCGAAAAGAAAGCAACCATAGTCCAATTTAGAACGTATGATAGAGCGATAAATGGATAGCAAGCTAGAAGGATGGGATCCCCACCAAGTATTGGATACAGTCTTGAGGAAGTTTGACCAACGGGATGTGAAGAGAGAAAGTGAAGATATGTGAGGAATCCAACGCAGTTTGGTGTCAAGGGTAATACCTAAATAGGTTACGGTTGTAGCAAAAGAAATGAGGTAATTGTCTAAGTATGTTATGTTATGTGGATCGAAATATCTGCGCCGAGTAAAAATAACCGATTTACATTTCTCAGGAGCGATTTCCAGAGATACATTAGATAAAATGGTTTTTAGATCTTGAAGAGCAGCATTTAATCGTTCTATGGCGAGAGGTAGAGATTTATTTGAAGAAAAGATGACCATATCATCTGCGTAAATAAGGCAGTTGTGGCCAGACCTTAAGAGATTTTTTGCAACAAGGCTCATGTATATATTAAAAAGAAGGGGACTGAGGCAACTTCCTTGTGGGAGACCTGTGAATGTAGAACGAGAGCTAGAAGAACCAAATGAAGAAGAGAAAACGAGATTCCTTTTATTGAAAAGGGAGAGTAAAATATTGCCGAATTCCGGAGGGGCATTTAAAGAGATAATATAATCAACAAGAATATGTATATTAACAGAGTCAAACGCACCCCGTATGTCTATGAAAGTGGCAACAAAATATTCTTTATTATTGAAGGAATGATAGATGTTACCAATGAAAGTTGAGAGGCATTCTATGGTACCCATGCCTTTCCTAAACGCGAAAAGATTAGGGGGCAGTATGGAATTTGATTCGAGCCACCAATCAAGTCTTGTTTTGAGCATATGCTCAAAAACTTTACATAGTGAGGAGGATAGTGCAATAGGACGGAAAGATGTATTTGAATTCGATTTAGGAATCGGAATGGCTCTGTAGAAACTCCATGAAGTAGGGAACAGCTGAGTGACAAGCAAATTATTGAATATATCAAGAAGAGAGGCTAACGCAATATCAGGAAGTTGTTTAAGTAGTGCGGGCGAAATATTGTCGAGTCCCGAGGCAATGGATTTCCGTGAAAATATAGCAAACTTTAGTTCAGAGATTGTAAATTTGTTAGAAAGAACGTGAGGATGTGACGTATGGGGGTAGTAAGGAGGACTAGCTTCTAATTCGGAAGGGGCGTAGCTCGGAGCAATTTTAGCGCAGAATGCATCAAACCAATCATCGTTATCCGGGCGTATGGCGGGAATAACACAATTTTTAAATCTTCTAGCTGTGGCCCAAAGATATTGAATTGAACAGGATGGGTTTAAATTGGAACAAAACTTTTTCCAGCTATTTCTTTTTTCATTTTTAAGAAAACGAGTGGTGTGTGCACAGACGTTGCGGTATTTGAGAAGATCAGATAAACTGCCAGAACGACGAAAAATTTTAAAGTGTAAGGATCTAGTTTTGACGGCCTCCGAACAAGACGGGTTCCACCACAAGGGGGAGGATGTATGCGATTTAGGATTGGTTTTTTTAACTGGTATAGCCAGATTTGCGGCGTTTAATATAATTTCTGTAAAGTTGGAGTATGAATTAATTAAGGCAGAGTCCTCAGCAGCCGAGGAGATCGCGTCATGGATATTGAGTCTAAAAGAAGTCCAATTAGCCTTGTTGAAGTTATAGGGTGCGGGACTAATGGGAATGTTATTAGGTTGATGGTGAGATCGAGAAAAATTTGAGAGACTCCTGTTAGTAGCTGAAATTATAATAGGTATGTGGTCACTACCATGAGGCTCACACAGAGTGTGCCAGGATAGGTTCCAATATAGGTTTGGGGAGCAAAAAGATAAATCTATAGCAGAGTCCATAGAATTAAGCCGTCCAATGTGGGTAGGACTGCCATCGTTAAGTATACAAAGGCCGAGGGAATCTATAGTATTGTAAATAATGTTTCCACGGGGAGACGAAGAATCGGAGCCCCAGGCCGGATGAAAGGAGTTAAAATCGCCGCAGAGAATAGAATTACAAGAAACCAGGCTAAACAGAGATTGCCAAACGATAGCAGGTATGTTGGAATTGCTAGGGATATAGTAGGACCATATCTCTAGGGGGGGAGATGAATCTGATACTATCTCAACGCCTATAATATCCATTTTGTAATTATTAAGATTATTCCTAATAGTATTATCTATAGGAATTGGTCTAGATTTCAGAGAATGATGGATTGCTACAGCTACACCACCAAACCCATCGGGTCGATCAGATCTGTAGATTCTAAAAAAAGGTGTATTAATAGAACGGGAGGGATTGAGCCAGGTTTCGGAAAGTATAGCAATAGAGCACCTATGTGCATGAAGGAGGTGCATAAGAGACGGGAGACGTGCTGAGAGACTTCTAACATTCCACTGTAAGATAATCAAGTTGTTGCTAAATGAGTTATTATTCATGTTGAGGGACATATGAGTTGCATATAGATATTTGTGAGTCCAGAGTGATAATATGTTAGAGTAATTAAATATCCTAGGTACTGGCGTTTAGGATAAATGTTTAACATTAGGTGTAGCTAGTAAGGAAGTTAGAGAAGACTCAATTAGTGATTGAAGGGAAGAGGGGGAGAAAGGAGAGGATAAGGAGGGGGAGTTGATTAAAGTTTCGGATAATTTTATGGATAAAGTATGTACCCAAGAAAGATCGTTTAGATTATTCACTATCGGGTTGTGTTGGTTAGAGATATTATTTAAATAACTGCCATTAGGAGGAGAATAAGATGAAACAACGGGTAGGACAACTCTATTATTATTTGACATATTAAGAGGTTTTCTTTTGTTTTTTTTAGAATTAAAAAAATGATGACTTTCATTTAAAATTGGAAAGTTCTCCTCATTAAGAGGGATATCAGTATTTGAATTATTAGAATTTGGAAACTGGCTATTTACAATATCAGAGTATTTAAAAGCAGACGTACAATATTTATTTTTCTTAAAATCTAAGGTGTCTTTGTAAGAGAGATTCTCTATAGCCATGATTCTCTTGATGTCCTTTTGAACAGACCATTCCTGGCAACTACGATCAGTGGCAACATGAGGGAGTTTGCAGAAGAGGCATAAGGGGTCCGTGGCGTGGACGGTCGGGCATTCTGTGATAGTATGTTTGGAGCCACCACAGTGACCGCATCTTGGATCGCTGCGACAGAATTTTTGCGTGTGTCCATAACGTAGACAACGGTTACATTGTACCGGAGAACGGATGCTGGGGTTTACATCAAAAATCATATTGTAGATCGAAATGTGTTGAGGTAGTTTAGGAGACAAAAATTTAAGTTCGACGATGCGTGTAGCTACGATATTACCATCTTTTTTAATAGAAATACGTTTGAAGCTTACAATTGGAGAACTTGATTGAACTCCATCCCAAAAAACGTCCTCGGAGACGTCTGGATCTAGTTTTATTATACCAAAAGAGTAGATAAGGTTCGAAGGGATATTCGCAGTAAAACCATGTTCGTTTAAAGTCTCGGAGATCAAACAAAGATTTCCGTTCAAAATCGAATCAAAGCTTATTTTGATTTTTTTTGAGCCAGCGGGCTTGATATTGGTTATACCGGTGAAATTAGTAGAAAAAAATTTTGCTGCCTTTATTGGGTGCCAATTCCCCAAGTTTTTATTTAAATCAATGCATTCAACTAGTATCATGACGGGGCCAATATAATCGGAAGGGAAGGTCTGTTGTGAGCCTTGAGACAACATAGTTATATCATTGGAAATAACAGTGGAGTGTATAGAAGCGGTTGCAGGTGTAGAGTTTATTTCAGGTACTAAAATCGATGTAGGGTCATTAGCATTATCAATAGATAAACCGTCAATAGTGACCGGGTCTATCGGCAGATTGTTGTCAATGGGTGCAGAGTCCATATAATTGAAGGTCGAAGGCGACGTATTTAGAACCGGAGTGTTTTCCATAATATGTTGAAGTCCGGGAGACGTGGGTGTAAGTAAATTAGAATTCGACTTACGTGAATTTTTTTTAGATA
Source organism: Sipha maydis (assembly GCA_034509805.1). Lineage (NCBI taxonomy): Eukaryota > Metazoa > Arthropoda > Insecta > Hemiptera > Aphididae > Sipha > Sipha maydis. Next base: position 74,835 of record JASXSY010001563.1, read on the forward strand.
CGACGAGAGTGTATTTAGAATCCGAGGAACGATTGGTAGACAGCGTAGGTTTTATTTTGTTCGGGGCGGGTGATTTGCCCGCACGAGAGTCGCCGCCCGAAGACGACGACATAATTAGTAATAAGCCGCGCTAACGATGTATACAAAACAATAACGGTAACTGCGATAAGAGTAAGCGGAAAGCACAACCGAACACTATGACTGCAGAAACGCGACTGAACAACAAATTTAATCCGAGGATTAAAATTTATATTGTATACTAATATAAATTTTAAATAAATGCAGAACCTAGACTTGTTGCCCCCTTATGTTCGACACTCAAGGTGATCTGCCCCAATAAAGGTCGTAACACGTCTGATTTCTTCCGCAAAATCCCTCCAAGATATCGTTTTAGTTTTTCTACATTCTGTCTGTTGAACATTCTTACTTTATTGTCTTCCGTCAAAATGATCGGTCTCTCTTGCATTTTAACCGGTTTTTGTTAATATTGATAAACTCAAAATCAACAACAACAAATTTAATCCTAGGATTAAAATTTATATTAGTATACAATATATTTAACATTTGACTCAAATTTTATTTTTTATTTTTATTTTATTTATTCATTTTATCTTTTATTCTTTTCTTGGCGAAGGTGATCGTGAATGATTGTATTGTGTTATAAATTTTCTCTATCGATTGGTTGTATGTTTCTTTCCGAACTTATACTATGATTTCTTCTTGCTCCAAGAGGCTTTATATAATTCGATTGAAATTCATTATAATCCGTAAATTCGTCAATAGAACGTATTCTCCCTTGGAATACGCACCATTTCGCCAATGAATCGTATCTGAAGGAAAATTCTGATTCTATTTCACTAACTATTCTAGGCAACACCACTTCTTCTTTCGATACGTCCTGCAAATCTAATAGGTTAGTTCGCTTTCATCAACTCGCTTCTTGTCTTTTACGCCTCTAGCCATCTTAGTTGCGTGTTCAATGCTTCGCCAACGATTCGATGACAATATTACTTCAAAACTCGACTGCTAAAATGAAGACTCTTTTTAAAACAAATATAATTAAATAAAATTATTATTAGTAAAATTTGTTCGAATACCAAGAGAAGATAAATCGTTCGTATAGAGTAAATAACATCGACATAGAGTCATAAAAGTATCTCCCTTCACCGTATAACACTAACGCTATGTAAAAACATGTCCTTAGTTTGCTTCGTCAGCGCAGATGTGCGATTATTTACCAATGCTCGGTACAATCGCTACGCCCAACGAATAGCGCGGGCAAATCGAAGGCAAGCCCGTCCAGACTCATTCGAACCCGGTCGATAAGCAACTTGATGTCCAAAATCCAATATTTCGCCAGAAAAACCAAATGATGCATCAATCAAACCTTTCGCATCGCGAATATGTTCGCTTTTTGGAAAGATGTCAAGCGTCACTTCTAACCATTTACCAGCCGGTTTAAATAATACCTCACGGCTATCCATTTCACACAACGCACACTCCGTTGATCCCATTAAGCCAGTTCTCATAAAATAATCCACTAAATGTCAGCGAATCCCCGCTTTGTGCCACAATCGTAATGTAACAGGTATGACATCAATTCCATCAAATGAAAACCGCAGAACAACTTCTAGCAAGTTATATCCGTATTTATTTCTATCAATCATCATTTCTCTCAATGCAGACAAGCTATCGAATGTGCGTCCGAAAAGATTGGTAGTTCGTTCTGTGGGTAGTTCGTAAATGGTACACACAATTATTTTGAATAATAATTTATTAATTACTATTTATACAATTACAACACTCGCAAAGAAGGAAAAACTAAAAGTAAAAATTTATAATACGTGTATTAGAAATAGTAACGAAATCAATGTTGATACAAAAAGAAATAATAATAATACATTAAATATTAAATGATCGTTTCGGCGGCGGTTATAATACAATTAGCGATAACGCGGCGAGTACGGCGATAACGTATGTGTGTGACCGCGGCGTCGGATACTGAACGACTGTTGTTGTTGTCGGCTATCTCTCCCGTATATAATTAGGCGATAGCTTTCTTGATTATTCCGGAACATTCTCGATATGATATGTGATTAATATATTTAGTCTCGAATATTCTCGAAATATATAGATAATTCGATAGCGTCGCGCGTTATTGATTGTCGCCACATCACTCCCCTACCAGTGACGGAGTCAAACAAAACCTACTTGGAGACGGTCTGGAAAACGAACTCTTCTTCCGGAACGTGTCCTTTGGTCCTCCTTTGTAATGGTATTCGGTGTAGGTGTCTGCATTTCTCTCGAAATATCTTCCTTAGAATGGTCGTCTACTATGATGTAGGCCGGTTTAAGTCTATCTATAGTTACTCTAACTTTTTTTGTCTTTATATCAATGACAAAAGTTTTTATACTTCGACTTATGACTCGATAGGGACCATCATAGGGCATTTGTATTCCATTTTTGGGTCCGTCATGTCGAATGAATACGTACTCTGTGGTTGCAAGATCCTTGAAAACAAAGTTCTTCTTATCGCCATGTCGCGTACCATTGACAGGTCGGATCTGCTGAATGTGATGTCGAAGATCTTTGATAAACTCAGCTGCGTCGTCGAACTTGGCGGCATTATCTTTTGACGTTAGGAATTCGCCTGGGAGTCTAAGTGGCTCTCCATAGACTAATTCTGCCGAGGTGGATTTAAGATCGTCGCGCCAAGCTGCTCGGATACCCAATAAGACTGTCGGAAGAGTTTCTGTCCATCGATTATTTTGATGACATTTAATGGCGGCTTTAAGCTGCCGATGGCTTCGTTCCACCATGCCATTTGCTGAAGGATGATAGGCCGTGGTCCTAAGATGGTTCGTGCCAGTCAAGTCATTAAGTTGCTTGAAAAGGCATGACTCAAATTGTCTTCCCTGGTCTGTTGTGATACGAAGAGGGGTACCAAATCTCGCGATCCAATGCGTATAGAAGGCTCGTGCTACGGTTTCCGCTTCTTGATCTTCCAATGGAATTACCTCAGGCCATCGAGTAAATCTATCGATACACGTGAGGCAATAGCGAAATCCTTCGGAATAAGGCATAATGATTAGATCTAAATGAACATGTTCAAATCTTTGAGATGGTAAAGAAAATGAACCAAGAGGTGCTGTGACATGGCGCGTGATTTTGGCTCGTTGACATTCTACACATGCCCTCGCCCAATGTCTGCAGTCTGCGTCAATGGCTGGCCACACGAATCGCTGTTTAACAAGCTTCGTCGTGGCCTTAACACCTGGATGTGCAAGTCGATGTATATTATTGAAAACTTTACGTCTGAATGGCTTTGTGACAAAGGGCCTGGCGGTTGAAGTTGATAGGTCACAGAACACTAAGACATTCGTACCTGGTAATTGAACTTGCTTGAGTTGTAGTCCAGTGTTTTCTTTTTCGTATTTCTTTAATTCCTCGTCTCCCTGTTGTGATATCGCTAATGCAGTGTAGTCTATTGTCTCTGACAAGGCGTCAACGCGAGATAAAGTATCAGCCACGATATTCTGCTTACCTGGAACATACCTAATATCCGTGGTGAATTGTGAGATAAAGTCTAGGTGTCTGAATTGTCGTGGTGAGCATTTATCCGATTTCTGCTGAAATGCAAAAGTGATGGGTTTGTGGTCGGTGAATATAACAAAATCGCGTCCTTCCACCATATACCGAAAATGCTTGACAGCAAGGTATATCGCGAGAAGTTCTCGATCGTAAGCTCCGTATTTCGTCTCGGTCGCTGTGAGCTTCTTGGAAAAGAAAGCAAGAGGTTGCCACACATCATTGACGAACTGTTGGAGAGTTGCGCCAACCCCGGTGTTTGAAGCATCACTTACAATAGCCAGTCGAGCGTTGTCACATGGATGTGCGAGAAGTGTGGCTGTAGCGAGTTTCTCTTTGCATTTTTCAAAAGCCAAAATAGCCTCTGGTGTCCAGTTAATAGGTGACTTACCTTTTAAATTGGGTACCAAAAGGTCACTTAGTGGTGCTTGTGCGTCTGAAGCTCCAGGTATAAAACGACGATAGAAGTTTAACATACCCAAGAACTGTCGTAGACCCTTAGCGGACGATGGCCTCTTGTAGCTTAAAATGTCAGTGACTCTGTCAGGTAGAGGACGTGTTCCTTCTCTAGTAATCATGTAGCCCAAAAACTTTACTTCTGACTGTCCAAAAACGCACTTTTTTGGATTGACAACCAGAGAGTATTCACGTAAACGCTCAAAAATGATCTGTAAATGTTTGATGTGCTCTTCCTCAGAAACAGATGCCACCAAGATGTCGTCAATGTAGCTGTAACAGAAATCAAGCCCAAAAAGTACTTCGTCAATAAATCGTTGAAACGATTGTGCTGCATTTCGAAGCCCAAAAGACATAAAGAGGAATTCGAAAAGTCCAAATGGTGTCACGATTGCTGTTTTAGGAATATCTTCTTCAGCTACAGGAATTTGATTATATGCTCGGACTAGGTCGATTGTTGAAAAAATCGTTTTACCGTGGAGAAAGTGTGCAAAGTCCTGAATATGACGAACCGGGTACCGATCTGGAACAGTCCGAGCATTTAGAGCACGGTAATCCCCACAAGGACGCCAGGCATCAGTTGTGTTCCTTGATACCAAGTGTAATGGTGATGCCCAAGGTCCCTGGGACGGTCGAATAATGCCCAATTGGATCATAGCTTCAAACTCCTTTTTTGCTGCCTTGAGTTTATCAGGTGCTAAGCGTCGTGGTTTACAAGATACTGGGGGTCCTGGTGTCGTTTGAATATAGTGTTTGGTGCTGTGCCTAATGTCTTTAGGCGCTCCATACGGTCGAGTGATCTCGGGAAATTTCCGTAGTAAGCCGTCGTATTTCGTTTCTCCCACGACGATCTTTATGGATGGTATGGAGGATTCAGCAGCGTGACCATGAGCGGTAAGTCGTGTAACACCATCTAAAAGACATTGATTACGCACGTCTACCAAAAGATTGTAATGACTTAAGAAGTCCACACCAATGATGGGTTTGGATACTTCCGCTATCACAAATCTCCAAATGAAATCTCGACGAAGTCCGAAGTTGAGACTGAGCGTGATAGTACCGTAGGTGTTAATGGGCGTGCCATTGGCTGCTGATAGGACGTAATCGGATTTTACTCGTCGGTCTGGAACAGCACTACGTGGATAAACACATAAGTCGGCACCCGTGTCGATGAGAAATTGAGTTTGAGAAGTTCGATCAGTAATGAATAGACGGCGTGGGGACGGACTGGGCTCACTGGCCGTCATCAGTGATGACCCGTCACGTTTCCCGAATTATAGGTACAAGGTTCCTTACATTTTCGTGACTGAGATCCATAACGCCAATGATACCAGCATAATCCATCTGCGCCATGGAGAGTACGGCTCCGAGATCGAGATCTTGAGCGGTAAGTACTTAGTCTTGAGTCCGGGTTACGCGAGGGACGAGTATTGATCGCTGACACTTCACTTCTCAACGCCGCAATTTCCTGATTTATACTCAAGGTAAGTTGAGACATTTTAAGATTGAACATGGCTTCAAGAGTGTCACTTCTCGTTGTCTCGGCTATTTGAGGTAGCAAAGGACCAGATGCATCCGCGATGTTGTCTGCATGGACAGCGAGTTCTTCAAGCTTACTATCTTTAACTATTGCTAACGCCACTTGTATACTTTTTGGTAGGCGGCCCATCCAAAGTGTCTTTAATAATGTTTCCGGGACGGAAGAGTCAGCCAGGCTTTGGAGGTGGCGTAAAAATTGTGACGGTTTACGGTCACCATTCTCAACGCGCTCCAGAAGTTGACGTGTTTTTTCCTCTTGGGAGGCACTAAGACGTTTTATTAATTCATGTTTTATTTTGACATACTTACTGTCCGAGGGCGGCGTCATAATTATGTCTTTGACTTCAACTGCATATTTCGGCGGTAATGCTCCAACCACATACCCGAATTTTGTACTATCAGCTGTGACTCCCGCGCTGGCGAAACTACCTTCGACCATAGCAAACCAAAGTTCGGGATCTGACGAAATGAAATCTGGTATTTTGACAGCCACTCGAGCAATCGTTGCGTCTGTCTCTGCCATCACGTCGAGGTCACCAATTTGTGGGTAGTTCGTAAATGGTACACACAATTATTTTGAATAATAATTTATTAATTACTATTTATACAATTACAACACTCGCAAAGAAGGAAAAACTAAAAGTAAAAATTTATAATACGTGTATTAGAAATAGTAACGAAATCAATGTTGATACAAAAAGAAATAATAATAATACATTAAATATTAAATGATCGTTTCGGCGGCGGTTATAATACAATTAGCGATAACGCGGCGAGTACGGCGATAACGTATGTGTGTGACCGCGGCGTCGGATACTGAACGACTGTTGTTGTTGTCGGCTATCTCTCCCGTATATAATTAGGCGATAGCTTTCTTGATTATTCCGGAACATTCTCGATATGATATGTGATTAATATATTTAGTCTCGAATATTCTCGAAATATATAGATAATTCGATAGCGTCGCGCGTTATTGATTGTCGCCACAGTTCTTTTGTTAGAGTTTTTTGATACTTAGAGTCCTTAGTCTTAAAAATCCTAGAAAAAATTAGCGCTTTATCAATATTCTGTTTAATCTTTTCAATATCAATCATTTCTTTTCTAAAAATACTTACTTTAAACCAAAACTAATTTGATCCATTGTTCTTTACTGTACAATGCTCAATGCAGTGAGTATATATCTTAGTGTTCATGCGGTCACAAAAATGGTTAATTACAAGTCTTCGATTCTTGTACGTAGTAGTTATAACGTTACTTGGTTCATGATGATATGATAAACTATTACTAACAATTAAATCATCCTTTTGCTAAAGAATTTAAATTTGGTGAAAAGCTATGGGTAAAAGAATATGTGTCTCATAAATGGGTAAAAGGAAAGATCAAACAGAGATTAGGTAATGTTATATATTTGATAGAATTAGAAAATGGTGTAACATGTAAAAGATATACTGACCAATTATCAAAACTAGAAGTAATTAATGAAACATATGAGACTGAGGATATAAAATATAGTGATATAAAGAATAGTGAGGATGAGACTGAAGAGATAAGGAATAATGAGGATGAAACATATGAGACTGAAGAGATAAAGAATAGTGAGGATGAGACTGTAGAAATTAAAAATAAGGAGAATGATATCAGAGTTTTTAAACCATTAAGATGTTCAAAAAGAATTAAAAAAACCTGTTATTAAATTAAATTTATAATCATTACATATTTTCAAGGTTATTTTATTATTTGTTTTTTTTTTATATACATAGATGTAGATATAGTTAATTTTATTAAATTGTTTAAAAATGTATATTGTTTTAAAGAAGGTGTTGTGTAGGTTACTTAATCTGTTTTGTAACCTACAATTATGTAATGTTATTATGTTATAATTATGTTTGTTCTTGCACATGTCGATCGCTTAACGTTATAGCAAAGTAAAGTCTTTTTTATTGTAATATATGTATTAACATAATTTAACAGTGTGTTATTTTTTTAATCTCCTAATAATCTAAATAGTAAAGATAGAACAGTGTTAAGAGATCATTATGTCCCAAATCACTAAACTCTCTAAAATATAGTTGGTAACGTTATAGATGCGAGTAAGAAAATGTTTGTTGTCGCGATGTTAACAAAATATAAACACTTTACAAATATTGGAAAGTACGATGTAGTTATAAAATAATATATAGCACATATCACGGATGGTAAAACAAATATCAGTTGATATTTTATAGATTGAAATTATTCAAATTTACAAGGTGGTTATTCTATAGATAGGTAGGTAAGGAAGGTTCAGGAAGTCGGCTGGCTCACAATTTGACAAAAATCGGCATCTTGAAGACTTTTTATATTCTTGAAGTGTGTTGACTATAGGTTGAAATTAATACTGGACTGGGTCAAATGCACCAGTTGCCAGTCCCTTTTCCCTCCCATACAAATGATATCACTGGTTTATTTGCATAGTGCAATAACTTATAACTTAAAAAACACTTAAAAAAAAAATACAATTGATCATATAATAACTTAAAAAACACTTATTATATGATCATATTGTATTTTTTTTTTTTTTGTTACAAGATATACATTCATAATCGATTTTGCCCCTAATAATTGGCCTTAAGACGTGCATCAATTCCATACATGAATTGTACAAAAACATAAAATGAACAGAAACAATAAATTAATACGAAAAAATTGTCTTACTTTGGTCATTAAACAACAGTGAAATAAGTTAACAATTTAGTGGAAATGAATAAAATGTATCATATTTAATCATTTAGGATTTATGGAATTTATTCCATTTCTTGTATAAAAACTATTATATAATTATTGTCACCTAATATATTGTATTCTAAATTATAATTAGTTTCCATCAATAAAACCATTATTATTATTAAATGACTTGTCAGTATATTCTTAAAAAAATACCATTTAAATCCACTAAAAAAAATTATTGAGAATTCATCTGAGTTTATGAAAATACTAGAACTCAGCAGCAAAATAATGTATTACATTTCACCAAAATTTTCAAGGTAAAATGTAAAATATGCCAAATACTACTAATAGAAGTCAGCAAATCTAGATATTAAGATGCTATGCTATATTATACTTTCAAAAAACCATCACCAATCACTCCTAATTTTAATCTAAGTCAATTTATATTTATTTATTTTTTTGTCCTCATTAATTTTTTTTAAAAAAATTCGTTAACATCCTCGTAAGTTATTTGGTGTTAGAAAATTAAAAAAACAAATACATAAATAAACTTACAAAATATATTTATAGTAGATCAATTGCATAACTTAAACTAATTATTTATTTTTAATCCCACGAAGCAACTGGAAAAATAGTTTTTAATTCAGTGGTCTCTGCAGAGTTTTCCTTTTTTAACTTTTGAGTACAGCTCTGTGTCGCTCTGTCACTTTTTGAATCAATAGTACTGTTGTTGAGTGCAACTGATGAGTTAACATCTAAAAAAAAAAAAAAAGTTAAGTTTTTTTAGATTGATAGTATTGGTACAATGATAAAATAAAATATTAAGAAATTTAATACAAAGATTAAACTCAACTTAAAAAATGCAGTAAAGAGACAATAAAAATGTATTTAATTAATATAATGAACAAAAATGGTATTAGTAAAAACTGAACAAAATAAATATTGAAAATAAGAGATACTACCTAAGTCAATGGATTTATCTTCTGATATTGGATTAACATTTTCACCTTTTGACACTTTTTGGCTGTAAATTAAAATTAACACAATTAATGATGTTTTAATGTTTAAATATATTTAAAAAATTATTTTTTTACCCTTTTGAAATAAGCAGTACTTTTTCTGGTACTTGGTCAACTGCACATCCATCATTAACTATTGATGAGTTTACATTGTTTTCATGAGAAGATGACAAACATTCATCAATTTTTCTCTTTAATGTTGTTGCTGCAGTATTTTTATCTTTATAGTAATCTGACCAAGGTAATAATACAATATTCTTATGCATATTTTGTAATTTAGGTAAAATTTTATTCATTGCTTTTGCTTGGGACCCATCTTTTAATGCTACCCAGGCAGATGTATCATTTATGTACTTTATGAATACATTAGCTACAATGAAAAATAAAAATATTATTGGATTATTTACTATTATTATAAAAACTATACAACTCACTGAAGGGGCTAAATATGTTTGTAATATCAATAGTTTTCCATTCCGGTGGGAATGTAATGTGATAAACATGACTCCGTTGTAGTTTAGCTATAAAAAAATTTAGAAAATTTAGTCCAAATAAGAAGATTCAATAAAGGCATGGGTCTATTTCAGGGATAAAAATTAAAAATAATAATCAACTTACGTTCAGGACCATTCAAATTTAAACATGGATCTTCATTATACCGAATCATATAGAGCCTAAAATGTAAAAATACTAAAATGAATATATTAATATTTAATGAATATAAAACATTAATTAGTATTAAATTAAATACACATAGGCACTCACTTATTCTGATATGATTTGAGTAGAGATAAATCTGTACAAATTTGTTCTTTAATACCTCTCACCTTGGCTGAAAACACATTCAATCAAATGAGTGGTTAAAACATATAATGTAAGAACACTAATTTAAACAATCAAAATTAACATTTGTGTTTTAAATTTTAAATGTTTAGCAATGAGTATAATTGATTGATTTTACAATGTTATTTTTAGACAATAAAAAAACATCAAATGTTTTATAATTTTTTTTTAGATTGGAGATTTTACTAATTTTATATGATGTTCTGTAACTTCAAGTATTACCCATATAAGATAGAATTTACAAAAAATTGTTTAGCAATATTAAAAGCTATATGTATGATTGACATATGACTGGATTTTAAAAAACTTTATACAATAATTATAAAGTGATAAAAAATTTGCTGACGTAATACATGAATGCTCCCTATTCTATAATATACATATACCATGAATATCTTATCTTTAATTATATTTTTGATAATTTTTTAAAGAATCAGGAACAGAATTAAAAAATAATGAATACAGAAAAAAAATTACTTCAATATTAGATCTAGAAGACAACAATGAAACTTTGCATCAGTAAGTATTACCTAACTAAATTTTCTTTTATAAATTTAACAAATTCACATAAAAATTCCTATGTACAAAATGTAGTTTTAATATAAAAAAAAAAAATGTTGAAATATTTAAGATTATTTATACATAGAACAAAGATAAAATACAATTGTGAAAATATTCTTTTTTCTTTTAATTTTTAAGTTTAGATATTTAAATATATTTAAAAATATTATTTTTATCTTTGATAACAAATTGGCATTTTCAATTTTTAACACTACTTTATGAAAACTTTTGATGCAAAAATAATAAAAAAAATAAATTGTATTTTCACTTACTAGTTTTATAGCCATCATAGTAATGCTTTATTTAATTTTTTATTACAGGAACTTACCATATAAATTACACAGATTAACAAAAACAGAACTAGTCAAGTATGCGTCAAAACCAGCATCATGCAAATTATTAGCATCACTAGAATAACCCACTTCAGGTACCTCAGGCTCTAGAATGAAAATTATTATTATAAAATATATTAATATTAAAAAAATAATTTTTTTTAATCTTTTCACACATTTATTGTGTATACTTTTACAGCATTTATTGATTACCTAAAATTGAATAATTTGGACACTGTTCTAATAATGATTTGTTTAAATCATTTAATATAGTTGAACTAAAGAAGTCCCTGAGTGGCTCTGTACAACTTATATACTTTGTATCTAAAAATCTAAACATAAAATAAAGATTTTCACTAATTTCAATCTAAAATATAATGTTTAAATGAAATATAATTTACCGAGGTGATATAATTTTTACAATATCTTGAAATTCATTATAACTAGAAGGTAATGGTATACAAAACTGATGAATCATATGGCAAACATCTAATGTCATGTTATGACCAATTACAGGTTTGTTCTATAAACAGAAACATAAAATTAATTAATTTTAGTTTTAATTTAATTTTTATTTGTAGAACTAAATATAATTTTAAACTAACAGATTTACTAATTTTTTTCAAAACAGCAGAAAATCCAACAGCTTTTTCTAATTCAATTTGTTCTCGATCCATCCTTTCTTTTGCCATTAACTCTTTTGACCTTCCTTTGTAAGCTATCATTACATTTCCCATATCTTCTATAACTTTGGGTTGTAAACTTATTTTAGCATCTGAGTACCTTCGATTTACTTCCTGTAGAAATTAATTATAAATTAAATTAGATACATTTTGAAGTTTAAAACAAAAACAAAACATAAATAATAATGCACTAGTTTTAACAAAATAGAAGCAAAAAAAAAAAAAAAAAAATAAGTGACACACATTTTAGTACGTTGTAACTTTATAGAATTTTTTAACTTATTAAATACATAAAAATAAAACATTAATTGAAACTTTTTATTTTTCTAGTTATATTTTAACCATAATCTTATTTTTAAAGAAATAATAATGAATGTACTTTAAAACAAAATGTACAAAACTATAATAAAACTTAAAAAAGAAATAGTAGTTTTTTTTGACAATCATAAATGAATTTGAAAAAGTAATACTAATCTATAAGTTAAGTGCTTAAGTATCAATACATTTAATTTAATTATATACACAATAGAAGATTTTAATATTCCATAACCATGTTTTTCTTTACTAATTGCTTTCATAATTTTTCTTCTACTCGCATAAATTGAACAATTAATACTATTTATTTTTATGTTTGCTTTGTTTAAATATTAACTTAATCGTAGCAAAAGAAATGATAAATTTAAGAAAGCACAGTGGGTCACCATTATAAGCATTAGCATTATATAGAAAAAGTAGGGTCAATATGTAAAATGTAAGTTATTATTAATTAAATAGTATCAATGCAGCAATTATATTTGACTAATTGATTATTATTTACATATCTATTAAATAAAAACAGACCATTAAATTATTTGTATTATACATATGTATGGTATCAATTTTATCTTATTTATTTTCAACTATAAATACATGAGTAGATTGAAACCTAAAGAAATAAGTTACATCTAAAATTAATGATCTGCAAAACCAACCTGATAAATAAGTTTTCGAACAAAAGAATTAGTTTTCTCTGCTATAATGACTTCAGTACATTTTTCATTCTCTATCAGTTCTTTTACTTTTTCACTGTAAATAAACAAAATATTGAATAGGATGGATAAACAAAAGCTTAATTATTGATTAGCATTGGTTATAATTTAAAACATACAATTTAAAAAAAAAATACATAGATATTTACCAAGCCGATTCTATATCTGCTTTATGATTGTCGGGTATAAGTATTAGATCAGAGACTTTTGATGGAGTCTGAGTCTGTGAACAACTTTGCTTATATCGATTAAGCAATTCTTCACGTAAAACCTGTTCATCGGGTCCAGTAAGAAAAGGAATTCCTAGTATGGTTTCAAAATTATAACTGTTACTCGTACGGTTGAAACGTTACAAAACTCACCATGTTTAAACAGTTTGTTAAAATCAAAATTGTGATTGCTCAAAAATTCCATGCTGGAAGACTGGCAGAGGAATCGGCAATCTGGGGCGTATCGACTCATAGGTTTGGGGAACGTATAGAAATTATAGGCCCTGTAGGTGAACCTGCCGGAAGAAAACATTGCCGATAACAATAAGCATGTAATATTTCATGAGTCAGTGATCGCACTTTTTTCGGTCCGCATCGTACTTCACCGCGCACAAACCGAACTGAACCATCAAAAAGTCCATACAGTTGTTCCGGAGTTTCTGGTAGTACTGGGCGGCCGTGTCGAACACGCTGACCATCGTGCCATTGTGGAGACCAGTGAACTCGCCGTCGATCGCGATGAAGGTGCACTCGTCCACGGCCCTCTCGATCTCCGGCAACAGCTGATAGAAATCTAACCAACAGAAAACGCCGGTCGATTAGCGTGCACACTTGGCGAATGATACACCCGGATGACCACTCACTATCGTTGACCACTTCCATCGCGGGCAACGGTCGGACGGGACACGGCGGCGACTGCGCCTCCTGAGCGGACGGCACTGAACCCGAAGACTGAATGCACGGCTGAACAAAGGGCGGAAGCCGCGGTGGACGGTGACGAAGGACTCGGGGTGGCACGAGGCAGCACGAATGACGGGTTACGATTGACGGCGCGACACCGACACTTTATCACTAAGCGAGTTGTGATCGCGGCGCAACGGTTACCACACACGCAGACGAGTCGCACGAAGACGGATTGGCTCGGGGGCCACGATTTAAGATGTACAATAGATCTGTACCAGTGCTCATGCTCGTACGTAGAACACGTCTGCGGCGCTAGGGGTGTGCACAAAAACAACGGCCGTTATCACCGCGACGGAATCAGTGTGACCATTACTGTCCGGCCGTGTAATCTCGTCGTCCGCAATACGAATAAAGTCACCCGAATCGTCGATTGTCTCCGCCGACGACGTGATGCCTACTCAATAAATATCCCTTGTTGCACAGCGTCCTCGTTGTCCAGGACCAGGACCAGGCGCGGCTTCAGAGACTTACAAAGGGGGGGGGGGCCATTTTTTTCAGCCATCGCTAAATTTCATAGACCTATAAACTAGTTTATAGGTCTATGCTAAATTTCAAAGGGGACTTAGAGGGGACTAGAGTTAGAGAATATTCTAACCTGGAACCTGTAAGTGATTACTGATAATAGTTGTTTCTCCAAATGAATACAGAGTCCGACTACGTTCCTATATTATGATACACACCTCATATTAATGTTATATAGTTTTTTTAGGCCGCCAAATAAAATTGTTAGCTAGGTAGGTAATTAAAATCAGGATTTAACAGTTCACAATGACAAATATGTGAAAAATAAAATGTTTGAAAAAAATCTGGGGGGGCATGGCCCCAGTGCCCCCCCCCTTGGAGCCGCGCCTGACCAGGACGACCAGAAGCGCAGGTGAACGGATGTTGGGATTGGCGTCGGTGTGGTACCGGTGGCGGAGCCCTGTCATAGGGCGAAATGAGGAAATGCCCCGGGGCCGTAATTTGAGTACTCGAGGTCTGTGTGCAAATCAAAACGGGGGGGGGGGCTTATCATTAAACATTATTCAGCGTTGAAACCCAAAAATATAGTATGAGGCCTGGGGCTTGTGCACAATGCACGCTCTGCACACCCAGTTTCTATGGCACTGGCAGTATGCCGGGGCGGCAGAGCTATGAACATTTCTGAGACTAAACTTCCTAAAAACAACTGACAATGTTGACGTACTTTAAAATAAATTTCTAAATTGTACGTGGTGATTCCGGTTACAATCGGTATTCAAATAATTTACGCCACATGCAATATGTTTTTGTTATAATAGTAAAATGATTTTTCTTATTACTTTACATATCTATTGTTTATCTGTCGATTATTTTCATTTATCGTTTGATAATAAGTGATCACAATTATTATTTATTATTATTCAATATTTATATTTTAATTTTTACATATTATACACATATTTATATATGTTTGTTAAATACTAATAAAAGAAAAGAATGTAATTTAAAAAAAAAAAAATTGTTCATTTTATATGGGGAATAATTTGGGGCCAGGGGGACCCCACTCCTTTGTTGCCCCGAGGCCTCCACTCCTCTAAATCTGGCCCTGGCATTAAGTATTGATGTACACGCGTCTAGGAGTGAACACTATCGAATCCCAAATGGGGGCAGTATCTAACAAGTGTGGGCTAACTAAGAGTAAAAATCAGATAATTTCCAATTTTATTCCGTTAGATTCGGTTCAACATAGATCTTGCAGTCACAACACACTTTTAAAAAAATAAACTACTAGGAAAAATTATAATCCTTCTACCATGATTCTACAACACTACAATCATGGGCTGGGAAGAGGGGGAATTGGGAAGCCGAGCTCATTAGACCGTTTGTCCGTTATCACCAAAGTGTCTCGTATTGTTATTCCATGGTCTTGTATACTTCGTGTTGCTTAGCAACCGGATTATCTATACTTCTATTGTTGATCCTTTTCCTCTATGGCTTAAATTCACCCAAACCACGTCACCTCGACTCGTTTCGATTTTCAAATTTTTATCGTTAAAAGTTGAAACAGAACTCCAGCTCTTGATTGAATGTCCGGACGTTTCAACATCTACCTATAAATATTTCCAATGGATACAGATAAAATGGAATCACTGCAAGATGACGCCGTAAAGAAATGTCAGCTTGAAGGTATTATCGTTCAATAAATTGGTTAAAAATACGTTTGGAAGACAATGGTTAAGTATAATTTATTGTCTATCTATAAAATTAACATCTGAATTTGAACAATTTCATTCTAAATAATATAACAAAATATCAACTAATATTTTTTCATCGTCCGTGGTATGTGCTAGACACTATTTTATAGCTACAGCGTACTTTCCAACGTCCTTATTGAAATATTTATAAAGAGTTTATATTTTGTTAGCACTGCGACAACAAATATTTTCTTACTAGCATCTATAACGTTACCAACTATATTTTAGAGAATTAAGTGATTTGGGGCATAATGATCTCTTAAACAAAATTTTTAAAATTGTTGGTAAATTATTATTAGTATTTTTCCGTGCTGGTTTAATTTTTATATTATATAACATATGATGTACATTTATGTTGGTTGGAAAAAATTCAATGACCTGTTATGAATTAAAAGTATTTATTCCTATATTATTCGATAGACAGAGACCGCGAACAATTCAAAATTATCATTAAAATCACTAAAATAAAAGAAAACAATGTTATGTAACCATTTAAGATGGTTTTGGGTAGGTATCTATTTTCTATTTAATGTATGAATTTCTTATTATAATTTAATAATTCAATTGTTATTATTATTATTATTTAGTTATGTATGCGTATTTTATAATAAATAAAATAATTTAAAAAATTGAAATCATAAAAATTGAAAATTATAAGTACTATATAAATAAGTTATTTAATATATTAATGGAAAACATTAATTTTACTTTCAGCCATCAAACAGTCTCTGAAAAAGAGTGATATGTGGAATCGTTCAATTTGTATGGTGGAATTGGAAGCTGCAGTGGTGAAATTGTTGATAGATAAACATATAATAAATGAAACGATTGAAAAGCCTCAGCAACCTGAAATAGTTGAATTGATTAACCAGCTTATATTTGAGTACATGGATCATATGGGATATAGTTTGACCAAAAATGTATTCATAAAAGGTTTGTGACTTCAGACTTGTGTATCCATAAGGGAGCATTAAGCATTACGCCAGCATACCAAGGAAAGATGTGTTCAAGAAATTTAAATCAGGGGGGAGCAAATCTCAAATCTTTTAATTTTATTTATTATTATTAAAATGTTTTAGCACACTGGGTGCTATTACGAGTACAGATTATAGTTAAAGTGGATGGTACTTAATTTTAGAGAGAGATTATAATATAATATATAAATGATAAATTTACAAATATTCGATTATAATGGTAAACGTGGTTGAACGTAAAACAGTTTTGATTAGATTAAAATAAAATTAATGAGGATAGGTTTGAGGAAAAGATAAGATTATGTATATAGGTATGATAAGACGGTGTGCGATAGTATTTTGGAGAGATAATGCCTGTTGCTATTAGTGTGTTTAAAGCGGCCCTTACACGGTCCATATTACTGACAGTATTTGAGCATATTGACAGTACAGTCCTCAGACAGTCAGTATTTAGTTACCGTCAATACTTAGTATTAATTTGTGTTTGATTGCGTTGGTCTCCGCTTGATAAATATTTTTGTTTTCTTTTACAAAATAATTATAGTTGGATATAAATGAATAGCAAAAATCATGTATAACAATTATATTAGCCTTATCCATTCAAAATAATAAACGAGTTTCAAGAAAACGGAAACGATGGGTAAAACAATGGATTTCCAAACGAAGACAGTACACTCATCTAAATGTTATAAAAGGAGTGCAACTTTCATTACTATGCATTCTTATACGTATTCTTTACTACGCACATCTCATAATTTCGGCAACTGTTTATATTGAGCAACACAATTATCTCGGGATTCACTATAGTACACGTATTTTGACTTACTGTATTTTGACGAACTGTCAGTATCTACATCACACGGGCAGTATAATTATCAGTAAATAAATTCTATAGACTCGATATCCGATTTTTCCATACTGACAGTACATCACTACTCACATTACACGATAAATAATACTGTCAGTATCAAATATAATGTCAGTAATATTGATCGTGTGAGGACCGCTTAAGACTGAGGTAAGAAGGGAAATAAATGGGCCAATTAAAAAGCTTAAATTAGATATGAGTTTTGAAAAGTTATTTGATATTTGTTCTGTGATTTTATTTTGGTTGTTGGTGGCTTCTGTATATGATTTGGTTCTAGCTCCGGGTTGAGAGTTAGGGTTAAAAGCTTCGTGATTACAATAGTATTTTGTGTGTCCGTAGCTTTGGCAATTATGGCCACGTCTTTTTTTGATTGGTTTTTCGATTTTTACTTTTGTGTTGAGAACAGATGTAATATCATGGATATCGCTGTTGTTTTCTTAATAACGGATATCCACAAAGAATAATGGTGGGCAGTTGTTTTTGTTTTTGGCATTATAAATATTCTTAGCTGAATATCCTAGTTCATCAAGAGCAGAGGTAATATCGGTGTGTAGGGTAGAATTATGTAAATTTTTAATGACGACTTTGTATGTGCGATGGCTTGGGGAGGTAAATGAATGGAAACTAGCGTTTGTTTCTTGTAAATGATCTATTATTGCATTGTAAGTTCGGTAATCAGTGGGTTGTACAATGAGGTATGATGGAGTTGACTAACAAGTGAAACCATTGGGTCCGATTATATTTTTTAGGACGGTGTTAAATGCTGAGAAGTTGGATATGTTTTTGGTGTGGATAGGAGGAGCCTCGAGTTTAACGTTTTGAACTTTGTGATGTGAACTGTCTGGATCTTCCATAGTACTAGTTGAGGGTGTGGCGATGAGTACATTATCTTTATCGGTGTTTAATACGACATAACGGTTCGTAGTGACAAAAACTATTATCTCAAATCTGATATCAGCATCATATCGATCAAAATTCGAATTAACGCGCGAAAAAATAAAAAGTTAACGTACATGGACAGCATTGAAAACATGCCATCTACATAAGTTACGCAAGGTTCATAGATTTTCGTAAAATTAGACAAGATCCTCTCACTACTCATCATTATGAACAGTGGCGGGTTCAATTCATTTTTGGACCGGAAGTTATTGAAAATCTTTCTCAGTAATCAACAAATTCTTTGACAAAATATATATTTGTATTTTATATGATGGAAATAAAATATAAATATTTATTAAAAATTCCAGAAATTTATCTTGATAGTTGAAAGAATTAATTTTATTAAAAAGAATAAAATAATATAGAGGGAATCTATGAAAAACGTTAACGTAAGATAGAAGTGGGGATGTAGTTACTATCTGGCGCACTCTGACATGGCGAAGGAAAGGGTTAAAAGTGATGAAAAATTTGCTGACATAATACATGAATGCTCCCTATTCTATAATATACATATACCATGAATATCTTATCTTTAATTATATTTTTGATAATTTTTTAAAGAATCAGGAACAGAATTAAAAAATAATGAATACAGAAAAAAAATTACTTCAATATTAGATCTAGAAGACAATAATGAAACTTTGCGTCGGTAAGTATTACCTAACTAAATTTTCATTTATAAATTTAACAAATTCACATGTTCAACACGTAATTCCAATTTTATTTGTTTCAGACCTCTCCTTCAATTGTTAATATCTATGTTTAAAAACAAAAATGAAAATAAAGAAGCAACTTAGACGATTTTCTTGAGTTTTGCATGATTATAAACCAAACCTTAATGTTTTACTAATTGTTACCTTTTACCATTTAATCTAAACCCACTTTAATACTAAAACATGTAGTTCAATAAAGTATAAAATAAGAGATGGATGGGGGGGGATGAAAAAAGTTATAGAAGCCCCAGTGTATAGGAGGCTCGAAGAAGTTTTGACTGTACCAAAACTTGTCATATTCATAAACATGGAAAAATGTAAAATTAATAAATAATACATTATAATAAGTAGATATAGTGCATTAAAATACTAATAACGATACATACGAGTAGATTCAGTTAAAACTTAAATTAAATTAACAAAGGTAAATTATTATAATTATAATAGTTTTTAATAAGATATAGATTAGTCTCTCATCAATATTTTTGAACTTCTTGAAGTTTTGATTAAAAATTCTACATAATTATATTTTTGGAGTTTCATGGAACTATTTATGGTTGTTGAATCACTAATGGTTTTATAGCACTATCAAAGAAAACATTATGAATTATTAGCTGTAAATGCATCGTACTAAATGGTATATGGTTCTGAAGGAACATTTAAGAGATTATTAGTTTTAATAATTAATTTTTATGAGTTGCAACAACTAGATGTCCTTGTTTTATACAGGGTTTTTTTTAGCGTAAACATTTTGATTAGAAAATATGGTTACCTTTGATAATCAAGCGTTTTTAAATGAAATATGTTTAAAATATTAAGTCTTAAGCGTAAAAATTTTATTAATGTTGAATATCTAGTTCCAGCTTAGTGATTAACTGGGTATACAACATTTTTCATTGATTATCTAAAACATTTTGTACATTTTTATAGTTTTATGTACTAAAATATTATTAGTAAAAACGTATTATAATTATTCCATAAGAAAATGATACATATTCAGTGGTCACCGCTTAATAGACTCACAGTTATTTGACTCATTCGTCTATTGGTGTCAAACAAACCAGTCCCTATTTGCATGTACACACAGAAAAATATTCGTTTATTACTCACAACTAATTCAATCAAAATGACGAAAAGAGAAAGTTGCTACTGATAGTGAAGAAGATGAAAACGAAGTTGATGAGAAAAACAAACATTATCAAAATAGATATTATCTATCCATACATCACTTTAGGTTCTGCGCCGAAGGATTCAAAATAGAAACAATTCTGACGTATTTAAGTAACATAAAGCCCTCGAGGATATGTTTAAAAAAATTACACATGATGGAAAAGGGAAAAAATTAAAAAAGGGTTTAGTATAAAAAAATAAACTAAAAAATACCCTAAAAAACTTTAAAAAACACAATTTTTAATAAATTTCTGTAGGTGCAATTTATTAAATATTGTAATTATAACTTAAAACTTATAAAAATCACATCATAATAAAAATGTATCTTATAAAAAAAATATTTAAATACAAGAAAAAAAAAACGTATTTTGTCTTCTCACACATCGTCTGTTTTAACGTACATTTTTTTTGAATTATTAATTAATAATTTATAATTATATATAGTTGAAATGTGTTTTAGTTTTTTTTACTTGTTTATTATCTTTGTTGCACTGAACATGATGCTTAATATTTTTGAACCAAAAACTTCTACGGTTATCTGCGAGGAGTCGTTTTGTATACTGTGAAACTTCGTTCGACGTCACAAGTCATTGGGGGTAAACTCAGAATAAAATGCAATTTGCATACGAATCCGTTCCCTAGTGATTACCTACACGTGTTTGATGTTGAAACGGTCGGCCACGAATTTCCAGTTTTTCGACAACGGTTTCGCGCGCCTCGACGCCCCGGCCGCCCGGCTGTTGACGGCCTGCACCAGGTTGCCGAACTGCAGCCGGGCCATCATGTGCCTGGTGGTCACCCACCGGACGAACCGCGGGTGGTAGCATTCGGCCGGGTCGCCGTCCAGCCGGCAGTGGGCCTCTGCCTCGGCCCGGGTGAGCAGCACGCAGTTCCACGGGGACCAGACCTCGTGCCGGCGCCACCGGACCAGCCGCAGCCCGTTCAGCTGGCCGCGGTCACTGATGGCCGACCTCTCCTTCCACACGACGGACACCAGCCGGTACACCTCGGTGGGCTGCATCAGGAAGCACTCGGACCCGTACGCGGCCACCTGCATCTCGTCGCGGCGCAGCGCCTTGAGCATGCGCCGGTACGGGGCCATGTCGATGCGCTTGTGGCCCACCTGTTCGGTCCACTCGCAGTTGGCGCACACGTTGGTCCGGTTCACGCGGCTCTCCAGCGAGAAGTCCGTGGCCGCGAGATTACGCTTGCACCGGATGCACGTGTACACGTTCAGCATGCGCTTCTCGCTGGGGCGGTAGTACGCGTCCACCTCCGGGTTCACGTCCGGCTGCCGGATGAAGTGCCGGAACAGTTGCTCGACCCGTGACCGCACGCCGCGCACGTTCCCCGCGCCCGCCCGCATCGTCGTCAGGTTCGTCTCCATGGCCACCGCGGCCAGCAGGTCGTCCTTGTACTTGTAGTCGGACGCGGTCACGGTCGCGCGCAACCGGTCCAGCACCGCGGCCCGTCGCTCCGACGCGCTCGGTCCCTCGGCCGCGGTCGCCTGCAGCTCTGCGTAGATGTCCCGTAGCACGCGCGCCTTCTGGTTACCCACCGTGTCCACGGTCAGCAGCTTGCCCGCCCGCGTCTTGAACATCCTCGGCTTGGACGTCTTGTTCAGGAACGTCAAGTCGTCGTGCTTGTTCAACTCGTACTTGAGCTCCGACCGCTGTTTCTCCATCTCCAACAGGAACTTGATCTCGTTCTTCAGCAAGTTCATCTGCGCGGCCGTGCGAGCGTGTTCCGCCTCGATCCCTTTGATCCGCTGCCGTTCCCGCTTCCACCACTTGCCGATCATCGTGTACAGCGAGCAGAAATGCTGTTGCTTGGACTCCAATGCCGTGACCGCCGCCGCCGCCACCTCGGAGCTCTGTCCCGTCGCCGTCCGCGGTGGCTGAGGCGATGTCGTCGAAGCGGTCGTCTCTTCGGCCGCCAGATCACGAGGCGACCGCAACGACGGCTGCCGGTTGCGCGCCCCCATTCTTCTGAACGCCCGTTGCACGGTGACCACGGCCGCCAGTAACGCGCTATCGTCCGGCCACCGCGTCTGGTAACGGCGGTACGGACGGGCCCGCAGCCGCGGGCAGTCGTAGTCGTCGAGGTCGGCGCCGCGCGTCTGTGTGGCTGCGCCGCGGGCCGCACGCGCGCCCGTGCCCTTGTCCACGCACGTCTGCGTCCGGCCGTCCGCTTGCGCCGTGCCCGCGTACGCCTTCGGCCTGAAGTCCGTCTGCGTGGCCGCGTGATGGTACGCCCTGCCGGCCGCGGTGTCCCGGTAACCGCCCAGCCACTGTTTGCGGCCGGCACAGCGCTCGATCTCCACCACCAGCGCGCGACGGTGCCCGCCGGCCACGTTGACCGTGATGACGTCCACCGCCGGCAAGTAGTACGCCGCGGCGCCCGACAACCGTCGTCGCGTGATGCCCTCGCCGCGCACGCGCAGCTCGAACGTGCCCAGCGACGTGGCGCCCAGCTCTTTTAACGTCTGCCCGTCCCGCAACGCGCGCCCGTCCCGTTCGACGGTCATCTTGCTCGGGTCGTCCACGTTCAGCGACCTGCGCAGCTCCGACCTCATCGTTCCCACGTCCGTCATCAGGTGGAACGCCTGCGTCAGCGTCTCGCCGTCCGCGTCCGTGCGGAACTTGACCGTCACCATTTCCTCACCGCCACCGCCGCGGCCATCATTCTCCGCGTCCAGACTGCGCGACATTCCGCTCGACCGCGTTATGAATGTTATTATTATTGCTGATCACGTAACTATTCGTAGACAGCCGTGAGATCCAGCACAGTCGTCTTCCCGACGGAACAAACGAAATTATATAATTCGTACCGCCGACAGAGGTTAATGATCGAGAAATTTTTTCGCGGGCGATCCGCCTTACGCCACCGCGGGATACCTGGCTACTGCTGCAAACGCTAGGTACCGAGGATTCCACCAGCGACGGTGAATTATTGATCACACTTGCACATCTACGTAGGTACGCTCTGCCATGGCGACCCGTGGTGTTTGCATCAGTTGTCGCTCGGATGAAATGTTGTATACCAGGGGTGGCTACGTGCCAAAAATCACCATTTATTTATTTTCCTACTTTCTTCGAGCGTGCCATTAAATACTATAGGAAACATTTACGTTTATATAATATTTATTATTAAAGTAATAATACGAAAAAACGTAATAATTAGTAACATTCAATCAAGCTTTTAATAAGTTACATCCGCGTCACTGCATTCGTCTGCAATTGGGTTTGAGATTTTATGAAATTATTTTCTGAAAACAGCAAGGAACGCAGTGGCTCGCAAGAACAAGTCGAAGAAAAAATAGACAAAACTGCTAACGCAACTGCATTACGTCACGTTACGTTTAGTATATTATCTACATTAACAACGAATCTAAAATTTGATTTTTGTGAAAAGTAATAACGTTGTAATGCTGCAATTTATTAAACTAAAGAGAAAAATATAGTATAAATATTTTAATTTTTCGTGGGCCGCGGATTTGTCATCCCTGTTACACGAATATCCAAATTACAGTGCTTTAACAATTGGTACAAGAAACTATTTAAACGTTTTTCGCAGTGGTGTGTTTACAGGGTAGGCTGACTAAGACGCTAGGGGTCTACTCGATTTTCATTTGGTCGAGTAATTTTTTTTCAAGGTAAATTCATCGAAATACATCGGATGTCGTAGGTCAAGGCGGTAAGTGTGTATCGTGAAAATGACATCAGTTAAAAATCCACTCAGGTTTGCTTGACAAGACGAGTTTATCCAAACATTTTGTGCTGAACTCGCCACCAATATTTCAATCGACCCACGTATATTATTCCAGAGCGTTAACGTCATGCGCGAAGTATGCAAAGGGCCATGGGGGTGATAGTCTCCAGAGAAATTTTTGTGGCCGCCTCGCGGTGTTTACTTTCAAATAAAACGTTTATCTGAAATTATAATTTTAAATTTTTTCGTTATCTTATAATAATTATAAAATGAATGCAGAAAAATATAGGCATCTAAGTTTGATCTAATAATTTAATTCTTATTGTTTTATATTTTCGTGTTGTAAAATAAAACGCAGATTAAGAACGAATCAAATATTAATCGTTTTTTCTAGAAAATGTTCTCTTTTCCTTCAATTCAATTTGAGCATAAAGAGTTGTTGGAATAATTTCTTCTAGTCTAATATAGCTCCTACAGATAATTATGCCAAACTACGCCCAGAGCTGACGAAAACATTTAAGGGCCCCGGAGCTGATCGGTTCCAGGTCCCCGTACACTTGTTTGGCCAAAATATATACACTGCTTGTACATACTTTAGTACAATAATATTATTCAAATTTGCATATTACGGCGAATGAGATATTACAATAATTTTGTATAAAAGGCTGAGACGACCGGCCATCTTGGAGGTACTGGCCTTGGAGCTCGAGTTCTCACTGCTCCAGCTTCTTATCGGCCATGGTGAACGTCTATTATACGCCAGATTGGTTGGGAAACGGTAACCGTTTTGATAATTTATAAGCTGTTTGACAATAGATTTGAATATTATTTGAAAACGAAAGCGTTATTGATTTCCAGAAATTGAGTGCTTTAACGCATAACAGAGGATTTTCTTCTAGCTCGTAAGTGTTCGACCACGTTTCTACTATCTACGTTGTTCAATTACGACGAGAGCCTGTCCTGAAAAAAATTAACCCGTAGTAATGAGTAGCGAAAGATTGTGTCTGCAACTTACTGACCGTAAGGAAATTGGTGAAATGGGCGTGCGGAAGCATAGCCCCTTCACGTCTGTTCGGACGTCTAAAATGTTCACCTTTAACAAGGGTTTCAGCTGATCGCATGATAGGGTTAACATATTATTTTATGGGTCTCTAATGAACGGTCAATAAAAGTTATGACTTAGTGTAGATACTATACATAGTGTAAAATATTAAGTGTACAATTTAATTTTAGTAAATATCGAAGAAAAAATATTCTTTATTATTTTATTGATTTTGATGGTAAAAAATATCTTTACCGCAAACCTAAACTATATGTTAAACTAAACCATACACCCAAGGGGCCATAGCCATAGTTTAACATAAAATTTAGATGGTCGTATTATAAATAATTGAGTACTGGCATAGGGTAAGCTAAAAGCGTAATCTAATTTCATGTATTCAGACATAAATTTGTTTTGAATCACGATTTAATAATTCAACGTAAATGTTTGAATATTTGTGTTAAAACATTTCATTTTTTTTATTTTTTATTAATGAATAATGCAAGTAAAAAATGTAAATAAACTTTTATCAAACATCTCTCATCATGATAGTTATATATTGAAGCAACATTTAATCGTATACTTCATTATATAATTTTTTTAATTGATTTTAAGTTTGATGTTTCATACGAATATGAAAACAAGAGTAAATTATATCTTTTAGTTTATATCATTATTACTTCGTTCATCATGATTTCGTTATTGATGTCACAAATAGTCGCATTAGATTATTTTATGTAGATATATTTCGACAAATAATAACAAAAATTAATAATTCCAGCATTTTATACATTTAAAAAGGATCAATTAGAGGAATATAAAAATAAAACAAAAAACTTTATAAAAAATTTATACATTTTTTCTTCTTGCAATAACAAAAAAACACAATAAAAGTTTTTTATTCTTACAAAACTTATAAGTCTTTTTTTTTCTTTTACCAATGCCACACATTTATTGTTCTTTTAAACTAGTCATTGGGAATTAATAAGTGTGTTTGGTTTATAACTAAGGCACTGATTTACATTACATATTATTAATATTATTACTATATTTTACCTTTGGATTAATCCAGTCAGTTTAAAAATAAATAATAATAATAACATTAAAAATTTATTATACAAGTCATTTGTTTTATAAACTAGGCACTTAATAAAAATATAATTAATTTAATTTAATAATTGTTCAATCAGTCGATAAGTCTCAAGCTTGCCATAACTTTGCCCTTCCATAATGGTAACACTTGATTGTCGTCCGTGATTTCTTCTTGGATGCCAGTTGATGGGGATTCATCAAATTCAGTGGTAAAAAAATATCTGCAAATAATATACATTATAAAAAATACACAATAACCAAAACATAAAACAATATGTAACTTTATCACGCAAGCGAATACTAATGAAGTATTAATGAAACTGTACAAATTATTACCTGTAATGTCCTTTCTTTGGCATACATTCAATGAATTGTTTCAATGTGATTGGATGTCCATTGATTTTCTTTCTAAATGGAAATTCTTCATCATAAAAATTGTAAACAACAGTGGTAGTGGTAGGTGGAGTTGTGTTAATATTAGATGTTGATGGTGCCGCTAATTCTTCTGCAGGAAGTCCACGGCCAGATGATGAAGAAGAAGTTCTATAATTTAACATCAGTATAATAATCATAATGTATACAATTAGCAATAAACATAAAATTAGTCAATGCATAGCACTTTTATGATTTTAAAAGACTAATTTTCAATAATGTTTAAAGTTCATCTATATTGAAGGTAGGAACTGCAAACGAAAGATAAAGAACCAAGAGATAGATGTAATTGGGAACAATATTAGGACAGCTGTTAACTGATATGCATTAGTGAAGGAGATTGAAACATGATGGAAATGAAGGATAACATGAATGTTATAATTCTGCATAGATAGTTGAAACTTCTAACAGTTGGAAACAAAAACAAAAAAGGAAGTTTACCTCTGTTTGTGATTCTTTTTCGCAACCTGGTCGTTAAGTCTGCGACCAGCTTCAATTAACTGATTGTCAGTATTGGGGAAAGGTGGTGGTGGCATATTGGGGTCAGCAACAAATGGCTGCTTAGGCATGTGATTTGTCCAGGAGCCACTACTTCCACAATCTACAAAAATAAAAAAATAAAAATAATAATATAACTTGTAGGTATAACTTATGTGAAAAAAAGCAAATTTAACTTACCAAGGGAAGAGGCTTTTACAGCTGTACTATTAGTGGATGCTGTACACCAGCTGAAAGCTGGACCGGGGTCAGCAAGTGCATCGCCAGCGCACATAGGGCTTTCTTGGAGCCATACCATACATCGATTAGTAGACCGGCTTCATTAAGAACAAAGCACATTAATTATTTTATTATAAAAGTAAATTTATAAGACATAATATGTTCAGTACATATAAAGTGAAACTGTACATACAATATTTATGTATAAGGAAAATAAAATAAACTTACTCTTCTCTCATCTTGTTGACATTAGTCGGCAATTGTGATTGACCTGATACAACACTGATTCCACTATCAGTCATTGTACGTCGACTGCCCCATGTGTGACGTCCTAAACCTGTAAATTACATAAAACAAATCAGTCTATGTTAGTTTATTATGTTATGATCTTTTTCATACTCGACACTCGAAGTTCTGCATTTGGAACAACATTTTGATAGTCTGGTATTGACCGACTCTTAGGCATATGGCGACCAGGTTCAGAACTATCTGCTGTGAAATCTGTATAATTACCACTATCATAACCAGATGCTCGATTATCCTAATATCAATGTGTAAAGGTATGGTTAAATATTATTTCATTTTTTGATCAAATGCAAGACAAACATACTTTATCTCTGCGTTTGCACAAATTAGGATTAGCTGCTGCCAGATAACTACTGGCAAATTGTTGAACAGGTCGGTTGACTTTGCCTGACCCTTGTCGTCTATGTAACGAGTGTTCAGGTGACTTAGGAGGTGATTTAAAGTATTTTTGTACATGTTGATCTAAACCCACAATAAATTAAAAATCAGAAAAACATTACATATTTTAGATAAAAAAGAAGGAAGAATAATAAGTAGGGCTCGGATTGTAAAGCATAATAAATAATAAAAAAAAGCACAAAAATGTTTTAAAATAGCAAAAAAAAAAAGCATAACTAAAAATTAAAATGAATCAGTTATAATTTTATAAGACTGAATAAAAAAATAAAAAAATTACTATAAATTAAAAAAAAATAATTATCTACCATGTATTTGGCAAGATTTTCAGAAGTGAATCTGACTTTATAGTCAGACAAGATATTTTTATACATAGAAAACAAACGCTTTACATCCACCAAAGTGATCGGTGCATACTTTGTGCAAGAGGTTTCGTTTAAATCAAACCCATGATAATGAAATTCGATTGATGAAACGCCATACAGTATATTATTAATGTCCAGTAATTGTTTCCAGCCTTTGTTTTTCATTAGAACACAATTAAGTTTCACGTTTCTTATTAATAAAATAAACATTTTTTTTTTTTTTATAACTATAGCATAACAAACTTTGTATAAAAATTCCACAGTTAGAATAACTGAAAAAAAGCAAAAAAAAAAGCATTTACACAAAAAAAGCAAAAATAAATTCGTTTATTTGGAATCAGATTAACGTGAAACGAATTTATGTATAAAAATTAGATTTTTATCTTAAATAATATAAAAAGAAACATTTGCTTTAAAATCCGAGCCCTAATAATAAGGTATGTAAAGTGTTAAGTTTCAGAATTTAATAAAATACACAAAATACATCATTTTTTTTTTTTTTTTATTAATACAATTCTTTATAGTTAGTATATTTCTTAATTATTACATGTTATGTTAAAATATTGTTCAATTAACGCACCTAATATTTCATCATCACTACCATCAGGTAGTTTTAACGATGCCCGAAACATTTCATCTAACATTTTGGGATCGTCGATTTTGCCAGATTCACTATCGAATTTGAGCTAAAGAAACAAAATTTATTTTATATCATTAAAATATGGCTTTACTATGGGAATTTTAATTTCTTACAAACCTCTGAAAGAGTTTTGATCAATTTAGTATCTCTTTTCTCCTCTACATCACGTTCTTGTTTTATTTTTTCTAATTTTTCAGTCAGTATAGATGCAAACTTCTTTGGCTCCATTGCTGGTTTCTAAAAACACAAAATAAGTGTAAAAAAAAAAAAAAAT
The DNA here is from genome assembly GCA_034509805.1 of Sipha maydis. Lineage (NCBI taxonomy): Eukaryota > Metazoa > Arthropoda > Insecta > Hemiptera > Aphididae > Sipha > Sipha maydis. The sequence continues at coordinate 104,399 of JASXSY010001563.1, forward strand.
CTTTGAAATTTAAAACATTACTTACATTGCATTGAGGTTCTCTCATCGTTCGGGGAATAATGGTAGTGCTCAATGAACCCTCAACATTTCTACGAGCATACTTCTGTACTTCTTTCATTTCTAGTTGAGCAGTTTTTTTAGCTATAATTTTTGGATCACGAATCTCAGCCAGTTGCCTATTGAATAAATTATAAATAATTATTTTGTTCTCATTCAAATATTATACTTACTTAAATATCTGATGAATAATAGGAGCAATACAACAAACAAAAAACTAAATAAGCTTACCTTCTTAAACAATCAGTAGATACGGATGCTTCACTCAGACTAGCTAGATCACTATCTTGGGCTGAGTTTGGGTTGTAAGATACGTGCGTAGCTCTAGGTTTTGTACCCCACCAAGATTGGTGATAAGGAGTACTAGGATTTGGGTTGTAGATGCCCATTTTTGAAGTCTTTGCTCTACAATTGTTTACCAAGCACAAATCAAACAAACAAAAAAAAAAAAAAAACAATGCAAATATAATACAACATGAAAAGAAAATACACTATTATTTAATTATATATTTAAAATTAAAATGCTTAATATATTAAATAACATAAGCATGTGTCTATATTTTTTACTTAAATAATTTATAGAAAAAATATTTTATATGGTTTTTATCATCTAATATTATTGAACAAATTAAGTAAAAAAAAAATCTAATGATTACACTATAAGCAATTTTTAATTCACATGCAACAATGATAATAATTTAAAATTTTACCTTTGAAGAAAATCTCCTTTTTCCAGATGAGACCGTTGTTTTTGAGACATTTCCAAAAGTGACTGAGTCAACTTCATAGGAAAGTCTTTGGATTGTTTTAGATCATGATTAGATAATTCAGCATCTTCTTTAAGAGTCATCAAAGTTTGATTGCGATCTGGTGGTGCTTGATACCTAGACGGCACTACTTTTTCTTCTGTGTCTGGTATGTGGTTCACTACTTTACCATCATAAAAGCTAAACATAAATTAATACAACATGAACATCTTATATTTTCAATATATAATACTTGGATAAATGTGCTTACTCAATGCCACAATCTAGAGAACGAATAAAAGTAATGTAGGTATCAGATTGTAGAAATGCTGGATACAAAGTATCATTCAGAAAGTTTTCCACTTGTATCAGGGCTTTGTCAAACAGATTTTTAGGAAGAGGTGTTTTATCAATATTAGATTTTTTAACCCTTTGTATAACGTCCCTACGGGATTCTTCATCTACACCTAAATCTGCTTTTAGGAACAGTTTTCTATTGGAAATCAAAGTTATGTTACATAATATTCATAAGGAAAAATAAAATATTTAAAATAATAAATAATGTTTACTTGTAAATGATTAAACGTAGCTTGTCTGCTTTTTGATCGGTATGACCATAAAGTCCCTGACAAGCTAACCAAAACTCGAGCACCTTGCTGCATTGTTGTCCTTGACCGGATTCTTCTTCTAGCTTTAAATGTTGTCGAAAAAGATTAACTCCTTCAGGATCAGTCAACAAGCTATTTAAGTTTCGGGCCCATAACATGGGTCCCGTGTTTTGGTTTTCATTTGGGGATAATGATCCCCGATCACCACTATCACCGTCTGCTGGTTCGTAATCGTGACGTGCACCACATCCAACTATAAAAACAGTTTTATTATATATAACAATATATAGCTAATTAATACAATAAAACTATTTCATTTTTACCATATTCCTGGATGTTGCACGAATGACATTTGGAACCAGTTGTTCGTTGACCGAATTCGGTTATTGTTTTGTGGCATTTTACACATTTATTTTCTTTGATAATAAATACATTTTATAAATTTTCATTATGATAAATAAATTATTATAATAAAAACTTACCATAATTATGTTTATACTTTTGACTCAAACAGGCGTTGTCATCAGACGATCGCTCAGACTCTTCTCCGGGTAAAACTTTTGGTCTGGCGGAGTCGATTAGTATATTATTATTCATCATAACCATGGGTATGGAGCTATTGGTGTCACGCTCCTTGCTACTTCTGTTACATGCATTTCGAAATAGCTCTGAAATATAAAAAATAGTTAATTACAGCAATATAATTTTATTATGTTATTATTATTATTGTTAAATATGGGTGAATGAAAATAATATGGCCGCTTGGAGTTTAGCCGTTGAGTATTGATCGGTTTCACGATACCCTCATATACAAATTCAATTGATGGCTTTAGGATATGTTATATCAAAACAAAATAAAAAAACTATTTTGATGAATGTTTCCCCTCAAGAATAAAGAAATGTTTACTAAACCAGTATTATGGTAGTATGAACCCATACTGTTTGAGTACTAATTGCTGACTAATATCAGCTATAACAAACCAGCTGAACACAAGATATGGGGAAAATATGAAAGTAAAACTATCCTAAACAATACATACCACAATCCATTTTTTTGTATAGGTAGTTTTTTATATTACTAAGATGAAAATATTAATAATGCTAAAAATATGATATGGGTACGCACAACACAACCGGACTCAAGTAGTTGTCGATCGATGAAGCGGTAGTACATAACGCAGAAGCAACGCATACGTTACAGCTACCGCTGTATAAAATCCACCCGGATAATCGATAGCGAATGCAGTTCCGATTGGAGAATAAAGAACAATAAGTCATAAAAATATGATATGTGCCAGAAGTGGGGTCCCTTTTATTGCACAATAGGATTTTGGAAATTATGATTTTTTGGATCAATTCATGTGTCTATCAACATCTAATAAGTGGCAGCAGGCCAGGTATATATATTTTTTACATCATATTATTGAGATATATATTTTTATTTTTGACAGGATCTTCTTAACAATCTATGGAGTTACTCCAAACAATAAGATATTATATTGGTATTTTATAGCGAACAGCTGAAATAATACACCATATATTTAAAAAGGAATTGCTATATTTGAACATAAATATTTACAGCATACTATGTTTAATTTTAATACAATGACAATAGTTATTGTTACTTGAATTAATATATATTAAATGAGTTAAACAATAATTGATTTATTTTGTTTTCATAAACTTGCACTTGTTTTATACAGTTAATTTTGTATGAATTAAATATTTTATTTACAATTTTAAAAATTAAATTAATAAATGTATACTAAATTCATAACTCATATTTGAGAATTAAAAATAAATAAATATTTTTAACATTGAAGTAACTTAAAATACTGTCATTCATAAAATTATATCAATGTAATAATAATAATTAACTATAGTTTTTTAAACTATGTATTAATAAAACTTAGGAATTTAAATAAAATATTCAAGCGTCTGACGAATATACAAATCATTAAACGATAATAATAATATACAAAAGTTTATAAGATAAATATAAAAATTAAAAAAAAAACTCATCTGCATCTATACTCAAGTACAACTATAATTTTGAAACAATTAAAATAAATTTCAGTTATACAGTTATTTCTATATATGTATATAACAGTGAAAAGTATGTTATTAATATATTGTAAAAATATTATTTTTAACGAAAAACAAAATGTGTTCCATGCTAAAGCAATAACAGTCAATATAATATATACCTAGCGGTTTAAGATATAATATTGAAATGAGAAAAAAATGGAAACGTCAATTATTATTGTGTGCAGAAAACATTAGTAAGTACTAAGTATTTATTTTATTTTTGTAGTTTCAATAAGAGATAAAAATATTTTTACCTCAATTTAATAATAATAATACGTTCAAAAGAAATACGGAGGTATAGGGTTCTATAAATCGTGCAACAGCGGCGGCCGTCTCTCTCAAATCACTCAAACAAAACACTGTAATATTTTCTTTGAATATTAACTAGTAAATACCACATTATTATTTTTTTCTCCAGAAATGTAATGAAAAAATAATAAAACCCGAACAACTCGCCAAAGAGTAAGTAAAGAGTAATAAGTATTAATTTTAAAAAATATTTTTCTCCGCAGTTATGTACAAGCACACACGCTATGGCAATACAAGAGCCGGTATATACGATTGATATATCATTGTACGATTCATTTATCGTAAGATAAACATCGGTTCGCGTGTAGCGACTGTAGTACTATAGAATAGTAACGTCTACAGATAGAAAAAATGTGCACACACAGGACGGCAGCCGTTGACATTGCGCTCAATGATAAGTATTAATGATAAGTTCTCTACACACATACGTTCGCACGTACACTTAACGAAACGTACGACGGATCTCTCATTCTCTGTCCGTCCGAACCTCACCACTGTGCGCGAAAAACCGTCGTAACTGGAGAGAAAGAGAGAAAACCCAACTAGAAAATTAGAAAACAATTATTTCTAGTTGGCCGATTTTCGAGAAGGAGAATTAATTGAAAAAAAAAATATAATGTGCGTTTTAATTTTTCTTTTGCGCATTCCTCTACGAAGGTTTCCTTTCTCTAGCACAGCTTCGAAGAACCCGACGAACGACGGACGGCGTGGCGTGTCATGTAAAAAAGCAGCCGCCGCGCGGTGTGTCTTCGTCGTCGTCGTCGTCGTCGTTGTAGTCATATACCATAGTCATAGTCATCGTTGCGTCGATATACGCGCGTCGGACAAGATTTACAATTCATTCTACCATGAAGCGTAACCGCCGGAGGGCACTCGGCCACATGTAATTATTGCACCGGTTGCCTTATACCGCCGCCGCCTTCTCCTCCTCCTCCTCCTCCTCTCGTCCGACCATCGAACACGGCCCCCGCGCCGTCGCCACCGACTACCCTCCGGCGGAGAACCGGTCGGCTTCTTTGACGCCGGCTTCAACGCCGCCGCCGCTTCGTGTTCATTACAAAATTACACTCTCCCTTCACCCCGATTTTCGCTCGTCGTCGTCTTCGTAGTAGTATATAGTAGTAGTCGTCGCCGCCATAAGGTTATAATGTATTTTCCTCTCTCTCGCTCGCCGGTCCGACGCGGTTTTTTCCCTTTATTATTATTATTACTTTATTTTTTTTTTTTTATATTAATTTATTACAAGCAGGTGTGTTTTCTGTTTGATTCTTAAAACTTTATGTATAAATTTTTTTTTTTCAAGTCGAATTTGTCCAGCTATTAACTCTCCTTCTGTGCATCTGTATGTGTGTGTGTGTGTGAGGTGGAGGCCGCCGATAAATAATATACGCTCACACGACGTATACACTATACGCACAAACATATAGATATATTAAATTATTATTCGAAACAGTATTACTTCTACACGACGACGACGCGTTAATATACTTTAGAGAACGCCGACGAAATGAAAATCGTGTAAACGCCAACCAGATTTACACATGCACACGCTGAATGTTACACACACACACACACACACACGCACCATATATATCGTGTATTATAAATACTATATTGTACGTCGGTGACTTTTTGTGGAAACGAAAATCATAATAAATCTGAAACGAATCGAATGGTTTCTTTTTTCTTCCTAGGGTACTAACATTATTTTCGATCGAAACCGTTAACCATAGGTCATTAGCGAGTTGTTTGGACTGTTGTATAAATAAATAAAAACAACATCAAAGGGGCTGAGTAAATGGATTCTTGTCCAATAGTTTTTTTTTTTTTTTTTTTAACCAGAATCAAATTAGCAGCGATTCGAAAGTTAAAAACAAATATAACCGACCAGAATGAGATATAACATTTCGTTCGGATTACGTACGTAAGTATACGTACATATTATATTGAAAATTCTATAAACTCGCTTGAGATGATAGTCCGAGTTGAACGTAACAAATTAAGATGCTGACCACTCGACCCTATACCATTCTTTTTTTAAGAACGAAGTACTTGATTAAATTAAAGAACACATACAAAAAGAAAAAAATATCGGTATCTTCTACTTTTTACAAAAGGGATTGACATTTTCCAAAGGTTTATATTTATTGTTTATTTTTATATGTATACAATCATTCACTCATACCATACTGTTTCAAAAGAAAATACAATACGTAACAATAATGTTTTCAAAATGCATTATATCACATTATATCGAACATAATAATATATGATAGTAAGTATTTGCAATAATAATAATAATAATAATAATAATAATAATAATAATAATAATAATACAATTTTCGTTTTCCTATATTTAAATAGATCATATAATCTGAACATACTACAAGGAATTAAATAGTTTTATGTGGACGTTATTATTTTATACAAGTGAAAGATATTTGCACTTACACAATTGTATTATATACTTTACGTATCCAACTATATAATAATATTAAATTATTACAAATTATTAAAACAGAATCATGAAATTATTTTAGTTAAAACAAAAAAAACAAATTAACAACAACTTTAGAATTCGAACCATATTCCAAGCTTAGTATAATCCCATCCAGATACCTTATTCAGTGATACTCGACCCAATAAAATACGTAAGGATTTGTATGAAACTAGGAAAATTTAATTTCATATAGATCTAATACATTTTATATCTATTATCCGATTATACACAATGAAATTGCTTTATGTGTGGTATTATATTATACTTTTTTTCTTATCGAGTATGAAATATAATTTCATCGATGGTGAAAAAAATACATAAGCGACAAAGTATCTACTCGTGTGATGTCCATGTACTGGAAAATGCACTTCTATTCAATCCCCCAGCCAATGTTCCTGCAATCGGCACTGAAGAAAGATGAAGAAAAAAGCAAAGTCGGAGCAAAGCGAATATTGCATTGAAAACCGCAATAGGCTGCAAACGAAATCGAATCATTCGGTTTGAATCTCGCGTATGCTTTCGGAAATTTAATTTTTCCCTTCGCCTACTCGACTCCGATCTTACAATAAAATTGTTCTACTTTTTTTTTAATGCGTATTTCACTCCAAAAAGTATGTGGGATTGTACATTTTGATTTATTTATTTATTTTTTCATCTTATTTGCACAGTTTTATAATACCAATAAGCACAGTCTGTTGGCCACGAGGCATTCTTTTATATTATATACAATAAGTTATTGGAGTTTTTCCCTTTTGAACCTGCCCTAAAACGTACATACAAAGTTATATGGTTTTAAAGTAATGTTTTGAAAATGAATAAATATTTATATAATTTATATTCATGCATATACTCATAATATTTTAGATAATACTAAATACAATACAATTTAGATATAATAGTAAACTGCATTGTAATTGCATACAAGTAATACGAGGAATATTTTATACTTATACTAAAATTATTCTTACATAGTTGTTAAAAACTAATTATATTAAAGAAGTTTTAAGTAATCTTTTAAAGACATCTAAAATCAGTTGTATGCGTTTGATGAAAATAAATTTATAAAATGAAAATGCTACTTAATAAGCACAGAAATTAATAAATTATTTAATTGTTCAAATTCCAATATTTTTAAAAAATAATTATAAACAACTTTAAATTATTTGCAAGCACAATGTATAATACTGTATAAGAATTGATACATTTTAATATCTATCAACAAAGCGTGAAAAATTTAGACTTATCTCGTTAAATTATTCTGAATAAAGAAGTTAAAAAAATATGTATGGTATCTAATAAATTAAATTGCAAGATTTTATCACATGAAGTCTATATTAAAAAATAAATACTTTGATTTAAGTCAACGAATAATATTTAAAAAAAAGTGTAATACTTTAATGTTACAGCTCATTTTTAAGAAAAACTGACATTGTTTATTTCCATTAAAAATAAATGATGTAGAATAGTATATACTGTATAAATGAGTTCAACGTTCGATGTTGTAACACCATTGACGAAGTGTCTAAATTGGGAAGAGCTTCCTCCCAATAACTCAAAACGTATCATCAGTCATCAACAGATCCGGTGACAAGACCGGTAGTATTCATTGTATACGTCCGATCATAGTACTAACGAAATATAATTTCGATCTTCTTATTTCCATTACTCAACTACAGATGTACATAATACACGATTATATATATAAATGTAAGTCACAATCCCATCTGCGTAAGAATGTGTGTGTGTCTGCTGTGTTGTCTTTTTGTTCTCGAAGGCCAGGTCAAGATACACCAGCGCAATTACAAATGTGTCACTGACAAGATAGAGGGCAATCCCAGAAAGACCTATAGAGGCGTATAAATGGTGGGGCAAAGGAAAAATACCACGGTATAGATTGTATTCCGACTTCTTCGGTTCGATTAGTCGTCCAAGATAATGGCGGTACAGACACAAAGCTCACTTTGTCGGTGAAAGAGACTGTCTGCAACGTGAGGGCACTTGAGCGGTTTTTTTATTTTTATTTTTTTACAGAAATGGCCGGATCTGATTAGAAGAGAAAAATATAGAAAATAAATCGTATATATATATATATTTTTTTACTGCATTCTCGTATGTGTGTGTTTGCTTGCTGGTGTATAAGTGAGACCATGTATTTATATAGCGAAGAGACTACTTAATCGAGCCCCGAGACGGGATGCCAATGACACAAACAACGTACTAGCGGAAGAAGACTGTTCCTCCGCAGGGTACAGTCTATCCTATCCCACTCAATATCTGAACAGAATGGATTGGTACTTAAAACTCAAACTCGTTTCGAAAAAGAATGTGTGAGAAAATAAGGCAAAAAAACAGCCAAATAAAAATGATTAACCATCAGTTGTTGAAAGAGCATTACGAAAATACGATTATTTAGGTAAAATAATATTTACGATTTATATACAGGGTATTTCAACATGATTTGACAAAATACAATAATTATTGTTCCATTCAGTATATTTTTTATATAAATTTAAGTATTTTTATTTATATGAAATTAAAAAAAATACATTTTATATGTAAAAATATATCAAAGTAACCATTTTATAAATGTTAAGCATCAATAGTCTTTTATAGGTTAATATATTGGTTTTCTGGGATCAAATGTTAAAATGTTAAAACTATCATAAACTTAAAAAATCGCAAAAATCAAAGAATTATAAACACCGGATATTTTCAAAAATCAGGTAAATAGTTCTTTTAACTATTTCTACAGCGGTAAAATAAAAATATTAATTTTTAATTTCAAGTAAAAAATGAAAAAAATAACTACTATAATTATTAATATAACAAAATATTAACAAACTATTTAAAAAAAAAAAAAAAATGAATAAGTAGAACAAAAGTTATTTAATTTGTCAAATCATATTGAATCATTGTATAAAATAATAATGATATTTTTATATATTATATTTTATTATGATTAAATGAATTTAATACATATATGTTATGAACAGATTATACAAATTTCTACGTTATAATTTAGAAATTTGTAAGATAGTATATCGGTGGGTATTTTTAAAGTATTCAAATGATTCAATAGAAGATAGAGATTTGTAATAAAGTGAATAAAGCGCGACATGATATAGATATTACTTGAAGTATAGTTGTAATATTTATAATGTAAAGGACAGAAGAATAATTTGTTTACAATTTTAAGTCTCTTGAATATTAATTTTGATCATATTTATTTATTATTATTTTTTTTTTTAATGTAATTCAATTTTAATATAATTTATACTTTTAGCGAGATTTTAATCATATATTTTTTCAACTAAATAATTTGATAATTAAAAAAATGAAAAGTCTTTTAATATTTAAAAACTTTATTGCTAGCAACTACATGATAGTTTTACCTTAACAAATCGATCGTGCAATCATTATACATGCATAATGATATAAACCCTCTAATTCAGCTTATCGATTATTATTTATTAAACTCAATTTTTTTTATATATTTGTATTTATACATATACATATTAATAAAAAAAAAAATACAATACATAAGATTTATTTGTTTTAATAACATCTGAACCGTTTGAAATTTCGTAATCTATAATATTTTAAATAAGTTAATAAAAAATAATAAAAATATATAAAATAAAACTAAAATGGAATTTAAATAGTGAATACAATTATTTAAAAAAATAATTTTAGAATATAGTCAACCATTTATTTGTCTATGATATAATAGAGCAGAAATGCCATCAAGTATTATAATCGCATATCCAAATTTACAATATTTTCGGCTAATAAATATTAAGTATTCGGGTTTTAATTTTATATGCCTTAGAAAGTCTGAAAATGTAATAAATAATTTATTGAAATAGAAGTTCCAATTAGAAACTATAGTATAATTAGTTATTTATAAATTAGAAAATATGTTATTACCAATAGTTGTATAGGTATTTTTGCTTTGACTTATTTGATGGATTATTTTTTGTCACAAACAAACAATTGTATTAAATAAGAAATATAAATTGGATAAAATATACCTTCAAAAATTATAAAATTATAAAAGTATAAAAAATATCAATGTTAAATTACTAATCTCGATTTGATTGTTGGTGTTATATTATTCTCAAAATTGAAGAGAGTCATGTTGAGTAACTAACTAGTGACGATCTAACTAACTAATTAACTTGACTCAAATAAAACAAATACTTCAATACGGATATCGACTGGCGATTCAATTTAAAGGAATTAAAAAAATTATAATAAAAGAATAATTTAAAAATTTGAAGTTTTTTTTTAAATAGTAAAACTAACTTACCTAAGCTATTTTTTTCTGATGAAAAAACAAAAAATAAATAAATAGTAGAAAAAAAAATTATTTTTTCGATATTGAGCTATATACTAGGACATTCAGACATATTAGCAGATATTTTACTTTAATAACCAACATTAATTTTTATTACACAATATAAAATTATATAATTTAAGGATTAATATTTTAGTAAAAAGAAAACAAGTTTAGATTAAAAGAACATATGTATTTAATACATAATTGTAAAAATAAAGTTATATAAAATCTTATTAGTTTATATAAATTGTTAAAATTAAATTAATATTTAGATTTAAATAATAATAAAAAAAATACAACTGTACAACCGCAAAAGAAATACAATTTAAAACGAAAAATGTATTTAAATGTCCGGAAAAAATTAATTAAAAATTATAATACATACCACGAAAAACACGTAGTGTGATAGAGCATAATTTATAAACTTCTAACATTGTCATAATGCGTAAACAAAACAAACACAGCAAAATCGTATTTATTTAATATCCACGAAGGGAGGGAAAAACCGTGTCGTCGACATGAGCGGGCGAGACAGAATGCTGAAAGTCATCGGTAAGGACTGCGACAAAGGGTCTTTTTCTTTCGCACTTTAAGTTCTCTCCACCCCCGGCGCAGCTATGTCATGACTGAAATTGATGCTCCTCAGACTCCATGCACAAAAGCTGAAGAGTTGTTTTACGAATCAGAAAACAACGATATTAAATAATATAAAGCCTTGGCGTGTCCTAGATTAAATATTACACAAAAGGATCAAAAAGGACTTGCCATCCTTTGACAGCCACACTGTATACTAGGAAGAACTGCAGAAACGCGTCGTGTTAAAGATTAATAAAAACTCGAAAACGAAAACGCGACAGAGTTTAATGAAAACGAAATGTCAACTCCGGAGGTGTAAAGAGGAAAAAAGAAGCATAGGAGTCAAAGGGAGTTCGAATGTCAAAGGGACTTGTTTTTGTGTTTGAAGATTCATTTTATTTTTTAACGCTGTATACCTACATATAATAAATTATATAAATGAAAATAACTTCATTGTTTGAATCAAAATTGAAATTTGACAAATGTCAAATTTTTAGTAATATACAGAATATGATAAAAACCATTACACGAGTTTCGTATTATGTACTAAACTTTTTTTCTTTACATACCAAGTATTTATTCTCAAACATTTAGGTCATAATAGTATAATATAGTTATAATTTCAGACTTGGTCATACATTTTTTTTTTTTGAACTTAGATACATTTTAGACACATCACAAAGGTGGAACTTCAACAATTAGAAATAATATGTATGTATACTACTTAGTCTAGCAGAAAAGTGCTCAGACTAATTTTCTTATTATATTTAATCACGCGAAATTATAAATGCATTTAACAACAATTATTCAATTTCAAACAATGTATATATACTTATAATTGTGATCCAGTTAATAAGCATACGTAGAAAATGTAATCCATATAAATTTAGAAATTCTTTAATAAGATTCTAATTGATTGAATTAGAAGATTAACAACAAATATAAAATTACGAAAAAATCAAACTATATTTTTTGATCTAATATTGTGTACATGGTACCTGTATTTATTTAAAAATATAGTATTCAAATACCACCTCTTCTGTACATAACTTTGTAACGATTTATTAAACAATATTTTTAGTAAGCTAGGCTTTTACATATTGACCATTCCAAACATTCCTGACATTTAAAATTGTTCGTTGGTTGGACATAATTTCCGATAAAGAATGGACAAATGATATAGGGATGCCGACAAGTATATAGATAGATGGTAATCGGCGTTTAAATTTTTTTTCGCTATGGACAACACGGACAGACCAGTTTTGTCGGTGGCGGCTATTTCTCTTTCATTTAATGTATCTGTGTGTAGTTTTTTCCCCATTTTTCTCTTCTCGCAATAATAATCTGACAAGAATGCGCACCAGGTATTATATGCGTTAGATACGGTCCCACCTAACCTTCCTTCACAAACAACATTTCTATACCCGGGGTTTACTTCGTGTGTTTTCAACTGTGTGTTCTGTCTGGCCGATGGCGACTCTTTCCTTCGGTGACTCTTTGTCGCTTTGGACAGATAATATTATTCTAACTGTACAAACTATCCCTTCCTTCTTGTTTCTTTCAATTTCTTATCCAGCTGATAAAATCTAAGTACTTACATAATATCATTATTTGCATCGAATGATACCTATATGAATTGAAATCAAACTATATATATAATTGTATTGTAAGTAAATAACGATTCATTTAAAATTGTTGATGTTTTCAAAAAATGATAACATAATTATTAATACTCAATATATAGGAATTATCATTTGAAATCTACAATTATAACATTTATAACTATTACCAAATATTAAAATCAAATCGATTTTTTAAATAATATAATACAATTCAACTAAAACTTAGAAAACTTAAAACTTATATTAATTTATTATATTATATTTTTTGTTATAATTTTTTTTTGTATTACTGCTATTATACTATTCTAATTCAACTAAAACTTAGAATAGTATAATAGCAGTAATACATTTCAATCGATTCGTTCGTTTCGACTACCTTATGTAATTACAACATTATATATTTTATCCGTATTTTTTGGTATACTCATGTATAAATACTATACATTACCGATTAATAATAAAATAGTAAATGGTTCATAAAAATATCACTATTACTAAATAATACTCTAAATCATCAAAATATTTAAAAAAAAAATCCTCTCTCATTATTATAAACCTATAAAGTTATAAAAAACAATTATAATTGGCTATTTGACAATAGGTACCTAATAATGACTAATAATTTATTGCATATTGAAATTGGTAATATTTTATAAAAATTGGTTATTTTAAAAAATAATTTTCGTTTATAATGCGAGTATTCAGAAAATGTGAGTTTAAAAACGAACCTTGTAGTTGACCTTAACCTATAAACTGCAGTGCCAATGGTTCAGATCATTGATGATCATAAAATATATGACATATATATATATGCATATCTAATATTAATTTACAGAAGACGATGTTGTGGTCACGTAATGCCATTTTTATAATCAATAAAAAATGTATCACGATGTATAAACTAAGTGAATTAATACTCGGTGCACTGACTCGCCTACGATTGGTACCGTAGACCAAAAATTGCATACATCATAGATTGAAATCAGTTACGAAAACAACAGTATGTAATACGCAGTAAAAAAAATTAATAATTATAATTGAAATACATTGATACGGTTCATAGTAAATGAAACAATGATTCTTTCTTCTTAGCTAAATATAGGATAAATTTGTACAAAAATCTGACGTTGTTTAAAAAATCTAAATGAAAAATAATAAAACACGATTTTATAATTTATGAAATAATATATCGCTCATCTGTAACTAATTTTTTCAAGCCAAAGTAATAAATATTGTAAATATAAGATTATGCATTCAATGACAATTTTATTTACAGATACTTATCATTTATTTGTACAAAAATCTAACATCTAAACTAAATCATGAATAAAACGCTAATATAATAAGCACCAAATACCAATTGAATGTAAAATGTAAAAGACAATCAATTTCTATTGAAAACAAATAAAAAATAACAGGAAAAAATATATTATCTTGGTAATGAAATTCTACATCAAAGGGACCTTTTTGTACACAGTACTACACACAAACTGTTTTAGTAGCCATGAGACATTTCACACGTGGTCAGCGAGTTTTACAAGAATAATATTGTTTTGTTTGCGCCGCCGTTGAAATACCATTTGTCCGGAGGTGGAAAAATATATAAGTAAAAAACTGTGAAAAAAAAAAAAAAAAAACTAGTCACGGTCGGTAATTTGGACATTAGGCGCGGCTCACATTTTAGGCTCGCGGTGTGATACGACGTGTATACGAGCACAGGATACGTTTGTTCTTCGGTAGGGGCCGCTGCTTTAACGTTCTTTTCGCCCCGAAAACTCGTGGGCAGTGATGGCGACGGCCGAATGAACGGTACACACCACACTCACTCTCGCTCACGACGTCGACGGTTGATCGCGCGTCGAAAGACAATACGCCGTTCTCGCTGCCGAGGTGAGCGGTCGGTCTCCATTAGAAAGGGAAAAGAAACAATAGAACGCGGAACAGGTGACATTATTAGCGCATGTACAGCCTATGTAGTAGGTAGCAACAATAAAAGTAAATGTGTATACCTTGCATACGAACCACGAGACGTTGTACATTATCAGGGACTTTGTAAAATTGTACGGTCAAACTTCGATGAAAACCGTTTAGATCTCCGGGGTTGACGATAAGGGAGGGGAGGGGGGTGAGAAGTTGCGCGCGTCCCGGTCCAGCCTCGGGCCGTCCGTCGCGGCTGGTCGTCGTCCTATCGACGGCGGCGCGGAGCTATTTAAAAACGATTTTTAAAAAGGGGTAATTATACGCGCGAACGTGTGGCGCGCAACGACCGACACTGCAAGACGGGGGGGAGGGGGGGCTATGGCGGGCCGATATAGACATGCACTGCAACACGGTCGGCGCAAGCAGTGGCCGAGAAGAGAGGTCGTCGTCGTCGGGTCCTCTGTAATTACGGGATAATGACGACGACGACGACGACGACTGCGCGTTTGGTGTGTATCAGGACTTATTAAAGCGAGAAAGAATCACGTGGACGGGGCGGCGGCCCGCGGGGGGAATACGTGTCGGTCACAGATCAAAGCGATCGCCGCACAATGGCCCAAGGGGAGAGCGGAGGCAGCGGCGGCCGGTAGATCGGAGCGGTCGAGAGAGAGAGAGAGAGAGAGACGGTGTGAGAGAAAGAGAGCGAACGACCGGAGCGCGTACGGCGTATAATGTATATAGAAGTACGTACACGGCCGTCCGAAAGAGTGAGACGACACGACATAAAATCACTGCGTGCAAACGGCCACCAGTAGAGATGCCACATGTTCGAACGGCGCACAACACTCACACATACACACAGTGCATCTCAAATTTTCCGTCTCGGTGGATTGGGGGAAAGAAGAAAGGAGAAGGAAGAAAAAAAAACCGTAAATAAATAAATCGTATGGTCGTAACCAACCGTACGAACATATATATATATATATGTTGAAACACATCGCGTACAGCACATATACCTGCTCGTAATACTATTATTATGGCGTGGGCGTCCGTTGAGGTGAAGGGCGTTGTTTAGGGCACAAACGGTTTCCACCGGTTTTCGCATACACTTTTACACGTTTAAAAATTGTTCGTTCCCGGATTCGTCGTGTTCCTCTCCCAAACCCGAAATAATATTATTACGTATTATCCCCTAATGGGATCCCCAAATTATGCCGCCGATGTCGTTGATTCGGTCACAACTGGCGCGGAGGACACACGTACACGCTTTCAGTGTTTCTTGGACATTTCTTCGACGACTACAACTACGATTACTGATCCTCAGTGGATTTTCCTTGCAGAAGAATGGTATTAAAGCAATGATCGTCTACGACCGACACGAGTAGGGATTGAACGTTCGATAAATGTCCGTATGCAGAGCGAATGTATTAAAAGAAACACACGGATGTACGGGGGGGCTCGCGGTGAGCCAAAAAGATGTACAACAACATGGACAATTGGAAATTCATAATATTTAAAAACATCGTAACTACGCATTGCAATTGATTATAATGCCGAGTTTTATTATTATATTATATTCACTTCCTCGTTCATAAACGCGAGTGCGGTATTCAAAACACGCGTTCGTTTTGAAAACTGGTTCAATTCATTTTAGGTACATCAAAGATTTTAGTTGTAAAAATTTCGTTCTCACCCGAAAATATTGCCCTAAAATATGAATCCAAATTAACAATATACGAACATTTGATGATATAATAAAGAAGTAGTATTAATTGAATACGGATAATTAAAACTCAAATTGTCAATACTATTGTTATACACTATAAGATTTATTCTAAAGCAATATTGTACGAAAAACTTCCGGAAATTAATTAATCTTTCAACTTTTGTCCCAATTTACTAAACTGTTCCTAATAAGAACCTTTGGTAAATAAAGAACAAAATTAATTATTTTACAAAATTTATAATATGAACAGCATCGTAAAAAACGAAACGACATTGCGTATTATTAAATACACTTGTAAGAAATTCTATTTCAATTTAGTATTAAAAAAAAACTGGTAAAATACAAACTATATGAAATCAAAATCCTAATATAATTACTGATAATAGTTTTAATAATTATTATAATACCTTCTTAAATCTTAATATCACCATGTTTACAAAAATTAATTGTAAACACTCAAAATAAAATTTAAAAAACATGCAACTTAGTTGTTGCAAAACTGCCAAATTGTGTATTTGAGGGGAACTTTTCAAATATTAAGCAAAAAACCTTTGAACTAGGGCCAATTTTTTCTTTTATAAAACTGAAACCAATTCAACTTCATTATTTTTCACGAAAAATAAAATTAAATAAAAACGTACAAAACAAGAATGGACAAGGTTTCTAAAGATAAACATAAAACGAAGTATTTTACCTTATTACGTCATATACTCATATCTATCAATTTCTGAACAAAAGTGTATGAAGCCTTTAAAGTTTATCACTTTCTTTTGATGTCGTGAAGGCCAAAGACTTTTAAATCGACCAACACGTAAGCTAGAATAAAAGAGGGGAAATGAAGAGGTTTCTAGACATCACAAAAACAGGTGACTGTACAATAAAATATCGAAAATTCACAAAAAGCAACCACTTAAACTTTTTTAATAAATAACTCGACAAAAGACCTTTGACAACAAAGTTATTAATATTTTTCATACCTTTATTTTTTAGGTTTTACAATGTATAATTAATAATAAAGAAACGTGTGGCTGTGGAAATGCTCAAGAGGAAAAATTTCTTTTGATGTGAAGTAGCCCCAGATCAAAGGCAAAACAAGGTTTGATAAATTTGGAGAGACGATTCTTTTCTCTCTCTTTGAAATCAAATCATGTGACCAATCACGTTTTACACACTGTTGCCTTTCAGGTTTTCAACCTTCTATAGTATCAACACAACAGTTTTGTAGACTACTGCTGTGTTTCTTTTGTACAGTTCAGTTATAATTTTTAACAGGTTTTCCTATAATATGACTATAAATGTTTATTTTTTTTGAGTTTGAGTAACAACTTAATTATTTTTAAGCTTTTTAAACTTCTAAATGTAACTGATATAACAGTTGAAAGAATTAAAATATGTTATATAAAATAAATATCAATTTTTAAAATGTATGTATGAAAATATGTTAAATTAAATGCATATATATATGCATTTAAATTAATATATATATATATATATATATATATATATATATATATATATATATATATATATATATGTATATGTATGCATATATATGCAATTATTATACAAATAAATACCAAATATATGTAATAACCTCGGTAATAACCTTCATAATATCTGCACCGAATATCATAAGGTACATTCAGGACTATTGTTAGTTTTTTACAGAAATAAAATATAACTTTAAGTTTACTATTTATATTTTAACTCATATTTTAATTACTATCAGTATAATATATTTATTATAAAAATCTTCAATTATACCATTTTCAGATTGTTAATCCACTTTAACTAGATAACATGAGATATTACTATAGAAACGAGAATAAATGGTAAATATTAAAGATTAATGATAAGAAAAAAAGTTATGCTTAAGTAAATATTCTATAAGAGATTAAATAAGAGTTATAAATCAGTATACACATAATATTTTCACCTATTTATAATAAATCAACAACAATAAAAAAATTGTCATAAATTAAATTTACAATCCCATATAACCCAAATTTTTTAAGTGGTTGATTAGTTGTTGGTCGGCTAAATCCTTTAACAACATAAATAAAAAATAAAAAACAAATTCTATCAACACCTGATCAAATAAAATTAACTTAAATAATTCAACTGTCTTAAAAATATTTATAAATTAATTTTTAAAAGTACAATTTAAGTAGTTATTTACAAGGCGTATAAACATGACACATTTACTCTTACTTTTTCTAGTACTAAAGATTCTATACAGAATTTTACAATTGTAAATCAGCTCGTAAATCAGTTATTAAATCGTTTTTAAATTTAAACTTAACATTGGGATTAAGGCATAAATACAATAATATTAAATATAATGTACTTAATTTGAATTAGATAGAGTCTAAGTCATTTAAAATCTTGTTAACATATACATATATCAAAAGTATAAATTATTATAATTTTAAATTGTGACTTGATTGTTTATTGTTTAATTTATGCATTTATTCCTAGACTTATCCTAAATTATATACTACTTTTTTTTTTAAAATAAAAAATTTTTTCTATTAGATAGATAACTCGGTAAATAGTTTATTCATATAATATTAAAATATACCTTAACAAAGAGTAAAATTCAACCCTATTAAAACTCAATCAGAAACAGATATATTATAATAAGTACAATTTAAAAGTAGTATTAAATTTCACTTTTTTAAGTTAAAGTTATAACGTATATTCGAGAATTTATTGTTCCAAAAGACCATAAAACAGTACTTAGGTAGATCATTGGCCAATGACCATGAATACATTTATAAAATTAATTTAAAGCACTGATGAACAAAAATAACTAAATATATGACAATTCTCATAGCATAATTACAGTTATAACTATAAAACATACTGAGCCTTTTGAAATAAATAATTACACCTAGAATTATATTTATGATTTAATTTAATATAAAAGTTTTCAAAATAATATACCACTCTATGATTTTAACTTTTAAATGTATCTAATTAATAATATTTAATTGATACTTATTATAAATTTAAATACTTCAATTCCATTGCTTCTGGATATTATTGTTTTAGATACTAAATTAAATTCAATAATTGAGTATCTATTTTCCTCAGTATTTAAAATCAAATACTAATTTTGTATATTTATATTTTAAAATGTTAACTTACAGCTATTTTTATAATGCATTTAACTCAAGGAATAATTTAAATGACTTAATCATATTTAACATTAATGATTTTATAAAAATGTTTAAAAAATAAATTGTAACTAATAGATAACTAAACTATTAATATTAATGATTATTAAATATCTAAATTAAAGTAGTATTTTTATAAATTTACATCACAATATAATATCAACGATAAAATTAAGTTTTTTAAACAGGGGTACCTATCTATATTTAAATTTATTTTGAACGTTTATATAAAGCTAATAAAATATATTGTAAAATATGATATATTGAGATATTTTGGAGACATCCGATGATATTGAAATTATATGATCAATAAATTAGCATCATAAACTAAAATTAAGATAATACTGTTTTGAACTAAGTAAGAATAGGAAACAATAAGAACAAAGTGCTAGTGCCACTTGCAGTAAATTGCCATAGGAAGCTTAAAAGTTATATAACTAACAACATTTCTTTATGAATCACTAGTACCTATATCGTACAAAATACTTTGTGCATTAGATTCTAGTTTGTAAACAGTTTGTAGACTAGTCAACAAACTTAAAGTCAGTAATATTATTTGTAATTTATAAAGATATGTGAAACACAAAGCACTTGTGCAAGATCAAAGACAGTGTATTGTAAAATGTTCCGTTTGACTCTGTCAGGGTAAACAGTCTGATCTACACAATGATAGAATTACTAAATCACCGACAAATTAGTTGAACGGACTTTAAAGTAGCCACATGTTTGTACACACACAAATATATCAACAGGGGGTAAGTTACCTATATTACCGGTACCTATTTAAATCGGATTAATTATCACGGAAGAACAGGTCGCAAAGGGGACCGGCATTTGTATATGATATTCATTGTGAACAAATAGAATAAATACGTTGTGTGATATATATATATATAAAAAGGCTTTGGGGAGACTTCAAAGGGATTTTAATATTATAAACAAGACCAGCGGTGGTGGGGTGGTAACCGGCGGTGGCGGAAGGGTGGCGATGGAAGGGTGTCGAGTTAAACGGCGAGACGCGCACCGCCACATCAAAGCGGAATCCGAAAGCCTTTGACGAACACTCACCTTCTCTATCAAACGGGCCTTTGATGTGCTCTGCGCGTAAACGTTGTTGTGTTTCCTACCGCCGCGGTGGTGCCGCGTAGACGTGTGCCGCAAAGTCGAAAATGACACTGGTACGCCGCGGAACCATCGCGGAACATGGTTCGCGAGGCAGAAGAACTGTGGTTGTTACTGATGCTCGTTACCGGAGTGGTCGGCACCACGGATCAGCAGCAGCACATGATCTATCGTGTTGTCAACGAGCGCGCGTCGCAACGGCGTGTCTCGGACGGATGACGAACACTCGAAACGCGGACACGATAATGATCACGATGCTATTTCGATGGTTTTCGGGTTCGTCGTCGCGTTCGCATGGACAACACGACCCGAGGGGACACGCGCGCGCACTCACCCAACACACAAACACACAGGGGGATGGGGGGGGAGGGAAAGAAAACGGCGACGGACGGGACCGGACGAACGGACGGAATTCCTGATGATCACTGGCCGTGCGCGTATATGTGCGGCGACGGTGCCCCGTGTTATTGAATACGACGATTGTGTCGGTCGGGCTCATTTTTTCCTCTCTCTCTCACTCTTCTTCTCCCCGACCCCCTCTCCCGCCGCCGATCCGGCCCCACCGCCGCGGACGTTCGCAGTCATTCTCTCCTCGTGATTGCGTCCGAACCGCGCGCGGGCCGATGCGTGTGCGTGCGTGCGCCCGTGCGTTCACGCGGTCCCGTGCGTGCGTGCGCGGCATTAGTGCTAACGCGTGTGCGTGTGCGTGTGCGTGTGCGTGCGCGCGTGCACCGTGTGTGCCGCCGTAGCCGCCCGCTCGGCCGTCGACACGGTACGGTCGCCGCCGCCGCCGCCGCCGCCGCCGCCGCGCGCACCGCCACCTGTGGGACAACTGCGCAACGTCCGTCGGCATTCCAAGTACGAGACGACCGTTATCGGTTTGAAAAGGAATAAAAAAAAAATAACGCACGCATACCCTCGAATAACACAATACCGCATTTTTCCCAAACTGGTTTTGTGCGGCGAAAAATTCGGACCGCCGCCGGCGCGCAACGTATTCCTCTCGAATCTACCCCCTATTGTCGTCGTCGTCGTCGTCGTCGCCGACCGTAAGACGTAATAATGAAAATAAGTACCCGTGCAACGTGTACGTGTTCGTTTCGCGGACGGCCGCGGCTATCCTTGGCCAACGATTGTTGTTCGTTATTTATTTTCTTCTCTCGTTCTTGTTTGGATACCGTCGCCGCCGCTTAGGAGATTCCAATCGAATTTCGATAGTCTTTTTTTTTCCTTTTCCTCACGCTCTCTCAACCCCTCTCTCTCTTTCTCTCTCGCCAACTATTTTTATTCTCCCCGCGTGCAATTAAAACCGCGGCGAAAAACGTCGTTAGCAGGTGAGACTACGCAGGCGGCGTTCGTTACACAAGTGCTGCAGACGCGCAGACCATCACGGGCTCGCGCGAATAACGATGTGGGCATTTTAAAAGTTAGCAATGTATCTCTCCCAAAACCCTAACCCTTTTCGACATTCTTTACGTCCTCAAATTATTTCTATTTTATTTCACATTACGGTACGGCATGACCTCATTACAGATAAAATACAAATGAAAATTAAATGCTCTTCGGAAACTGAGCTCTTATTAAAGGGATAATGATGGATCGATATTATCGCATTAGACGGATGACTGGAGAGTTAAGATAGTAATTTAAGAAAGAGTATGGAATGTTCAAGGGTGACAGGATTTTAAGCTAAGATTATTTTCAACGCTCGAATTGTAACCATACAAATGGTTACAATTTATGTAATTTAATTCTATGCAGTTTGCCCCTTGCAGACGGTTGGAAGTCGAACTTCCATTATGGCAGTGTTGAGCTAATGTCATCCTGGAACTGTTATAGAAAAAATTGATTTTTAACATATACCTAATTAGAATATGTTAAATTTGTATCAATAATACTAATTTTCGTGACACTTAGTATTATTGATACAAATTTAATTATAATTTCCGTGACACTTATATTTAAATTTTTGTTTTATGAATTCTATTTATATTTTAAATATTAAAATTCTTTTTCTTCTCCTTTGCCTTTATCCCAACTATTTAGGACCAGCCACCCTTGTCTTAAACCTCCACTCGTCTCGATTTTCTACATCCTTTACGCACACACCAACAGCTTTCATATCATTCTCGTTCGTATACAGTATCTCATTTTTGGTCTTTCTCTTTTACTCCTCTTTTCTCTTCTACATTAATTTTCGTGACCACATTTATTGTTTTTGTTTCCTCTCGTCTCAACACATACCCAAACTATCTCAATCTATTATTTCTCATCTTGTCCACTATCGAAGATACATCAATACTAAAGTTTTGAATATAAAAATTATTAATTTATATGTTCATGTTTTAATTTATAGATAGGTACTTTATTGACTATAAATTTTGGAATTTCCAAACTAAAAAATTAAGTAACAAAAATTCAAATAAAATTGACTTTTTACTGATAATGTATAAAATTAAAATAAGTATTAATATATTATGCCTAAAAAAAATATTACGATTTAAGTATTTGAAGGGCCCAAGAACCTTAGTTAACTTTAAAGCGATAACTGAGTGTGTATATATTATAGAAAAAAAAGGTGGTTAAAATTAAAAAATATGACATTATGTAATTTAGGGATCAAATATTTACTAAATTATAAAATGGTGATGCTAGATTACGTTAGGTTATATATTCTGTACTTATTACTTTATTAATACATAGCATATATTATAACTTTAAGAATAGCAATTGTTGTTCATCTCAGTGACGGATATATCATTATTTTGAGGGGGGAGGGGCGAATATAAAAACCACAGTTAAGTCCATAACCCCATTCCATACTATAAGTTCTAATCATACTCCAAAGGGTATCCGACTGTTAATCGCACAGTTATCATAGTTTATTGAATTATTTTTATCAATAGTTTGGGCAACCCGGTATAAAATAATAAAATGTTCTAAAAAAAAAAGGGTTATTTACTAGACACAAATTACAACCAAGTAGTAACAACATAACAACAAGTAATAATATATACTATTGACAAATATTCCAAGAGAGGGGGGCGATCCCCCCCAATATCCGACCCTGGTTCATCTCAGTTGAATTTATTTTAATGTATGTCGATTCTGACGGGTTTTTAATTTTCAACATTCATATTTAATGACGTGAAAACGTATACAAAATCCGTATATTTAAAGTATTTGAAAAATTCCTACGAAAAATCTGATCAAAAGTTGATGTGACACCCTACTCTAAAACTAAAGTGAATTTATGATTTTTATAGAAGAGCAGCAAGTTGATTATGTTCGATATATTAATTATTATACAACACGAGTATAAAGTTTACAAGTGGGCACTTGGAGTTTTGTTTGAAATTGCACGTTTGATATTGATACACTTGGTGAAATTGAATATCATTAATCGTTGTTTATGTACGAATGTATTTTTCACAAGTAATTATTAATAATTTTTCTTATTTTATACTCATTTCTCGCCCTACATTGATCTAGTTTTATATTAAAACGGATTTGTATTTCATTGATTATTATTATATTTTAAAATGGGTTTTTTTGATTTTTGTAAAACGATTTTAAAATAATTGCTCATTATCAAAATGTATGTATGAAACTGAAATTTTTTGTATACATAATGACATTTTTTTATATTATTATTTGTACCTGTAAATTGCTGTTATTTAAAATGTACCCGTAAATGTTTTCTAGTCTCTATATTGCCCCGAAGCAATGTGAAAAACAGTTCCGGGGCCGTCGTCGGTTCAAAGAAAAAAAAGAAAAAAAAGTCTCTATATTAACAAACATTTTGATAACATTATACTATTATCATAACAGAAAATCATGCTTTACATATTATTCAAATTAGTAGGTGACTTTAAAAATAAAGTCGTATAATATGAATTATTTGGTAAGAAAAATAGATAAGTTTTATGTAAATTAAGGTACATTAATATTTTAAAATTAATTACTCATATAGTAAACGTATGAAGTCTTATATTTTATACAATAATTTCATGAAACATCTATGAAAATTAACTACAAATTCTTACCTAATTATTTGAATATATGAATTTACTAAAGAGATGTTCCTACAGATTTGGTTGGTCTTTATTTTGCGTTAAAAAAAATATGAATATCTAAAATATAAATTAAATGGGAAAGAATTAACACAAGTCAAACGATGTTTCTAAGTTATTGGTATTACTACTCATAACCCATAGGATTTTTTTTTTTTTTTACCAAAATATAGTAACTTAAATATGTACTATGTATATTATATTGTATACTATATTATTTATAACTATTATAAATATTGTTTTTGATAAATTTCATAGTAAATTAGTGCAATTATAAATAATTAATACTTTGATTAGATTAATTTTTATGATAATTGATTTTATATTATTGTGTTAAGGGTATAGAAATACAATTATATATAGTTATGATTAATATTGTATATTTTATTTAATAAATATAGTAAATATTTGTATTTTAAGTTTATTTAAACAACTGAACTTTGAATAAAAATGTCCGATCAAAAATTATTCTTGTTATATGAAGTTATAAATAATCCAATACTTATAAATACCAATTGGTATTATCGTAGAAACAAGATGTTTTCAATGTGTATAATTACTAATTTTGTAACATGCGAATGATAAATTGTACTTCACAGATCAGTGTTTGGTAATAGGTAATTTTGATAAATGTTTAATAATTTGGAAAAATATGTGAAACAATAATTCGAGATCAAGTTAATAATTTAAAACAAATAAAAAAGTTTACCAAGAATGACAAAATCTAGAAAAAAGGAAAACTAGAGTTAGTGATTACGTATTAGGGAATGATATATAAGTATAAAAAGAGAACAAATGTACAGACATTTTTTTTATAATTTATTTGTTATTTTTTTTTCTGATATAAAAAAAATAAAAAAAGAGAAACAATTTTGAAAAAAAAGAAACAATTTTTATTTATGCTAAGGTTAAAAGATGGTATCTTTGGTAATTATGTATAGTAAGTTCCTATAACAAAGATGAAAATAGTTGTGCTTATCAAAATCTGATAAACTGGCGTCAAATTATATTTATTTAAATAAAAATTCAGTATCAATATCTTGAATATTATTTAAAAAAATTTTCTTTATAACTTTTTTGAAAAATAATTATTGCTGTTGAATTATTTGTAATCCTAAAGGTGGTCCTAGTTACTCATAAATAAATTGATAAAAGACATTAAAAACCAAATTAGTGACCAAATTATTATAAAATTTTGGTTGGTAAATTCTAATAGTTCATTTGTAGGGTGCTAGTGTGTGCAAATATATCTCCTGAATTTTTTTCAACACACTTTTTGTGTAAACATAGATAATTTCATAGAATTAATAACTCAGTAAATCTTAATCGTAGAAAACTGAAACTAGTGTCATTGGAACTACTGATTTTTTTTCTCCCGATTTTTAGATATATTAAAGTTCAAATAAGTTAAACTTGGTGAATTAAAGTTAAATTTTTTGATAAAATGAATAAAAGATCCACAGGCTGTTACTATATGTAAATTCCAGATGCAGAAATCTTTGATAATGAAATTATCAATGTTACATGTATGTAGTTGAAAACTAAATATTAAAAACTTTAATCTCAATGTTATGATCGCTCAACAGACATGATTGCCAAATTCTCTGGTGTTCAATTTAGAATAAAAGAACAAGGCAATCATACTGGATGACAGCAATAAAAAAAGTAAAATTTAGATTTAGAGAAATCAAAAAGGTTCTTGAAATATTAGCAAACTGAAAAATACGATGAAGCTACAAGTACTACAGTACTCGAACTTGTATAGCAAATATCCCCAATGAATTTATTACATAACTGTGTGTAATAGAAAATATACTTGAAAATATTCACCAGTTTTTGTGTGAGTTACAATCAAATAAAACCGTATTACAAAATGCAAATAAATTAGGCGCGTACACAAATGAGGGGGGAAGGATTTCAAACCCACTCCGAAAATCAGTATGATTACAAAATATATTTTTATAAAGTTAAAGTTGTTTAAAGATTTTATAAGTATGAAAATGTATAAAATAAAGTCCCTCTCCCAATTTTTTTTTTCTGTACGCGACTAAATTGAAATCTGAAATAATTGAAATAAACCAAAAATGACCTTTTCAATGTAATAAATAAAGAAAATGGAAGTAACTTCGAGAGAAAGATATAAATATTGCATATAAAAACAAAAATTTTTTAAAAAGTAAAAGAAATATTAGAAGTTAATAAAAAATTATGATGATTACTACTTACTAACAGCAGTGGTAAAAACCGGACAATCCTGGTTTACTTAAAACTTTCAATATTGGCTTTGCATCCCATGAAAACATACAAAATAAAGCCTTTTTATTAGTTTCATAATATCTCTTCTAGAGAACGACAGAAATGTACATTTTTCGAAATTTCTACTTTTAATAATATTATACAATAAAAATTAACTATACATACTTTGAAAAAATACTCCAACGTTCTCTAGAAGAGACTTTGAGAACAATTTTCAGAAGTTAAATTATTAACATTTTATCAGCTCAAAACTTAAACTTTTTTCATAACAAAGTTATATTTCTATTCAAAAATTAAATGAACATTTTTTTATCGTTAGATTTTACTAATATGTGCCTCTACGAGTACGACTATGTTGTATCCCCGGCCCCGCGAATATTACTTGCGATAACGACGACCGAACGACCGACCGCGACCGGCGCCAACACATTAACGCGTATCGCTGATTATAGATAGTAAAATTATATTATAATAATAATTAAAATAATTATTATAATAGACATGTCTATTTAATACTCTTGAACTATCAGATTACGAATAAATATATTAAATACGATGTACAATTGTTTAAAAATTATCAATATCGACGATGCAACCTTTTTACTATCGTCTGTTATCGAGTATTTTACATTACATGATCAACATTATAAAATATTAATAATATAATAACAATATATTTTTTGAAAAAATAAATTAAATATTGTTGCTCCTTAAACAAATCAAGATACAACCTAGTATACGTTAATAACGGTTAGCTAGCCTATCTGCCTAGTTACTCGCATACTCCGGCATATATCTTATACGGTCAAATTATGTAAATAATATATCATATGTTATTTTTAAACGCGACGAGAAAAACAATCATACATAGAGTTAAAAAATATATAATCTTTTATTTCATTATCTTATACCTGTGACCAAGATACCTATATTGTATGAATATATTCACTCTCTCTTTTTCTCTGCTTCTTTTCAACCCTATAGTTGGTTTAGCAGTCGAACACGCTCTCTCCACTCTTTTCTGTTATCAGCTAACCTCTTTAAATCCATATAGTTTGACAGTTTTGCATCGGAAGTCATTTGATCGACAAATAAAGTTTTTGTACGTCCTTGATCTCTCTTCCTTTAATTTTTCCTTCTATAATTTTATAAAGTAGTTCGTTTTTGTGTCTCGATATGTGACCAATAATCTTCCATCGTCGTACTCTGATGGTTTTGAGTAACTCTCTGTATTCATATATTTCACTTAGTATTGGTTTGATGTTCTATCCAACTCATTCGCAGAATCCTTCTGCAACACCACATTTCAAAGTTTTCAGTGATTTGTTGTTCTGCTTTATTTAGTACCTAGATTTCGCAGCACTCCATACGTATAATTTAATAAAGTATTTCCTCACCCTAATATTCATACTTTCTTATAATGAAGAGTAGATATTTTCTTTGTTTCTTATATTAATGGACATGTCAGTGTGTATATCGTTAAGTGCCTCTTGTGTGTGTTCTTTTAGTTTAATTATTAATAGTATTGTCACTCACTATATTTGGTTCTTTAACGTTTTATTTTTCCATATTTGGTTGGGTAGGAATGAACGGATATTTCATACTTCGGTAGTTTTACAATATAATCTGTAGTTTTTTCAGTAGTTTTCTTAATATTGTATTTTGATTGTATCATTCTATTTTATTTTTTAATCAGGTTAATGATTTCCGATAAGCCATCGTTATTATTTTCCTCACTATCTGAAGTATTTGCGGGTATTGATATCTTTCCTACGGCCACCTGTTTTTTTTTTCATTGTCTCTTAATGGGCTACTTTAGTTAACCTTGGACTTTCTAAGAGTCCAAAAATATTTTTGTCATGATTATCCATTTTGTTTTTTGGAAAAAATAAGTTAAATATTCCTTTACTTTTTTATAACCTATCACATCCATTGTTCTTGATTTATCTTTTCTGCTGTAATAATCCCTTTCTAATACTACCTGGACCTGGGGCGGATTTAGGTATGCGGTGGCCCCTGGGCGGAATGCATTGTGGGGGCCTCTTACACATAAACAAGAAAATATATTTATTTATTTATTTATTTAATAACCTTTATTATTATATTTCGTAATAGTAACAATTAACTACTTATATAATAATAAATTAAATTAATGTTCAATATTATTTAATTAAATATGTGTAAAAATAAATATCGAGCACGTGTTCAATTCCAAAAATATCGATATCCTTCTGATAAACAAACATTAAATAGACTGTCAAATACCTATAAAAATTAATCCAGAAACATAAATCTGAACTCTTCGAAAGAAAATACCAACTTCTAAATACAAAAGATGTCTCGTTGTGGAAATCTACAAAAAGTTTACTTAACTTAAAAGAACAACTCCCACCACTCACCGGTACTAATTGAGCTCTAGCCTATTCAGACAAAGAGAAAGCTGACTTTTTCGGTGAGTATTTATCCAATATTTTCACACCCCATCTTGATATTCTATCCGAACCTGAGCTCTTAAACTCAATTGACAAATATCTAGACAGCCCCTTCCCAGTGCCTACCAAACCTATCACCCCCAACGAAGTTAAATTTCTAATCCAAAATCTATAAGTCGGCAAAGCTCCAGGTTATGATTTAATAACCAACACAATTCTTAAAAATTACCGGCTAAACTCTGATTCTCATTACTTACATCTTTAATTCCATGTTTAGACTTTCATACTTTCCTTTGATATAGAAATTATCAACAATCATACTCATTCCTAAACCCAATAAACCGAAAAACCTAGTAACTTCATACAAACCAATTAGTTTGTTACCAACTTTGGCCAAGTTATTCGAAAAACTAATTCTCAAGAGAATTAGACCGATAATTCAGTCACTCAATATTATCCCCGACTCTCAGTTTGGTTTTAGGGCTAAACACTCAACCATACATCAAATACATTGGCTAACAGACCTAATTTCATCATCATTTGAAAAAAATCAATACTGTCCTGGCGTATTCCTCGATGTATTGCAGGCATTCGACCGAGTATGGCATAAAGGCCTGCTCTATAAACTAAAACAATTCTTACCAGCTTCATACTTCTTACTAATTAAATCTTATCTTGAAAACCGAACTTTTGTTTGCAGTCAAATTCCTTCTTCTCTTACTATCGTATTCAAGCTGGAGTGCCTCAAGGCAGTGACCTCTCGCCCGACTTATTCAACATATACACTGCCGATATGCCAAACTCAACAAATACAACCATGGCCTCATATGCGGATGACACAGCAATAATTTCTCCAGGTAATGACACAGCGCAATCTTCCACTTTTTTACAAAATCACCTCAACTTAATTAAAAATTGGGCAACCAAATGGCGAATCAAAATAAACCCTGAGAAGTCGGTTCACGTAAATTTCACACTAAAAAAAACTGAATGCCCTCCACTATATTTTCAAGGATCACTTATCCCAAATTCAACTGAAGTCAAGTATCTTGGAATTACCCTTGACAAGAGACTAACCTGAGGTCCTCATTTAAAATCTAAAAGAAAAAAATTAAACAGTCGACTACACCTCCTACGATCAATACTTAAATCCAAATTATACCCACACACAAAAAATATTATATATAAATCTCTCTTAAGACCCATGTGGGCTTATGCTATTCAAATTTGGGGTTGCGCAAAACCCTCGCAAGTCCGCACCATACAACATATATTTCTAATCGATAGCACTTCGACTCGTCATCTCTGCATCCTGGTACATATCCAACGATACACTGCATAACGGTCTAAACATTAAAATAGTCAGCCAGTTAGCTTCATTACACTACTCTAAATTCCACTCGAAATTATCTACACATCCAAACCCAAAAATATCATCACTCTCTTGCAAAACTCTTCCTGGAAACCCTATACGTCGGTTGAAACGAAAATGTTGCAGAGACTTACTCAAAAAAATCTCCAATAAAAAAATTCACGTTAGGTTCTATTAATGGATGGCCTCCCTCCTCATATTAATCATATCTCACCTGTAAATTATCATCATATTTACTTATTGTGCTCCACTAGCATAGATTGTTAATTTTCAAATAAAAAATAAATATTTTTTTTTGTATCCTGTAAATGCCATAAAATTGTGGGGGCCCCTGGGCTGCAGCCCACTCAGCCCTCCCTTAAATTCGGCACTGACCTGTTTAGTAGTGTATTCTAATGTATTTTATAATGTATGTATTTCTACTGATTGATACATACATAAATATATATATTTATACATGTATGTATGTATTACGTATTATTCGAAATCATAACATATTTAATTTCAAAATGTATCTAATGTTTATTTACTTTTAATTAAGTTATTGTCAATTCATTTTATAGCAAATATAATAATACCTTTTGAAAATTTAAAATAATATGAATATATATTCTTATTTAAATTCTGGTTATGGAATAGTAACAAATTTTAGACCGAGTAAACTAAAATAAATCAAATTAAGATTTGAGAATGAATAAGAAGATTATATACAAACACAAAAGATCTAAAATGTATTAATATATAAATTTCCACTAATTAAAAAAAAAAAAATTGATTTATGCTCCTGGAGAGATAAAATACGTATCAGACTCTTGCCATACAACCTTACATAGTTCTACAAACTCTATAAATGTAACATACTATCTTCGACATTTACCAGTGATACTTAATGTCATGCTATAATTAACATTATGTTGAAAACTTCTGTCATAATTCGATGTCACTAATGATTGGGTTAGCTTGAGTAGGATTTGTAGCGACGACCTCGTTCGTTATCAAGTAAAGTAATACAAATGTAATAGGATGAATGAGTAGATGTTGAAAACAGACCTAAATATTGGAGAGAAACGTGGTTATCAAAGTTATATGGAAAACTTGTGTGCGCCCGCTGACAATAGTTATTATGCTTTAGCATATGATTACGAGTTATAGGATAACTATGAAAAAATACAGTACATTAGTCAAATGTAAATTCAAGAAAACACTCATTATTTCATAACATTTAAAAAAAACATACAAATATAAAATAAACAATAGTATTGAGATAAACACAACGAAAAAGGTCATAAATGAAACGTCAGATGGTATAGAATTTATTTAAATTCTTATTGTTGTTCTGTTTTTAGTTCTATCTTTTTAAATCTATCGTAATTTTAGTACTAAAGTATCATAAATTAAGCTTTTTTCATAAATAGTTATTTTTAGATGTTAATAAGATACCACCTGCACAAATAACAAAAAGTATGATACGACCTTTTTCGTCGTTGATCCCAAATATATGAAATTTTACTATAGATAATTTAATAACTATAATTACAATACCAAGTATATAATTTAATATTAGCACTTTGATCTATCACTAAATAGGTACTTACATTTATATACAATTTTATACTCTGTTCAAGTTGGAAAACTTATTTATCATAGTTATTACATTTATTTACACACTAACAAGATATTAACTATAAAAATATTAATATATAAAAATAAAATATAATAACAAATATTTCAAGAATCTATGTGGAATTGTTGTCATCGAATTACTTTTTTAGATATTGTATACATGTATATTACTGTTTTTAATTATAGTTTTTGGACTACCACTAATACTTGTTTTTATGGCAATACAGTTTTCGTTATTTTCATTAGAGCATTTATGTTAATTAATTTCTACAAAAAATAAAAATTAAAAAATAATAATAAATATAATAAATTTATAAAAACAAATATAAAATCTCCACTATAGAAAACAACACAACAAATTATAAATAGATTACTTAATTCTAAAAAGCGTAATTCATTTATACATTTTGCCTAGAACTATTTAATTTGTAAAACTGAAAAAATGTAAAATGTATATGATGTAAGTATTTTTAATTTTTAGATAAAATTATTGTTGGATTAAATTTTTATTTATTAATTAATTTACTATCTAATTGCATGTATTGATATTTAAAAAAAAATTAAACTTAATACTGTACTAACAGTCTTGACTAAGCGTTTTATGATTTTTAAGTAGTACTTATAAGATACATGGAGCAATTATTTTCAAACAAAATTATTTACAATATATATATATATATATATATATATACATATATGTAATGTATACATAGTTATACATAGTCAATACGTACAATATTATCTTAATTTTATTTTCATGTATTATGTAATTATTCTTTATACTGAAATATGGTTTTGTTTACAATGCATATTGCTTTTATTTATTTTTCTATGATTGAATCCTCCTATTTATTTGTTTGGTGTTCCTATGAATGCAAAATTACTATACGAAGTTAAAAGTTATTATAATTATAATTTACGGTAAGGGATTCTATAGAAAATGATTTACAATTTACAACACAAATATGCGTTATAAATTTATAACATAATATTAATACATACATTTTTATATACAATTCAATGCACCTCCTGCCTACTACTCGTAACTTGTAAGTTAATGTAATTATAATGAAAATACTAGTATGATATGTTACTTGATCATTTTTAAATTAAATAATTATTGTTTCATCAGGAAATTGAAAATCTTTTCTAAATGGCCTTCTTCTATTCTTTGGCCTTCTAAAGGGCCGTGTTCTTATGATATGAGGGGGTGGTGATAAATCTATTTCTTCTAAAAATTTAGAACCTCTGTTTGGGGGAGTTAAAAACGACGGCACTTCTGGTCTAGATGATAGTAGAATTGGTTCTGTATTCCGCAAACTATGCTCAACGAATCCAGCGCATTGCGCAGCACAAACATCATCCCGCATCATTTTTTCAACACCAACTTCATTCATTAAGCGACCACAGTCGGTAACTCTTAACGAAGCACAATTGGACTAGTACATTATAAATAACAAATAAATATTTTAAATACTTCCAAAATAAATAAATTAATTAGTGTTAAATAATTACCCCCTCGGGTGTACAGATACAGCTCGTACAAGGTGATGGCAAATGTGATTCGCCAATTGCAACAATATGACCATTGATATTACAACCTCGATGATTGTCTTTCCATAGAGTTAAATCAATTACTGGCAGTACTTGACATGGAAGTCTCGGATTCCTTTAATAATAATTTTTAAAATGTTTAAAAATTTTAAACAAAACTATTAAAATTTTAAGAATTAACTGAAGATATTTTTTTGTATTCAAAATGTGTTTGTATAATTTGATAAATCATTGGTATAATATGGACTGTAATATATAAAAAGATAGACAAACATGAAACATTAATAGTAAAATCAAGAACTGTTCTTGTATCTTGTGATGTAAAAGTGGACAAGATAATGACAAATTATATGAAGTAATAGTTTGGTTAAATTAAACTATCCAAAATTAGCTAAACTGAATATTTTAAAGTACTAAAGGGTAATTAAATAATTATATATACTTACAGATAATCATTTGGTAGATCAAACGCAGATTTCTGAATATCACTATGTACATCCATATTTTCACACAACATTTTAGACAAAGTTGCTTTTCGAATTTCTGCAAGTTGAGCTTCAGAAAATCTAATTAGTGGGTCATCTGTTTCAAACCTATAAAAAAATTAAAATAAAATAAATTTACCAAAAATATAGAATAATATAATTACCAAAAACGATCACATTGTTTTAGATGTCTGAACTGCAGGCCTATAATGCAAGCAAAAGTTGGTCCAACAAGACCACCTTTTACCGGGTATTCACTTAAACCCCCGGGGAATAAGTCGATATCATCTGGGCTGGCGTAAATCGTTTTGAACCTTGCAATAACTTCTGGAGATAACTCCCTTGATAAATCTTCCCAGATATTTGCACGTTGAAGACCACATCTTGCTCTAAATGAATTGTATGAAGGAACACCGTGGTCGCGACCTACGTATTTAATATTTCGTTAATATCAGTTTTATTATTGATATTATTTTAAATATTTCCAAATAGATAATTTATACCTCTTTGGATGTTTAGAGCTGGTAAATCTTGTCCAGAATGTGGTACTTTTACATTTTCAAACAAATGGTTAGAAATTTCACCAGTTACAAATTGATCCAAGTTTTCCATTGGTGTGCTAACTTGACCCCTGACTAGTTCATCAATCATTTGGTCCTGAAGTAGTTATAAATAGCATTGGACTATTAACAAACTTAACTAATAAATACTTTTTTATGAAAGTTGAACTTGCCTTATAAATAACGTCAGGATTGAAAAAGACATCTCTCAATAATAAAGCCGGTTCTATAGGTTGATATGTTGGTGACATTCTAGGAATGTGAGGTCGTAATAAACTATGGCCTATTCGAAAAGCAGCTACAGCAAATTCTGTAAAAGGTCCCGGATGACAATCGGGAGAGTAACCTAAAAATGTACAGACAAGTGTTGAAGTTTACAAATCACTATGTGTATTATATAAAACCTCAATGGTTTCTATTACAGGTAATGTATTTACTTTTGTAATATCCAGTAGAAGAAAGTCTTAAATCGTATTTATCAACAACGTCCCAACCTAAGATACGCGGCAAGAACTCATTGTACACGATATGTTGATAAGCTCCTGTAAAAATTTTTCTCGCGTTCTGGTAC
The DNA here is from genome assembly GCA_034509805.1 of Sipha maydis. Lineage (NCBI taxonomy): Eukaryota > Metazoa > Arthropoda > Insecta > Hemiptera > Aphididae > Sipha > Sipha maydis. The sequence goes on from JASXSY010001563.1 coordinate 140,117, forward strand.
AAAATTTCATCATTCCAATGTGGATTGAGTCTGTGTAAAATTTCGGCGATACGGTTGTGCTCTCTCATAAAAATTGTATGCAATGAAGTCAACCCAATTTGTTCACTTACTCGTCCATCACCTGAAACGTATTACGACAATATGATTGCGAATTTGGAATTATAAACATTTTACAAACCTCCAATAAAACAGTAGCCAGACAACGATTTACATTCTGGATGTATAGGGGATTGGGGTAATAAATCTTTTCTGGCTGGTATCGGGTGTCTTGTGACATTTAATTTACCGATATAATGTGCTCTAAGATCTTTGGCCATACAAGAATCCGACCCGTATACGCTGGAAAGATCCAAATACGCTGAATTTTGATTTGTTGGATCCCTGGGTCCCAAACGTTGTTGACCGGGCAGAGATCTCATAAACGGTAAGCATACTCGACGTCCTGTGTGCACGTCTATTTGCGGATAAAATGGGTCACCAACAGGTACTGGTATCGGCATGCATTCCGGATGAACTGTTATTGGACTATCGCATGATCGGCAATCAGGTATTGATGAAAAATATCCTTAACAAATCGCATTGACGTTTAACGGTTGATTATAATAATAATACAAATTATAAAATTGACAATAAAAAAATATAAACAATTATACAAATAATAACTACCTTTGTGGACAGGTGTAAACGTAATATCGTGGTCTAAAATTTGACCGAATTGCATAAGCATAAGTGTGTAACGACCATGAAGATGACTTATATCGGGATGAGACATAGTACTCACTAATCTGGCAGATGGTAATGGTGTACCAGTTACGGATGTCATTCTTGGTTGGTTTATTCCTGACAATGATAGTCAATATTTAATTCATTATTTCTTAAATTATAATTAATCGTTTTCAATGATTTTTACCGTTTTCGTAAACAGACGGCATCATACGTTCAAAAGTCGTTAACGCTTTACCAAAATTTGGATTTTTCAAATTATTACAATAGCCACTAAATGATCTATAAGGATTGTGAGGGTCACAAGGGTGTGTTTCGACAGGACATTCGCCATCACTGTGATGGATTGGTGGTGGATATAATTCAGTAAATTGTAAATCATCGAAAAAACTCGGTCCTATAGAATTTAAACTAAATAATGGATCACCGCTATCCAAGACTTGACGACGACGACGACGACGGCTAAAAATATTTAAAATATAAATATAATATTATAATATAAAAATATAATATATATACATAATATTTGTCATATAAATACTTTGAGATTTTGTGTAATAACTATTATAATTAAAATTGTTGGTTAAAAATTAAAATTTGAAAACTAACCTTTTTCCTAACGTTTTCAATAATTCTTTGGAAGCATACTCAAATAGAAGTGAATTATTTGCTAATATTAATGCTGATTTACTTGCTTTACTAAACGCAGCAGCTATTCCAAGAGGAGATTTAGGGTCTACTCCCCCTTCTAAAAATAAAATAAAAATATTAATTTTAATTTTAACTTTGGTTATTATGGATTAAAATACTTTTTGACCATAACAAAAATTCAGTTTGTTTTCTTCTGCTAACGTCATCTTCGGCCTTTTTCCACGCTTCTTTCACTAGTATTTCGCTATTAATCCGTTCAACATCTTGTTCCGTTTTATTCGCTGTCATTTCGTCGTCATCGATCACTGAACTTTCTTTCCACTTATAAATATCTAGTTTATAATGTTGGTCACAATTTATAGGATGATTTCTAAATGTAAATAATAACAATTATAATTGGCATAATTGTCTTAATGCTAGAAAAACAACTATTTGGTAAAATTAAAAATACATACGGTAAATTCTAAATTAATTTAACCGATTATTTTAAATACAATATAACAATAAATGATCAATTGTTAGTGATCATAAAACTTGAGAAACTTACAAATAATCATCTCGATCTATAAAAGCTTTTGGTTGTATCATTGTAACGTCTTTGAAGTTGGAACAAATAATTCCGGCTAATGTGGTTTGTCTAATCTCTTGTAATTGACTTTTACTGTATGTAGAAGGAGGAAAATCGTTCTCGTACCACAATCGATCACTATTCTTGGTTAAATATAATTGATTGGCAAGTAGACAAGAAAATGTGGGACCAAATACTGCTCCTTTCAAGGGTGTTTCTAATAAACCTCCAGTTAACAAATCCATATCACTATAAGTTCTGAAAAATGTATCGATAAAATTAAATATCATGATCTAACAACTTTGTATAACATCAGTTTAACTTACTTGTATAAAGTTTTATTAGCTTTATCAACGGCTTGATTTTCTGTTTGAGAAGACCCACTTGAACATAAATTTTTCCATGTCTTATAACTCGGAATTTTAATTTGTCTACCCAAATTCAATAACGCTTCAATACCTATTATATATATATATTATATTATACACATAATAATATTTATTTTTATTGACTATATTAATCGTGAGATCATAACTCACTTCTTTTCGGTAAACTATGAACTTCGGCGTCACCTAAATTGTTTTGATTGTATTTATCGAATATAATCGACGGCAACATTGGCAAAACGGTAGCAAATATGCTTTGCATAGTACCAGGTTGATTGGAACTTGAATAACCTGTGTAGTATCCACGTTTGAGTGGATTTAAATTCCATTCAGTCATCATTGCCTGCCAATATGGAGTTCTCACATCATTTAAAACTGAATTAATTTCGAACTGATTAAAATTGTACTCACGTGTCCTATGACATTGGGAATAAACTCATTATACGTGATGTGTTGAAGTTGAGCAATTGTTATTCGTCTAGCTTCTTCGAAAATCGTATTATTCGACCAATCTGGATTGATATCCCTTAATTCTTCGACTAAACGATTATGCTCCAATATCAGTAAATTATGTATCGTTGTCGAATAATCAGAGTTTTCGTTTGGCGATCTACAATAAAATTAATTTGAAATACATTTTTCTCTTTTTTCTCATCCAGTAATTGAAATACACAAACCTTGTGCAAGGGGTCAGTTTTAGATAACCCAATTCAGATATAGTGACTCTTATGGGAGAGTCTTCACATGAAACATTGTTGTATATTGGTGAAGCGTCTAAAAAGCTAGTAGCAGCGTTTAACAAAACTCCATTGTCTAAATACATTAATAAGAAACACAAATAATATTGTTACATTTTATCGGAATTTAAAAAAAAAATTAAAATTAAAATTGAAATATTTACCTGTCATATTTTCAATAGCTAAATCTAGCCTGAGGAAATCAGCCCACATTCCCGACATCACAGTCAAATGTTTATTTCCAGCTATCGAAGATTTACTCAATAGTTCTGCCACATCAGAAGCCTCAGGCCATTTAGTCGAATGCGATTCATCTTAAAATGTACATATCATAATAATAATTGGTATATGAATACAAATTTGCTATGGAAATAATTTTTTTTTTTATGAATTTATGTAATTACTTTGAACTTTCATGGAAACCTGAAGAAACGGAGAGTTCTTTGCGCCCCAATTCGGTCGGTGAACATTATTGCATCGCCCGTCCACATTTCTATATTTATTCACTGTACATTTCTCGCTAACAAAACTACTTACAGTAGTTACAAAAATACAGGCTACCAACATCAGGAACAACCTAATAAATTAATATTATTTATTTTTTAGAAATCACCGTTTTGATTGTTTTGATTGTATGCGTAAAACCCAGCAAGAATTTACACTATACTCGGTATAAAATTATACTTTCACTACATAATAAATATTTTATTACAGTTACCGGGTTTTAAAAGTAAAATGCAATATTTAAAAACTAGCCAATGATAAACATGTATAAACATATACAACTATAATATCAATATAATAGAATTTCAATTAATCATGAATTACAGCAACATGAAGTGTGTAGTAGTATCGTGCTGTGACGTATTTCGTAGCTGTCATATGATGCGGTTCAACCAAAGCAGTTATTATATAATAATATATTGAAATAATTCAGTTTTTAACTATTCGAACGTATCGTTATATTATTATACAAATAAATACTATACAAAGAAAATCAATTTTTTTTTCATCAATTAATAATCAATTATATTTTATTAAATAAAGCGTTATGTTAAACATGTAATACGAATTAATTAGATATACCTGCCTACACACTTCACGCAAATGAAAGTCTTGTACTTGGAAGTTATTATTTATAAATGAACCATACAAATAGTTTCATTCGTCAATCATATATACAATGTGATAATAATAATAATCGTTTTCAAAATTAGCTCAACAATACTTCAGAAAAAAACATTTTATTATCAACTTTCAAAGAAGTAATTACTCTCTATGAACAAAATGAATAATAAATGTCTAGAATTTTGTTACATTTTATCTTTCTTTTTTTTAATTTGTTTAGTAAAAACTAATCTCGATTTCATTGCTTTGATATCATCAGAGTCATTTTTAATTAAAGATAGATGGAGTAAAATTATCACCGCCTTTGGCATATTCTTTTCGTTTTTACAGTGACAGCACCATTTTTTTGTTTTTCGTGTCTATCTTGAACATAAGCATGAATAGATCAATTTTACGGTCGCCCACATTTTTATAAAAATTATTTCGGGTAAGTTATAAAAATGACTGTAATCAATTTCACGTATAATGTTATTATTAGTTGAACATATAATCTGTTTTAGTTTTCTTCGTAATATAATTTCATATTTGCTTGTGATATGAATTTAAATAAATAAAATCCAAACATTTATTGTAAAAAATGGAATGATAGAAAAATTGTAATTACCAAATAGAAAAATGTAGACTAATTAGCGACAGTTTATTATGTCTTCAGTATGCAGAAATTCTTTCATCCCACATTACTAACATCGCCTAGAAAAATATATGCACAAGCACCTCACCCAAACATTTACATAACGTTTAACGTAACACGTATCATGCGCAGCTGTAGAAAGTTTATATTATTCATATTTCTTAAAGTTACTGACACATTTTGAGAAAAAATATTATCATATACGATAAATTCGTACCCAAAGGTATTATGAATTTAAGATAAATAAAAAAACTCATACTAAATCAGCATGGTGTTAAAAAACAAAATTAAAATTATAAAATAATGAAGTTATATACATTTGATTAATTAATAAGCTATTAGAGATGCAATGGGATTAATTGACTACTTGCATTTTTTACGTATAGTGTTTTGATTAAGAACACTTACTTATGGATTTTTTAAAAATAAACTATAACCATTGATCTTGTATAGTATATTATAACATACAAAATAACTATTATAAAAATCAATGACATTTAGTTTAAATTTATAATCACTACCTAACACATATTATATAGCTATTAGGTAGTAATACGTTAAGTTTGGACGATAATATGTAGTTATTAAATATAAATAAGTCCATAGGAGATAAACACATGTTACGACGTTTAGTTCTTGCAAGTTATAAATTAATACCTACTGTAAAAAAAGTTTTTAATATATTTTATGCTAATAATATAAATATCATTATATTACATTATTACAGTTAAAAAAATCTATTTAATATTTCAAAAGAACTAAAATAATTAATTATTTGTGATATAATTTAATACTAAAAATTATATTAATAAGCTTATTTAATTTTTCAGTATAAATAAGTTAATAAAAATTTCAAAAATATAAACATTTTTGAATTTACAACACTAAAAAAGTTAAAAAGTTAAAAATTAAAATAATAACATATAATTACAAAATTTTTTTTTTTTAATATTGTTTCTCATTTAAATTAACTATGTATACATAGTTATTTGAATATTTATGTGAAGTTCAAAAATATATAACATCAACAGGTGTTTTTTTTTATCTAAAAACTCACTTATTATTTATATTTAAAATTTTATAATTTCAAAATTAAAAATTAAATTTTCTTGTAGATTTACAAAATAAAACACAGTAATTCTAAATCATCATTTAAAAATATTTTTCAGCGCACGTAATCTTCTGTAAATGTATATTTAGTAAATTTTACTATTTCTAACATTTTAGTAGTTTAAATTTTTTTTTACCGAATTATTTTAATATATGTATAACCTATAGATCTATGAAAAATCGAGAAAATAAAATAAAATTATTATTATTATTATCATCGTATGGGGCAGAATAAAATAATACATAAAAAGAAATAGAACACGGTGAACGGTGAGCACAGAATCCGAATCCTTGAATATGTTTATAATCGATCAACAACTTTTAAATTAAAAATAATCTTATTATTTTATTCTTAAGAAATACTTAAATTGTACCTTAACCGTAACACTCTTGGTGTATCCATGATGAGGTATTTCTTCTAGAATAGTTGTTGATTTTGATAAATTTGACAAATCAATATATTTTTTTAAATATAATACAAACGAAAAAATAAAAATTACTAAATCGAATGTAACGAGCGCATTATATGTTCTCCGAATTAACCACCGGTAAACGAACGTTCACAAATCACTAACTAATACTACTATCACTCGTCTCTACAGTTACCGATTCGCAGACGAAGAACGCCCTTGTCCACCAACATATGTCCTCCTACTTTTCACTGTTAAACGTGAATAATACTACTTTCCCTATCGTCTGCTATTGGATAACAAAACGACGTAAAGTGTAAATGGATGAACCGTATTTTTAACGTAGAACGGTATCCATATCAAGATTAGTAATTATTTCAAATAAAATATACAAATATTTATAACATTTTGGAGAACAAAAAACAATTGGTCAAAAATATTACATACTGTGCAACTAAATCGGTGGCAAAATATAATAATATAGTATATTATTTTTTACGTAGAATTTATTTTTGAATAGATATTATAATAATTAATACTATTATTACAAAATTGTTATTCGAAACGATCTAAATTTTTACAGTCTTAAATTAAAAAATAAATTCATGTTTTCTAACGTATTACACGAGTATCATTGTTTTAACGATGGTGGGTAATGTTTATTCTCAAAGTAAAATTTTAGGAAAAAAATATCTTAGACATAAACATTTTGTTTCATAATCAACAACGATGATTTTTTACATCTAATCAATATTTTCGAAAATTATAAAATGTTGAATAATTACGAATTGCATTTATTAATACCTGTAACATTCGATACAAATCCGAATAAGGTTGTTTTCTATTTTGGTCAATATTTTTTTCAAACAATTTATTTAATTTTTATCGACGAATATATTTTATAAAAAAAAAAAACGAGTTGAAAATATTACAAATGTAAAATGTGTTGAATCAGTTAAACAAAATTAAAATTCACTTTGATTAAATTTATTGTAAACATAACTTCATTGTAGAAAATTGCCTGTAAACATTTAATCTTACCTTAAAAAAAAAATATTTAAAATTACCAAAATGTTTTTTTTAGTTCAGATTGCTTTATATACAGCGAAATGTTTATTCAAATATCCGCAAAAGTCACCGTTCATGAATATTCGTTTACACACGTTTTCGCGCTCCGAAAGTTTGCTCGTAAAGCATATAATCAAATGTAGTGCACACAAACACCGTTCGAGAGGGTGTACCGTCGTTATCATTATAACTTTTTAATGCTCACTTAGGTCGCAACAGTCGAGAGTGCATAACACATTTAAGCACCGCATCGCCTCGCGGGGAGGACTGGCCCTTGTCTCGCTTTCATTCTCATCCCCATTCGAACCGATAAAAAGAAAAAAAAAAGGAAATAAAAAATACGCTTTCATCTCGCGTGCCCGTGACTATGCGCGCACGTTCGTCGAAATTATCTCATTGAAACAATTACGCGCAATCAATTAATTAACGCCGCAAATAAATAGTATATATATATGTGTGTGTGTGTATGTGTGCGTGTGTAGTAAAAATACTACATAAAATTACGTGTCGTGCGAATAAATGCGGTATACAAGTATATTATTTTTTTTCGTGCTGGTCTAATAATGTATCGTAAATGAGCTGTTCGCGTACTGGACCGATCAACGAACGCGTATGATAGTAATAAATCCATCAAAAACGAGTCCTGTTAACCGTATACGAGAAAATACCACCGGTGCCTCGATAATAATAATAATAATAATACAGGCGCGCACGGGTGTCAGTAGGTCACGAGCGAATTTGATATGTAAAGGCTAAACCTTTCCAAATACGCACGCTCGTCTAATGGGTCCATAAGCGCGCGCCGCACAACAATAACGTGTAAACAATGTTGTTTTTAGATTTTTAAAATACCTAATAAGTTAGCACCGTACATAGTTACGTAAAGGTTAAAGACCGCGAATGGACCGCCGCCGCCGTCGTCGGTCCAAGGAGCGTTTGGAAAATAAGAATCGTAGGCGACGCTATTGTTCTAATGTCGAGGGGAAGGCGCGACGACAGTCGTCCCGTCAAAATCTCTGCGTCCGTAATATAACGATCACGTTAATCCAATTCGATCTGTTGTTGCGCAATATAAATAGTGTATTAAAAATAATTTTGATTTTCGTGATCACTCTTGACGGACGTCTGGACAGGGACAGGCTATACATACTATGTATGTATGTGTGTGTATGTGCATGTCCATAAAATGATCTTGAACGCACATTTTTAGTGAGTCATGGTCATCGTTTTCGTGTTTAAACGAATACATATGTTAAAAATATTTATTATGTACTACACATTATTATACTACGAGTGTGTTCCTACGATTTTCACTTTGAAATTTCAATATATTCAATAACACGAACAATGGACCACACTACGTTCGCGTGTTTTCGAAAATACGTTTACATTAACACCTCTTACAATTAAGCAGTTTATGGTTTTAATCAAGTTAGAATTTAAAAACGAAATATAATAAAACGAGTTTAGCTTAGAGCAATAAGCTGTTATGACTTATAATCGAAAAATATTCTGTAGATTTAATAGTGTTTATGCTTGTAACACGTGAATATTAAGACATTAAGATTATAATCTGAAATAGGTGTTAATATAAAATAATCGTATATAACATATTAAATAACATGATTCTTGGAAAAGCAAAAAGAAAGAAGACAAGTATAAAATCATTTCATCATACGTATTTCTCACGTACGTCATCTGGAAATAAAAACAAACAAACTCACGTAAATCACGAACACATCATATTACATAAGCATCATAAGTACCAAAATATAATTACATTCAAAATCGTTTGAGTGTTCAAAGACTTACGTATTGTGTTCATTATCATGGAATATTGTATGAACATTTTTTTATCTCGCTTGATTTTGTGTTTATATTTATATATTTTTAAAGCATTTTTCTAAAAGTTTAAATGCTGAAATTACCTTTACTGTGCTGAAAACAAAGCATACTGACGTGTTGTTATTCTCCTTGTATTTTACCCTTGTGTTTTATACATATTTATAACTTTTAAACAAAACAGACATTGGTTACATTTTAAAGTTTTAGTAAACCGTTTCAGCATCAAATACATGTCAAAATACAGTCATGGTTATTTTATTAATTCACAGTTATTTATAATCACTAAAACATAGTTTGAAAGTTTGTACTTATGCAGAAATTTGTTGGAAATGTCAATGAAATTAAAATATTGTACAACGAAATTAAGCTATTATCTATGCCTAGCTATAATGACTAGGTTTATTTGTAGGTACACATTTCTTGTTAACGTTTTATTAGGTTAGCACATATCATGTCCCTGAAACAAGTTTTCTTATAATAATGGTTTGACATCGCATTCTAATAATATGCATAAAACACAGTATGCTTGGAAATATGTAACTTTTATTATGTGACATTATTTGAAGTGGTCTGTATTGACATTTGACATTTACGTAGTGTGTCCTTCGGAGGTTTCGATCGAATAGTAATGGTTTACAATTTTTCGTTATGGATAGTGCAGTGTCTAGACATCAGTTAATGGGCCCACCAATAAACATTTTAATGATCCCCATTAAAAAAAGGCAATTATCAAAAAAGAAAAAAAATTGTTTACATCGAAAGTTTAATAAATATATAAATTTTATAAATTATATTTTCGGAAATTATTAGGATATAAAGAAATCTTAAGTATTCTAAATATTTTAAACCTTAACTATGGAAATAAGCCAATCATGAAACGAATAACTGGGTTGAAAATGTTATTTTGAATACGAAAAACATCTAGTTTACTGTGTGTAAAATAGAGACACAAAGTTGTTGGAATTATTCGGGGAGAGAAGGAGGGACACGGCAGGAGAGCAAAACAAAAATATTCAATAACCACGTGGGTACCCATGAAAAAAAAATTGGTGGTTGCGCTCGCATACTATATTCTTCCGTAATATAAGTGTATTGATGTATGCTTATTATTATGTATGAAAATTAATCCCTCTGATTCTCTAGATTAGCGCATCTGCGTGAAATTCTTTTTGTAGTTTTTGCTCGTATAATAAATGTTGTAAATTGTGTTTTACGTGAACATCTATATGACTTTTTTAAACTGAAAATAATCAATAATATGCATAATCAAAAAGGACCTAATTAATAATAGTGGTCCTTTTTGATCTTAATAATTTCGCTACGTTGTTGAGAGGTATACATTGACGAAAACTGTGTAAAAATCAATACATTTATTTTATTGTTCATATACTGTAGACCGTTAGTAAATTTTATCTTGACGTCTCAATATTTAAAAGAATGACCGATTATTTGATGTGTGACAGTTTTCTGAATAGAAGGAAAAATATACGTTGTGTTGGCTTAAAATAAATAATGATAAAATATCCACTGATAACAGTTTCATTGTAAATAAGTGAACAGTAATAAGATTCTAAAAATTTAACATTTATCATCTATAAACAAGAGTAGAAAAAAATTAGTAAATACTGGTAGTAGTACAATTACATTTCTACTGTTTCAAAATAAATATTTTTATCAAATGGGTTTGTACACTGTTTACATGAATATTTAAATAATGAAATTAATGGTGAAGTTTTATTAAATACATTTACTGTAGTTATTAGCACGTCTTAGAGGTGTTTTAGGTCATTAGAACCTTGTAATTCTCGATAATAACTCCTTGAAAAAAAAAAAAACGGTAATCTAATGTGTAAATTTCACGATTTTGTTACTTACCATTATTTCGTTTAATGTTGTAAAGCGATTTTGCAATATTCATTGTTAGCTTATTTAATTAATTATTTATACTGATCCAGTCGCGGGCGAAGGCTTGAACAAAAACAGGCCCATATCGGGAAAATTCTCGACTTTCTGATACTCCGGACTGGACGCACCATCACTATCGTGTTAACAGCTGCACTTTGTTCGGATGAATCTTAAATGAGTACATAAATGCGACACAGTTGCTGCGACCATGGAAAAAAATGGTATTTATAATACGATTTTTCGCTTCAGCAATAAATCAGTGTGAAAATAATCTCAATTAAATTTTATTCAAGTATTGTTCAACTACCTAAATCGGGCGAGAAGTACAGGTGTACGTTCGTTATTACGGCGGACGGTGACGAAAAACGTATTCATATTTTTCTAGCAGCCATGGCTGATGTACATATATGTCAATATCTATTACAATACTATAACAGTTAAAATAATAATTCATTTTAGACGTTTTAGTATTAATAAATGTTTAGTATTCAAAATGTAAAATACCGTTTCACGTAGCATTGTACGAGAATAACTATATAATATGGGCATAATACGTAAAATACGAGCAGGGAAATCCTCGGCCTACTCACCGTGAAATTTACGCAGTGCTTTATCGTTCCACAGTATGCTTTTCTCTTCTTTGCGAGCATTATATTATGTTTACTTTGCGTGACAGTTATTTGCTCTGGACGAAACATAAACATCGTACATTATCATTAAATTATGTAATGCACCAATTAATTAAAACTATAATCTAAGACTTAAAAATTTGTCAAAACCAATTTCTAATTCCAGTATCATTAATCATTATGGATATAGATGTATTAAATTAAAACACACGTTCAGTTTGCATAATATGCACCTATACACGAGCATTCAATATATAGCGAAAGATTAATTATCTTTTACCAATTACCTAATGTTTTAAATTGATGATATGAAAAATATTAATGCCCGACTGTATTTACTACATATTTATTTTACTGTTTAATCGAATAGAAATATCGTTTACATATACGTTTATAAATTAACAGAAATATAAACATAAGAATTCAAAATGTATAGCAGACACTCAGTTTAAATGTAGACACAAGGTGAATGACTAGTGACCGACCCGAAATAGTTGGAATTGAAGATGAAGAAGATGTAGGAATCAATAAGTAGTACATATTATTATTTCTTACATACTTTAATGTCGATAGGTTACACGCTTTTATGGCGATTGAACGTAAGCTTATGAATACGTATTTAATTCACGTATTTATTAACAATTTTTTAAATAGTAAAATGTACACTATAATAGACTTTAATAAAAACGATCACGTACATTTTTATGCTTACTTTTACTTCACATTGCTGTACACGCTAAAATAAATTACCGTCAAATACAAAAATGCTTTGAAAATAAAAATAGTTCCCACATATTTTAATATAATATTATTCCTACAAATTTATATTCTCTAGTAGTTCCATTGCAAACCATTATGATATTTAGCAGCATATATGTAAATAGTAGAATTTATATCATATTTTTTATATTCGAACACTATTGATTTTATATAAATAGTTTATAAAATAAGTAGACCGGTTATATGTATACAAACTTTATGTCTAATTTTATATATATTTTTGCACATATTGTGAAAATAATAAAAATAATAAATCTTGTATAGTGGCTATGGTACAGTTTTGTTTAAGCTACGAAGAGATTTTTATATTAATTCTTAGTTTTTAGAATTTATAACTTGTCTAGTGTATACCATTATAACTTTATAATATTATTTGATTTTACACGCATACGAATAATATTGTACTTCGAATACGATCTGCATGGTTTGATTCTAAATGGTGTAGACTTTAACTGTACGTTTTGTTATCATGATTTAAACCCATACTTTTTAAAATTCAAAGGATTGTAGGATTTTTAACTAGTTGAAACTGTAAATAATACGAAGCTTATAAATTATAATAAATAAATGCTTAAAGTTATCTCACTGTACGTAGGCAAATAGACTTTTATTTTTTTTTACGTTGGAAATTAAAGTCGCTGAGAGTGAAACTGACGCTAGTCCACCTCCTAGATTAGTATAATTATTTCTTATTTGCCAATATAATAATAATCAGATATTTTTTTGAATTCAATAATCTCAAATAATTTAATATTATATAATATTATGTAATAGTATTCGAGGCATAAAGATCATGTATCGCAGATAAGATAATATCTATGCATTACTCCGTTTTTAATCAAAAAATACATATTTTACGGTCTAATGTTTAACACCGAAAGTCACATTAACTATTACATTGAACGTACTTCGAAATTCGAAATCGTTACAATGTGCTTAATATACGTTTATAACGTGCATATCATTAAAAACGCGTCCATACAATAAAACTGGTGAGCCAGGAATCCTATTTGGGATTTGTATTATTCATAATCCGGTCCAAATCGACGTAAAAACGTAATTTAATTTTATGTTCTATGCTCAGACTAATTAATTCTTTGATATTCAATTCGAAGTAATAAAACATATTCATTAAAATTACCTACTCTATCAACATTTCATATATATATATATATATATATACTTCTTTCCTCGTCTTAATCTGTTGCCGAATTAAATAACGAGTGAAAGAAAACGAGAGAATTGTATATAAAAAAAAACCCGATCCAAGCAAAATGTATCGAACATATTTGTATTTTAAACAATGATAAAATAATAAAATTGAGTACAAACGAGAGTATATAGCGAACGTAAGGGTAAAATTTGACGGGGAGAATCCGTGTAAGAGTTGAGAAAAACAACCGTTTTATGGGGTACGGACTTTGTTGTTTGCAAATGTTTCGCGGACCATTCGTCAAGCGACAGCGGACGACGTACACGGTGTTACGATCGGAGTAAAGACATTGTCCGAGGTATGCCGAACGCTGTAGAGCGGTAGAGATCGCACGGTGACAAGTATGTTTTTATTATTTTTTCCTCTCTTATTTTTGTACGAATTCGCCGGTTTGTACGATAATCATGCGAACGATTAACGAATCAAATCTTTTCGGCGACGGTGTTAAGAGAGAGAAATCGAAATCGACCGAAAAATTCTCGTTTAAAAACGCGCGGCCGTGTACGTAACAACCGTTGCACGTACGGTCGGCATAGAAAATGATGGTAGTAATAACAGCAAACGACGACGGGTCCGCGGGTTGATTGATCGGACGAACACACACTCGGACACGCGCACACGCACGCACGCACGCACACTAGTGTCCGACCGTTTCTTCTCGGCGCGGGCCGTATGCAGGCAGTTTGGTGTAGTACACGTTTACAACGTCGTCGCCGTAACGTTTTCACATGCATGAGACACGGCGGTACATAATACTGTATTGTACACGCGAAGACAGCCAGCCGGAAACGCTGTGATGACCGAACGAGGTAATTTTGCGACAAACGTTTAAACGAAACGGCGTGTTCGTGTGTTGTTGTTTTTTTTTTTTTTTCTGTACTCTTTTCGCGTACCGTCCGCCAGTGGCCACCGCGTGTTGCGCAACGCCGCAGCGCACGGTGGACTGCGGTAAAATGAACCTTTTCCTAAAAGTCAATGTGTGAACTGCGGCGAGAAAAAATTCAACGTCGTCATGCGGTTCGCGACCAAACCGGTACGGTACATTATACACATCTGCTACGGTTTATCGCCTAAGAGTACCGTATAGTGTGTGTACGTACATCGTTTAATTAATCATGTTGCGTTGCGTCTTGCGTACAAAACGGTAAGGTGGATACAAATTTATTATTAGGTGTTAACCGAGCACGCTAAATATCGGCTCATTTACTTTTGATAACACTAGTACCTTACTCGCTAGTGTTAGATGTCGGTAGAAGTAGTCAAGAGTTCAGTGCTTAACTTCACGTGACGGAATTTACAAAAATGTTTACCCAGAACGGCAGACAATCAATAGAGTCAAACAGTTTTGAACATCGATCGAAAAAATCTTAAGCGTCGCCTAGTGCACTCGAGAAAGCCGTGCACGGGTGATTTTCGTTTCCCGCGGGGTCGCGATCCGATTGGATCGCGCGGTTCTCGTGCACCGCATCCGATCCGACAATTCGGCAATTTTTGCGAGCGCGTGCACCACGTGGCCACGATGTTTTCGTGCACAAACGAACGTTTCCGTCCGACCGAGTGTACCGACCCCGGAAGAACTCTCGAGGCGGAATACACTGATGTTTTCGACTAATATAAACACGGATTGGTGTTCTAAAGATCCGAGCGGCTTTTCACCCGTGCGATCGCGTGAGATGCGGTGACGCGCACGATTCACGATCGCTGCGTGATCAGTGCCGTAACTAACTACTCGAGGCTCGTCAGGGGCGGATTTAAGGCACTACGAACTATGCAGCCGCATAGGGCGGCAAAATTATGTTGAAAATTTATTTTGATTTTGTAAAATTAGATACATAATTTTTAAAATCACTTCAAAATCTTGAAATTGTGGATTTTGTATTTGTTTATTTTTAGCAAAATAATATTTATATTTTCCCAGGAACTCATCTACGACAACGACGATAGTATTGTATTATAGCTTATCTTATTGTTTAAGAATTGTCTCGTAATAATATAATAAGCAAAAATTGCATATTAGGTAGGTATTGAAAAAATTAATTTATTTGAGGATATTTTATTAAAGAGGTAGTAAGTTTTTTTTTAGATAGGCGTGGCAAAGTTAATTTGGCATAGAGGCGGAAAATTGTTAAATCCGCCCCTGAGGCTCGTTATCGTTATACATTTTTGAGCATTTGAACTTCTGAAGCTCCGTAATATAGTTTGGGACCCGGGGCCTGTGTGCAATGCACACTCTGGTCACCCGGTTTTTGCGACACTGCGCGTGATTAACTTACCGTTTCGAGCAGTGAGAAATGGTGCGCGAATCTTCGTCGGGACAACTATCCGCAACGCGCTTACGACCGACACCGTGTGCACGTATTAATTATATGCACGCGTTTCGTGATAAAGTCGCACGCGCCAAGTATGACGACGATCGGTTCGAGTTTCACGTAAACACGCGCGTTCATTGTCAATCAATCGTAGGTGCACGTTGTATTTCCGTCGCGATGTCACCGTTGAATATCGACTCGATTGTTCTGAAATAGCTGTTGACATCGGAACATTTAATCACGAACAGCTCGCGTCAATATCGATTTTTCGTCCTTTCCGGGCGTTTGTCATCCGTCGCGTCCATTCGTTTACCACCTTTTAGACAGAAGTCCAGTTGTAACTGAATGTAGCCGTACATGTTTTGAACGTCGGCTAGCTATTATATACTAGGTAGACATTTCAAAAATAATGCCGTCTGAAAATTAATTTTCTTGAGCGTCCTCCGTCAGCAAGTAGTCAACGACGGTTATGAATTTCAAATCGCAAAGTCAATAAAGCCTTTATTACGGAAAGCACTGCGATTGATCATGGGCCAATGCAGACGTCCTATGGCCAGCGAACAAACCTAATCGATTACGACGTTTAAGAAATCTATACATTTCAATATACTCATCCTTCTTTCTTTTATATTTGTTAAAAAATGATTTTCGTTTACAGTTATCGGAGTAAATAATGTTTTTATGATTTTTAAATGAGATTGTGACGGGCTGAGAGAAGAGGGCGTAGTAAAAATTATGCAAGTGCAATATTTTGTCCACTACTATTCCACTTTTCTATATACATACATTAACAGTATAAACATAGTGATTGCATGGTCAGTATATTATTATTCCGATTAATTTTAAATGCTATACGCAATATTGACCTTATTAATGGGTTCTTAAATATTTTATTAGTGAATACAATCATACGTATGCGTAAGTAATGGCCAATAAGTTTAATTGTATTAACCTATTTGTTTTTTTTAATAAAATTATATGCACGTAGCTATTAAAAAAGTTAATTACTATTTAAACTACTTATAACTTAATAAAAAATCAAATTAAATATCAATAGACATTTTTGTTTTTAAATCTTAATTTACGATTATAGATAACAAGTCTTTGCTGAATTAGTATTCAACGTAACCGTATAACTAAAAAGAATATTTTTATTTTTGTAAATACTAAATTTATATTTAGCTTCATAAAATACCAAAAGTGTAAAGTACATCAATGACTGAATATTTGAATAATATTTAGAATAATTAATATGTTCATTGAAATATTAGATACGTTTTATGTTTGAATTATACTGATTATTTTTATTCATACACACACTCAAAGCTTAAATTTAAATTATTTGTACTATTCAACACCTATTTTAATTTATTTAACGAAATACTCAATATTTTACGAAAAATAATTTTATTTTTAATTAAGAGAATTATAATTCAAGTTCCCAGTCATGTATTACGATCGTGTACACTTATATAATGTTGAAAGGGTGCTATATTTTAGTATAATGATAATACAAAACTTTTATATTTTGAATAATTTATATGTAAAACCGTGTTTTTTACGATGTTTCAGTATTCAGAAATATTTTAAATCGTACATAAATATATTCTAAAAATTAATTATCTTAAAATGATTACAGTGATTTTCGCGTTTAAAGTTAATAAAACATTTGAATAGAAGATCTGTAAACGAATTAAGTTCATAGGTTTTGGTGCTAAAAATGTTCCATTATCATAGGATACTGGATGTGAACTTCAATTAGATTGATTGATTTGAAAAAAAAATACACGCTTATATTTTATAAAAAATTATATTTTGATATACATAACATAATACACGGATAAAATGTTTACTTTAAATCCTCTTATTGTACGCGGATATGTATTTCTTTTACCCTCGTATATTAATTTTCTTATAAAAATGCACTAATAAGTTTTTAGCTGTAAAATGCAAGTCCAAAATCTGCGTGACGTTGTGAGTTTTATGTTTTATATGATATAATGTTCTAATTTTTAACTATATGTTTGTAGAAAAAGAATTCCTCATGGTATTATTACAGTAATACGATTTAAAATACCGCAAATTAAAAAAAAGTAAATAAAAATATTTTAATATATACAATACGTATGGAAATACAATAATTTTTTCATAATTTGATTGCATTTTTTCAGTACAATATTTAAGCGGTTCTTAACCTTTTGTAGAACATGGGCCCCTGATGAAAAATTTTTAGAAATCGCGGACCCCCTACCAATTTTTTGTCGAATACCTTTTTTTTTTACAAAACATCTCATTTTATCATAACCAAAATTATAATTACTAATTTATTATACATATACTATAAATAAATATTAATAATACAATAATTAGGTTTAGATACTTAATTGTATCGAATTCCACATTGTCATCGGTGTAATAAAGATAAGATAGGTTTATCTCTTACAATATAAGATATATTTTATAATTTTATACGAAAAAAATAAATAATAATCCAAAAATATTGTAATAATGCACTCATGTTGCATATTGACTTATGTTAGGTGTAAAGGATGCCGTGGACCCCCGGTTAAGAACCGCTGCAATACTTAATAAAAAAAACGTAAAGTGTGCGGGTGTATCTAGAAACTGCATCCTCGTGAGCTAATGGTCGTTATACTTTAGGATATAAAGCGTTTTATTAAATTGGAAAAGGTCTGGGTTATTGTGTTTGTGCCACGTTCATTGTATAAAAAGTTCATGATAAAATTTATCATGGATGATTGATTACATTATGAGATATGAACACATAACATCGAACGGAAAAAAAATAATATATTTATAAACTAATACGCAAAATACCTTGTACAATATTCTGTCTGAATGATGCTATCGACGAAATATGTTATTGTTGTATTTGTTGCCAATATTACACTACGCATACTAAATTGTTGTCGAAGTTTCATATTTGCATACGCCCTGTAACTCGGAATCCGTATAACATTTAACCATTTCATCACATCCTGCAACTGGTTTGCCCTCAGCGATTTTGACATTTTATCAAAAACCTTGGTAAACGCTCAACTACGAACACCACCCAGTATTGACGACATTATATTTCCAAAAAATTTAAAGAAAGTCAAGATCATCTATTAAACAAGTATTTTGTGTGTCATCTGTAATTGTTTTTTTAATTTTATTTAAGGTCGTGATGATATAAACTTTGGAATTCAAAATATGACGCACATTATTAACACGGTATAATATCTATGTGCGCATCACAAAAGTGATGATTACTCGTGATTGGTAATACCTACTTTAAAAATGTTTTACGCTATCAAACCAATTAAAATATCCATAGTCTATAATTTATTAATTTATATTCTAGTTGTATGTAAAAGAAACCGTCAGTTTTGTTATTCCAAAACCACGTTCATTCGCGGTTCTTAATGCTTTTATGAGGATTGCAATTTTTTTTTTTTATATAACTTCTACTCCGTAAACAAGGTACCTTGATGTTGGTCGTTCGAAGGATGAAAGTGGATGTAAAGTTTCTATCGTCTTCTCATCAATTGCAATTTCGTATTATATTTTTATTTTTTTCCAGATTCATTCACAGTTAGTACTTATTCATTTATCGTATTTTCAGTAAACCATGTTTGAACACAATAGTTTATGCATGTTCTGTATGATATGCGTATAGGTACCGCCGATATGATTTATTTTTTTTCGCAGAAACAAATTTTAATTTCCGTTTACAACTACTGCAGTTCTGTTTTCGCACCAAACGGTCCGTCAACAAAACGATCAATCGCCGACGAGTGCGAGTGTTAGATAAGAAGGTAAAAATTAACAGTACAGTAACGGGTTCATGCATGGTTATGGGACAAGTAAAAGTGAAAAAAATAAAATAAAATATGTATACGCGCGATGGTCCTCCGCACCGGAGTGCTGGACGCATGCCAACGTGTTTATCTCGTATTCCCGCGCGTATTATCCGTTCAGCATTTCTAATTCTCGTTTATTTTTCTCGAGACCACTCGACAATGTACACTGCACGCTCGTGCGCGCGCGCACAACACGACAGTACGATATTTGGCCGACCGTTCTCGAGTATCAGCTAACGACGGTGCAGGGAATCGTACGCACGTTGCAGGTACCGTCCGTGAACGTTGCGAAACGATCAACGCGCGCGCGTTATGACGAGTCACACTGAAAAAAGTAAAAATCCATCAATTGTCCACTGTTGGGTGTTGTGGGCGAGCCTGTGATAGGTATGCAAGGGCGAATATCGAGTGAAAGGAACAATAATGAGGCGCCATCGCGCACGCATACAACCTGAGTTTCTGGGCTCTGTCCAAATTGCGTATCAGAACCGTAACAGATTTGCATGAGCCGAAGATGACAATGACTCAATTACGATATCACACGCCTTTACCATCGCATTGTGCGTACGCTGTTTATTTTTCATAACTCAACGCGAAATCAGTGAACAATTAACCGCGTACAATGCGTAAACTTTCTACGGCCCGCGCGCCACACGTGAAATAGTTTAAGTTTAAAAATCCCAATTGTTATAAGCGTTATAAACGTCGCGTGTGTCTAATCGAATTGAAACAACTTTACTCCGAACAAAAGTATTTTACGCGCTCTTTCGACACTTTGGACTCTGTGGACGCGAGAAGAAAATAAATAATGTTTGTTTACTCAGAAATATTCTAATGGTACTTTGGAGCTTATAACTGAATCATTTCCGACCGAAACGATACAGTTTCTACTAATTCGGTGTAAATTTTCGATATTTTTTTCATATTATATTTGTGAAATACGAGTATATATGATGGTATAAATCTGCCTATCGATAATGAACGCAATTAATTTTGTATAGAAAAAACATTTATGATTCGTATACGATTCAACGTTAGCGTTGTCTAAGGATCGCTGAAAATATGTTCGTTTCGTAATGTAATTTATTTATTCATTTATTCATTTGTTGTAACGCCTAAATAATGCGTTAGTAATTATAAGTGATTGTGATGAAATACGAATGCGATGAAGTGATAAGTTGATACGATCAAATCATAAGTAAATACCGAATAGTTTTTATAATACAATCACGAAATGAGTTCGTGTATCTATGATATACATGGACTACGTGCAGTGGACACAGTTGCTTGTTAAAAGTTCATTAACCAAAAGAAAGCGAAATGGAACATGTTGTCATTTGGATAAATATGAAAATATTAGTCTTTGGTTATTAGAATGCAATCGGTCTTCTCCGTTTCAAATCTATTGTGTCAGACACCAAGACGAAAACACAATGGTTAAAAACGCCGCTGCTACCGTATCATTATGTCAAACACTAGAAAGTTAAAAACTTACATCTTCTTCAGTGGTGTTATTTCAATAAAATCGACATCATCCTCAAAATAGATATTTATTTTTTTGTTCAGTGATTTTTATATATCACGGTAAGGTAACGGTAATATATGTAATTCGTTATTTTATTAAATAACTAGTTATTCTATACAACTCCTAAAAATGTTGTATATATATATATATATATATATATTAACAAACTCCTAAAAATGTTTGTTAATATATATATATATATATATATATATATATATATATATATATATATATATATATATATATATATATATATATATATATATATACACACACACCCATATATTACATGGTTTTATTAGTTAATATGTGGAATACCAGTTGAGTTTTCGTTAATGTATGTAATTTATAGTCATCGAATAAAACCGGGACTATTTGTCTTCGAAAGGCATCCGAATGCCAAATCACAAGGTAACGGTCAAGGGTTTTACAAATACTCATGCCAAAAAAAGTGCACCATAAAACGGTGCATATGTTTAAAAAAAAAACGTACATTGTAACTCTAAATGCCACTCAAAAAGTTCGTGTACTAATAAATAAAAATATATTGTAATAATGTAGGACGTGTTTAAATTCGCTTTATATTGATATTTTATTTTTATTTTAAACATGTGATTTATTAAACATTTTATTAATTTAAAAATTCTATTACATTTTTCATTAAAATCAGAATAAAATTTTTCAAAAAATTAATTTAATTTTTATACATGGATTTAATAATAATTTTGTATGCATTAACTAAATCGATTTTGTTTATAAGGTATCTCTTTCTCTCTTCTATATTTATATATATATATATATAATACATAGTCAGTACTTATGTAGAATAATATTCATTAAATTAATTAATTGGAAGCGCCCGTAATTCTTTAAAATAACTGATTATTTATACAGTTACAAAATTACTTAAATCAACGCTAACATAAATATGTTTATACATAAAATCAAATTTATAAGAAGCGTTCTTCCAGAACTAAACGTCGTTATTGCCGGTGTTGTATTTGATTATGTTACATACGTATTGTGCATTCACCATAGATATAGAATATTAAAATCTATAGGTTGTGCAATAGAAAGCGATCTGAAGTTTAAATCTGATAATGATTTGAATACATATTTGTATTTTTTTTAGTCCAATTTTATCGATTTATAATTCAAAGTGTTGTGTTATTATCATTATTTGATAATTCTCGAATGCAGTCAGTTATTGCGAGAACGTGTAAGATACTAAATATAAGTAAATATATAGTATACGTATACCAGAGTGAATTTTTCATTATTACGTAATAATTATAACTGTAATTTATTAATATATTATAAAACACAAATATTTGTTTTACTGCAATAATAAATTTAGTAAAACCCGTGAAACAAAATATGTTTTAAAATATTTTGATTTTTATGAGTATTGTAGCTGTAGGTTCTTTGAAATTCTTTTCGCTATTACAATGATTGTATGACTTACGAGTACAATAATATGCGAATAGTTAAATAATTATGAGCAAAATTGACTATAAATAATTTTAATTCTAAAAAAATTGATTTTAATGAGCGTTGTTACCATGAAATAAATTGACTTTACGTTAATTACTTTGGTACCTACTTATTTAAAAAATTTATTATTATGTTATAAAATGTTAAATGGCCTAAATATTTTCAATATACTGTAGGAAGAGAAAATGTTACACTAATGTCTTTCGAAAAATATGGATTAATATGAATTATTTTGATATGTTGAAATTATTAAAAATAAATACGTTGATAAGGAATTGCCATTTGGTTATCAAGTAATTTTTCATTGTATATATACCAATTACTAATTCTGATATTATACTCCGATATGATGATACATAATGTATATCAGTAGACAGTGATACATTTTTAAAAATACAACACTTAACTTTCAACTTAAAGTTTATTTTATTTGTTTTTTTACAATAACTTAAGTATTAAAATATTAAATTATTATTATATTATTATTATTATAATATATTATTAAACTAAAAATATGTTAAACCTTATAGAGC